>NW_020716849.1:24831-118532 GCF_900518725.1 Notechis scutatus | reverse complement strand
GGGGGCCATGCTGGGAATGCAGCCCTGGAATGTCTCCCTGGCAGGCGGCATGGGGGGGGGGACGCTGGGGGCGGAATCGCCTGCCTCCTGGGGGGAGGCAAAGGAGGGGGGGGGGGGGGCAGAGGCAGGAAGGCGCTTGCCCCATCGCCAGCTGCTTCTTGGCTGGGGCCTCGGAACTGCCCAGTGGGCCGAGATGAAGAAAGGGGACCCAGAGCCCCTCCCCACCCTTGAGACCTTGGCTTTGCCTCCGCATCTGGCCTTTCCCTCACATTGTTGGCCTACAACTTTGACAAGATCACCCCCCCCCCCCCCCCCCCCCCCCCCCCCCCCCAAGGGGGCGGGGGGGGAACCCCCGGGCTGCTCCGGGGGGGGGGGGGGGGGGGGGGGCAGCTCAGCGGGAAAGGCAGCAAAACCCACTGAGACCAACCAGGGGCAGCAGCAGCAGCGGGCAGGGCCCCCTTCAGCCTTCCTCCCAGGGGGTCCTTCCGGTGCTGCCAGGATTCCTGGAGCCCTTTTGGGGAGGGGGGAGGGTCACCTGTGACCGCAGAGTGACAGGTGGGGGGGACCCACCTCCAGCTCACAAGCATCCTGGGATGCCTGGCTCTGCTCCCCCTTCCTCAAAATGCAACGCTGGCTCAGCTTGAGTTGCCTGTCCTCACTTTGGGGGCAGAAAAGACCCCCCCCCGCTGGGCTCTGACTTGGGCAGGGAGCTACCCATCCCTGCGCAGGCGCTCTCACGGCTCCTGGATGCTTTGGGGCGAGAGGTGGCAGGGCATCGAAATTCACCTGATTGGCGGGTGCCATTGAGGGGAGGGGCCTTGGGGAATGGGCGTGACCCGCCCAAGCAGAAAGGGGGGCTGGCTGAGAGAGAAAGTGCTGTGGGAGAGCCTCACCCTGTCCAGAAACTGAAGCAGGCGGGCTCCGCACGTGGGCCAAGACCTCAAAGGACCGGGCGGGCAGCCGAACGAGCAGGATCAGGTACCCAGAGCCGTCCCAGGGGTGCGGGGTGGGCAGAGGAAGCGCTTGGTCGAAGAAGGGAGCAGAAGCCCCTGCCTCCTCCCAGCCCTGCAAGGGACCCCACCTCCCTGCCAGCTGCCAGGCTGCCTCTGGCGGTGGCCCAAGAGGCAGGAGCCTCAGAGATGCCCGGCTGGGCCCAGCGGGCACCCCTTGGAGCCACCCTCGGGTATTTGAGGTTAAGAAGGCCTCTCCTCCTGCCTGAGCTCTCGGAAAGCAGCGGGGCACGACGGAAGGGTGTAGGGGGCAGGGTGGGGTTCGGCACAGGGGGGTGTTAGCACCACTTGGTGTCCTGGCATGGGCTGCCCTTCCAGTTGGAGGGGCTCTTTCCCTCCAGTTTAAGCACATCCTCGGCTTTAAACCCAAGGTGGAGAACTCTCCCCTGCTCCCGCTGCCCCCCGGGAGGCTGCTGTGCCCAGGAGGGTCCCCTGCAGCCCCCTCCCCTCAGGCTCCAGCTTCCCTTTGTGCTGGAGAAGGCGTTGGAGAAGCCTTCGGCTGTTGGGGGGGGAGGCAACCATCGGGTGCCAGGCTGGGCCTTCTGGCTTCCTTCAGCGGTTTCCTCTCGCCGGCCATCTGGGCATAATCTGCCTCCTCCGGCCACCGGCCTTATCAGCTCAGCTCCACCAGGATGGCCTTCTTCCTGTGGGCATGATGCGGCACATCTTCACCCTCGGGCGCCTCCTGGGCCACACCCCCTTCCCGCTGCCCTGCCCTGCCCCTGGCGCTCCGCATTTCTCCATGGCGGTGGGAGTCATTCCAGTCATGGGGCAGCAGCCTTCTTGACCGCTGCCCCCCCCCCCCGGCGGCGGCGGGGGGGGGGGGGAGTTGGCACATAGCACAGAGAATGCCGGCTGGGCTTTCCTTACTGTTTGGCTCTGGGTCCATTCCGGAGGACAAAGGAGCCCACGTGGGATGTGCCCGTGGGAGGGAAGGGCTCTGGGTTCCACCCGGAAGGGCCACTGGACGCTGAAGGCCGAGCCACTCTGGGAACCTGACTGCTTGGGCCAGCCGTTGGCCATCTCCCCCTCGTGGCGCCCGGGAAGGGCTCCCCGCTCACCCCGCCCTTCTTCCACAGGTAAAGCAGGAGAGGGCCCATCTCAGGCGCCACCATGGTGGCCTTATCACTCAAGATAAGCATTGGCAACGTGGTGAAGACGATGCAGTTTGAGCCCTCCACCATGGTGTACGACGCCTGCCGCATCATCCGGGAACGGGTGCCGGAGGCGCAGATGGGGCAGCGTAAGTGGCCAGGCGGGCTGTCCTTGGAGAAGGCGGTGCCGAGGGGGAGCGGCCAGCCAGGGAGAACGGTCCCCGCTCCCACCTTGCCCCTTGCCCATGTCCCTGGGGCTTGGGGGCATCGCTGGTGGCCCTCAAGGCCCCCCCCACCCCCACCCCGGTCCAACCCTCTCCCTGCGGTTCTTTCTTCAGCCCACGACTTTGGCCTTTTCCTCTCGGATGAAGACCCCAAGAAGGGGATATGGTTGGAGGCCGGGAAGGCTCTGGACTACTACATGCTCCGCAATGGGGTGAGTGCTTCCCTGCGGGGGGGCTTTCTGATCAGCCGAGTGAGTTGGGGGAGGCTGGATGCCCGTGTCAGCCCCAGCAGTGAAGCGTAAACACCCCCCCCCCAATAGGCCAGGACACACACGTGGCCTCTCCAGAAATGCCCACTGAAATCCCTCTGGAAGGGCCTCGCTGCGAGTGCAGAGCTTCTCCCCCTGGCTGGCCGGCCTCGGCCTCCCCATCTCTTCTGGGGCTGCACGAGTGGCAGGGAGACGGGGAGCTCCCGCCTAGGGAGGGTCCTCTTGTTCGCTGCTGGAGGAGGAGGAAGAGGAGGAGAAGGCTGGGCCTTGAAGCATCCCTCAGAGGCCAGCCAAGGACCTGACCTCTCTCTCTACCCACACATACACACACACACGCACACACCCCTCGGAGAAGTTGGCTACTCCAGGAAGAGCAGAGCCTCCACAGCAGGGTGCCAACCGTGTCCGCCCAGGAGGAAGCCCCAGAGCGGCTGCCTTAGGCTGGCTCCTTCCCGCCCCCTTGGTTGTCTGTGCCCTTCCCCCACCCCTCAATTGTGGCCCTGGCATTTCTTGGCTCTCCCCCCACCCCTAAACCTGGCTTCTCAGGACACCATGGAGTACAAGAAGAAGCAGCGGCCCCTGAAGATCCGCATGCTGGACGGGACGGTCAAGACAGTCATGGTGGATGACTCCAAGACGGTCACCGACATCCTCATGACCATTTGTGCCCGGATCGGTGAGCAGCCTGGGGAGGGCTGGGCTGATGGATGGGAGCGGGAGGGGAGAGGAGGCAGCCTCCGTTCTCTGGGCCCTTCACCCCACCCCGGACCAGGAGGGACAACGGAGCAAAGCTGAGGTGGGCTGCTGGGCAGCTGTGCCCATGGCCGGGGTGACCTTTGTCCCTGGCAAGGCTGCTTTGTGCCCGCAGGCATCACCAATTACGACGAGTACTCGCTGGTGCGGGAGATCCTGGAGGAGAAGAAGGAGGAGCAGACGGGCACGCTCCGAAAGGACAAGACCCTCCTGCGCGACGAGAAGAAGATGGAGAGGCTGAAGCAGAAGCTCCACACGGATGACGAGTGTACGTGAGCCGGGCCGAGCGCTCGGCGAGGGGGGCGGGCGGAGGGGACCTCGGCGGCCCTCATCCTGCCCTGCCTCCTTGTGCAGTGAACTGGCTGGATCACGGACGCACTTTGCGCGAACAGGGCATCGATGACAACGAGACGCTGCTCCTCCGGCGGAAGTTCTTCTACTCCGACCAGAACGTGGATTCCCGCGACCCCGTGCAGCTCAACCTCCTCTACGTCCAGGTGGCTCTTGCTGCCCCGCTGCCGGGGCTTCTCCCTCCGCTTTGGGATCCGGCAGGGGTGCAGAGGAGGCTGCTGGGGGAGGCCCTGCAGTTCCAGGGAGGAGCGGCCAGGAGGCTCCCTGCTCACCTTGCTCCTCTGTCTCCAGGCCCGAGACGACATCCTGAACGGCTCCCACCCCGTCTCCTTCGACAAAGCCTGCGAGTTTGCCGGCTACCAGTGCCAGATCCAGTTTGGTCCCCACAATGAGCAGAAGCACAAGGCCGGGTTTCTGGAGTGAGTCCTCCCACCGCGTGGGCCCCAGTCCCGCTGGGTCCCTTCCCCAGACGGGGCAGCGTTTGGCCCCTCTGTCCCCTCGGCTGGGCCTTTGGCTCAGGGGCCGGAGCGGATTGGGGGGGGCCCTTGGGAGGCCCCTCCCTGACGGAGGCTGTCTTTCCTCCTGTGCAGCTTGAAGGATTTCCTGCCAAAGGAGTACGTCAAGCAGAAGGGGGAGCGGAAGATCTTCCTGGTGAGCCACTGGGGGGCTCTTGAAACCGGCCGTTGTGGGCCACGCCCCTTCTGCCCCACCCGTCTGCTTCCCAAGGGCCCCGGAGGCCTGGCCAGCATGGGGGGAGGAGCTCTGCAGGAGGAGGAGGAGGAGGATGCAGGGGGGCTGGGGGAGCGATGAGGCAGGGAGGGGTCGGTCATTTGGGAGCAAGGGGATGCAGCCACCTGCTTCCCCCCCACCCCCAGGCCCACAAGAACTGTGGCAGCATGAGTGAGATCGAGGCCAAGGTGCGGTACGTGAAGCTCGCCCGCTCGCTCAAGACCTACGGCGTCTCCTTCTTCTTGGTCAAGGTAAGCAGCGCTCCTTCCGGCCCCCTTTTGCCCCTGCCTGGGAGAGCCCGCTCCGTGGCTGGGGGGGGGGAGGGGCTGGCTGGGGCCCTCCTGCTCCGAGCCGGAGAGGGGGCTGCACCCCATGGCCTGGGCACCTGCCTTGCAGGAGAAGATGAAGGGGAAGAACAAGCTGGTCCCCCGCCTGCTGGGCATCACCAAGGAGTGCGTCATGCGGGTGGACGAGAAGACCAAGGAGGTCATTCAGGAGTGGAACCTGACCAACATTAAGCGCTGGGCGGCCTCTCCCAAGAGCTTCACCCTGGTAAGGGAAAGGCCCGAGGACCGACGGGGGCCAGCCCCTCCCTCCCCCCTCCCAGGTCTGCAGGGCAAAGGCGCACCTGGTGGGGAGGGGCCACCCTGGAGCAGGCAGAGTCGGCCTGGGCCCCCCAGCCACTTCCGAAACAGCCTGGGCCCGACCGACACACCCACCGCTGCCTCCCAGCCCAGGACCAGGGTGCCGCCTGGCGTCCATGCCCTCTTCCGTTCGGCCTCTGCCCGTGGCATCGTCTCTCCAGGGCTGCCGTTTGTGTCAGGTGGAAGGGGTGCCCGTGACCCACAGATGGGGGGCCCTGGAGATGGGATCCATCATCTCCTCTACCCCCAAGGCCCCCTCTTCTGGGGCTGATCTGTTCTGGGCCGGCTGGCTGCAGCAGCTGCTGGGGACAGTGGGCGAGCCTTCCAAACCCATTGCCTGCCCTCCCCCCCCCCCCCCGAGACCTCCAAGGGGTCGGGGGTGGCCCTGGTGAAGCGGAATGGCGGAATCTGCCGCCTGCTTTCAGTCCGGCTGCTCCTGCGCCTGGCAGCAAGAGGGGCTGGTTTTGGATGGCCCAGGAGTGGGGAAGGAGGTGGTCATGGGGAGCCATTAGACCGTCAGCAGTGGCGTCTTGGGGGGCAGCAGCCCCAGCCGGAAGCCCCCCTCCGGTCACTGCCTTCGCTTTGGGGTTGCAGGACTTTGGGGACTACCAGGACGGCTATTACTCTGTGCAGACCACCGAAGGGGAGCAGATTGCCCAGCTCATCGCTGGTTACATTGACATCATCTTGAAGAAGGTGGGTCTCGGGGGAGGGGGGGGGGGGGGGGGGGGGGGCGGGGGGGGCCGGGGGCCAGGGCCGCCCGGGGGGGGGGGGGGTCCCCTGACTTGGTCTGTGTGGCTTCGGCCGCCCTCTCGGGGCCTGGCCCAGGGGAGCCCGGGTGACCGCTGCCTCTGCCTTGCAGAAAAAGAGCAAGGACCACTTCGGCCTGGAGGGAGACGAGGAATCCACCATGCTGGAGGACTCCGTGTCCCCCAAGAAGTAAGGCCGGCTTTACCAAAGTGGGGGGGGGGGGCCGTGGGGGGGAGGGGGCGGTGGGGGCTGCGCCTCACCCCCTGCCTGCCTCCTAGGTCGACCCTTCTGCAGCAGCAGTTCAACCAGCTGAACAAAGCCGAGCACAGCTCCGTGGCCCTCCCGGTCATCATCCGGCCAGGCGCCAGTGGGCCGGAGAACTTCCAGATGGGCACCATGCCCCAGGCCCAGCAGCAGATCACGAGTGGGCAGATGCACCGGGGGCACATGCCCCCTCTGGTAAGGCTCCCGGGCTTCCCCCCCGGCTGCCCTGGCACAGGTCTCTTGGGGCTCCTGCTGCCCTCCGGGGCTGGGGGCCCCTTCCTGAAGTCCCCTCTGATTCTTGGGAAACGGGGGGGGGGGAGGACAGCCCCACATTGGCCCCGCTCACCCAGCCCCCCGGCTGCTGCTGCAGGGGGAGGGGGGACGGACGGACTGGGGGGTGGGGGCATTGGCTCACCCATCTTCCTTCTGCTCTGCCCTGCAGACCTCGGCTCAGCAGGCCCTCACGGGCACCCTCAACGCCAGCATGCAGGCCGTGAAGGCTGCGCAGTCCAGCCTGGATGACTTCGAGACCCTCCCGCCCCTGGGCCAAGATGCGGTGAGAGGGCCAGGAAGGAGGGCGGCTGGGTCTCCCCATGGAGAGGCCCCTCCTGGGGCTGGAACCCTCCGGTGACCCCTGCTTCTCCACCCACCCACCCACCCGTAGGCCTCCAAGGCCTGGCGAAAGAACAAGATGGATGAGTCGAAGCACGAAATCCACTCCCAAGTCGACGCCATCACCGCAGGCACGGCTTCCGTGGTCAACCTGACTGCTGGCGACCCGGCAGAAACGGACTATACGGCCGTGGGCTGCGCCGTCACCACCATCTCCTCCAACCTGACCGAGATGTCCAAGGGGGTGAAGCTGCTGGCGGCACTCATGGAGGACGAGGGGGGAAACGGGCGGCAGCTCCTGCAGGCTGCGAAAAACCTGGCTGGGGCCGTCTCGGAGCTCTTGAAGACAGCCCAGCCGTCCAGCGCCGAGGTCAGCGGCGGAGGGAGTGGAACGGGACCTGCTCCAAAGGGGGGTGGGGAGCTGGCTTGGGACACTGGACCCAGGAGCCAGTGGGAGCAGGAGGGGGCTGCAGAAGAGGGTGATTCTCGCCACCGACAGTCCGGAGGGTGCACGGTGGCAGCCTGCCCTTCTCGGGGCACACGACCAGACCGAGGACCGGGCGCTGACGGGCACCCTGCTTTCCCCCTTCCAGCCACGGCAGAATCTGTTGCAGGCAGCTGGCGCAGTGGGACAGACCAGTGGAGAACTGCTGCAGGAGATTGGGGAGAGTGACACGGATCCCCTTTTCCAGGTGAGGGGTCTGCCGAGAGCAGACCGGCCCACCCTGCCTCCCCAAACAGATGGGACCGGCTCAGGAGTGGCTGAGTGATGTCCAGGGGGCTGCAGCGAACTCTCGGGGAGGAGTGACTGGGAGAAAAGTCAGTGGGGCTGCGGGGCGGCAGCGGGCCCTTCCCATCCCACAAAGGAGGCCAAGACCACCAGGACCTGGGGTCACAGGCTAATGAGGTTGCTCCAGCCCAACAAGACTCCCTGGGCTCCGGGCATCTGCTGGGAGGGCCTGAAACGCAGGTTCCTGCCCTGAGTCGGGGTGGGGAGTCAGTGGGGCCTGATGGCCTGGAAGGTGGCTCCCCAACGGGCAGCCGAGCCTCTCTCTCAGGCGGTGGATGTTCACATACAGATTGTGGAGAGCCGGCGCCTCCGGACCCTGCCCGCCCCCGATGCCAAGACGGTAAAAGGGCCCGAGCTGGTCCGTGGCTGTGCTCCTTGCGGAGCCCCTGCTCTTGCCACAATCGGTGTGCTTGCCCGGGGGTGGTTCCTGCACAGCTTCCTCTCTGGCCGCTGCCAATCCCCACTGTCCAGTTTAAAAGCCTCTCGGAAAGCGACCGCAAGGTCTGCGGCCAGGAGACACAGGTCCCCCCAGCGTGCTCCCTGCACGGACCTGACCTCTTCCTCAGGGGTGGTCTGGCAGCCTCTGGACACCTGGAGGCACAGGCTCCCTTCTCGGTGTGGGGAGTTTCAGCTGGGCGGGCAAGGAGAGGCGCGGGGGTGGGGTGGTGGCTGGCCCTGGCAGCCCCTTCTGCTCTCCCAGCCCCCAAGCTGTGGCTGCCCGGGCTTGGTGGTGGGCTTGGTGTGCGGCACTCTGCGCCTGAGGTGACTTGCTCTGGTGGTGAAGGTTCCCGGTTGGGCCAGCTGGCGGCGGAAGCACGGCCACCTCCTCCAGGCAGGGGCCCTTGCGGTGGGGGGAGGAGGAGGAGGCCCTGTGCTGGGCGTGCTTTGCCCGCTTCCTGGCTGTGGTCTGAGGTGGCCCTTCCTTCCCCAGGACGTGCTGATGCAGCTCGCCAAGGCGGTGGCCAGCGCGGCGGCCGCTTTGGTTCTGAAGGCCAAGAACGTGGCCCAGAAGACAGAGGACTCGGTGCTGCAGACCCAGGTGATCGCTGCGGCCACCCAGTGCGCCCTCTCCACCTCCCAGCTGGTGGCCTGCACCAAGGTGAGTCCTCCTTGCCTGGGACTTGGCTGGTCGGGACAGGGCTCTCCCTTCTTCCCTGGGCCCGGAGGCCCACTTCCTCCTGAGGGAGGCCGGCCCGTTTGCTCCTGCGCGCAGTTCCACTTGGGCCATCCAGGTTTCCCTCCCGACCTGTGTCCCCTTCTTTGGCAGGTGGTCGCTCCCACCATCAGCTCCCCCGTCTGCCAGGAGCAGCTGGTTGAGGCTGGGAAGCTGGTGGCCAAGTCAGTGGAAGGCTGTGTGGATGCCTCCCAGGCGGCCACCTCTGACGAGCAGCTGCTGAAACAGGTGGGGGTGGCCGCCACCGCCGTCACCCAGGCGCTCAATGACCTGCTGGAGCACATCAAGCAGCACGCCACGGGTGGGCAGCCGGTCGGGCGCTACGACCAGGCCACCGACACCATCCTCAACGTCACCGAGAACATCTTCAGCTCCATGGGTGACGCTGGTGAGGAATGCCGCCTGGGAGGCTGCCCCGTCCACAGAGCCCCAGAGTTGCCAGGCGATGCCAGCCAGGGCCGGCGGCTGGATGGCTAGGAGCATCGTGGCCCCCCTTCTCACGGCCCCTCCTTGCTCCCTGCCCCCCAGGGGAAATGGTTCGTCAGGCTCGCATCCTGGCCCAGGCTACATCTGACCTGGTGAACGCCATCAAGGCTGATGCGGAGGGGGAGACCGACCTGGAAAACTCGCGGAAATTGCTGAGTGCCGCCAAGATCCTGGCAGACGCTACGGCCAAAATGGTGGAAGCGGCAAAGGTCTGGCCCTGAGATGCACGGAGTGGTTGGAGCGTCGAGGGCGGCGGTGCCTGTTCGGCTCTATGGTCACAGCCGGGCAATGCAGAGAGTGGCCCTCTCCCCTTGGCAAGCAGTGCCAGGCAGAAGCAGGCTCTGCCCCCTGGCAAGCAGCTTGCAGGCGAGTGGGTCCTGCCAGGGCCCATCCTTGGGGGTGGCTGTTTATGAGAGCCGCCCCTTCCGGATGGAGCAGACGAATTGGGGGACGGGCACTGCTCCTGACGGGCCTCCGTCCTTCCCGCCAGGGGGCTGCGGCCCACCCGGACAGTGAGGAGCAGCAGCAGCGGCTACGGGAGGCGGCGGAGGGGCTTCGCATGGCCACCAATGCGGCAGCCCAGAATGCCATCAAGAAGAAGCTGGTGCATCGGCTGGAGGTGGGTTTCGGGGAGGGGCAAAGGGTTTGCCAGCTCTTCCGGCCTGGGAGAGCGGGGGCCTCACCCTGATCTTCCCCTCCAGCACGCAGCCAAACAGGCCGCTGCAGCTGCCACGCAGATGATTGCAGCTGCCCAGCACAGCGCCGGGGGGAGCAAGAACCCTTCCGCCCAGCAGCAGCTCGTGCAGAGCTGTAAGGTAAGCTTACGGGCCCGGAGCCCCGTCCTCGAAGCCTGTGCAGCGAACTGGCTGGATCACGGACGGGGTGGGCCTGTCTTCACCGTCCTCCCCCAGGGAAGGGCCTCCACCACGGGGGGCGGGAATTGAGCTCGGCACTCGTCCAGCTCTCCCCTCGCTCTCCTGGACGCAGCCAGTGGCAGAGAAGCCCGGCTGCTCTGGGCGCAGAGGCCTTGGCGCACAGCCGCTTCTCCGTGTGGCTGGCCGAGCCGCGTGGGCAGCAGAGACCCTTGGGGCTGCCTGCTCCTCTCTGCCTGGCCTGACCCAGGAGGAGGAGCTGGTCTGGCTGAGACGTCCTGGCAGGTGCCAAGATGACAGGAGGGCAGGGGAGGGCCGAGTCAGAGAGGCCGTCGGCCTCAGGAGCCCGAAGGAACCCCGAGGGCAGGGGGAGGGGGCAGAGAAAGGCTTGCACCCGAGATGTCTGTCCCACTTCTCTCCTGGCAGGTGGTGGCTGATCAGATCCCGATGCTGGTGCAGGGAGTTCGGGGCAGCCAGTCCCAGCCGGACAGCCCCAGTGCCCAGCTGGCCCTCATTGCCGCCAGCCAGAACTTCCTGCAGGTGAGCAGGCGCTCTGGCCCGGTCAGGGGCTGCAGAGGGTTTACGGCACAAGCCTGGCCACAGCACCTAACCCCTACCCATCCTCTTTCCATTGTAGCCTGGTGGGAAGATGGTGGCTGCCGCCAAGGCTACGGTGCCCACCGTCTTGGATCAGGCCTCTGCCATGCAGCTCAGCCAGTGCGCTAAAAATCTGGCGGCAGCTCTTGCCGAACTCCGCACAGCAGCCCAGAAGGTCAGCCACTTCGCCTGCGGGGCTCTGGGTATCAGCCCCAGAGGTGGGGGCAGGAGCAGAGGGGAGGCGCCTCGCTCTTCTGGGAGGCTCCTTGTGCCAGGCCTGGCCTCCCTTTTGTCAGGGAAACGGGGAAGCCCTGGCCTTGGCAGGGAGTCCCCGGGGTGTGTGTGTGTGAGTGACCAGGATGGGTTCCCCTGTCCCCTCCAGGCGCAGGAGGCCTGTGGCCCGCTGGAGATCGACTCGGCCCTCAGCCTGGTGCAGAGCCTGGAGAGAGACTTGCAGGAGGCCAAGGCGGCTGCCCGGGAGGGCAAGCTGAAGCCCCTCCCAGGGGAGACGGTGTGTGTGGGGGGGATCAGGGGAGCTGGGGGGGGGGGGGCAAGTGGCCTCTGGGGGCTCCGGGCCCTTCCTGACAGGCTCTCCGTGCTGCAGATGGAGAAGTGCGCCCAGGACCTAGGCAATAGCACCAAGGCCGTCAGCTCCGCCATTGCTCACCTGCTGGGAGAGGTTGCCCAGGGTAACGAGAACTACACAGGTACCTGGTTCTGCAGGGGTTGTGGCACTTGCGGCTCCAATTGTGGCTCTGTGTGCTTGTGGGTGGCCTGCCCTGTCCTTTGGCCAGGATGTGGCCTGAGAGGTCAGGGGTTCATTGTGTCCTACAACTGCCCCGCTTCCCCTTGGGATTACCCCAGCCCAGCCGGGTTTGCCCTTCTTGGGATGGGGGCGAGGCCCTTGTTCAGCTCCAGGCTCTGGAGGCAGGAAGACGGCCGGGCAGGGAGGGTACACATCAACCGAGGACTGCCATGCCTCTCTCCCCTCAGGGATTGCAGCTCGGGACGCAGCCCAGGCGCTGCGCTCCCTCAGCCAGGCTGCCCGGGGGGTGGCTGCCAGCACAGAGGACCCTCAGGCCCAGGCAGCCACCCTGGACTGTGCCGGAGACGTCATGGACAAAGCCAGCAGCCTCATCCGTGAGGCCCGTAAGGCGGTGTCCAAGCCAGGGGATGCGGAGAGCCAGCAGCGCCTGGCCCAGGTGAGCCCAGGGGCCTGGCCGGGCCTGGTCTTGCTAAGGGCAGGAGCTGCTGCCTGGGGTGAGGTGTGGGGTAGGGAGTTGCCTGGGGGGGCAGGCCAAACGCTCCGTGTCCTCTCTGCAGGTGGCCAAGGCCGTGTCCCAAGCCCTGAACCGTTGTGTCAACTGCCTGCCTGGTCAGCGGGACGTCGATGCTGCCATCCGCACCGTTGGCGAGGCTAGCAAGAGGCTGTTGGCCGACTCTGTGAGTGGGGGGGCTGCTTTAGCTCGGTGGCTGGGTGGGTGGATCGTCCCACCAGGGGGCTGGCCAGGGCAGCCCTCTCTGGGCAGGCAAGCTGCTGAACTGTGCAGGGAGCCACCCTCGCTGCCCTGCCAAGGCTTCTCCCTGGGAGGGACCCAGATGGAAACATGGCAACCAAACACGCCCACCCCAAAAGGCCCCAGACTCCACAGATGCATTCGCTGTGCTTGGTCCTGCCTCAGTCTTTGAGCTGGGTGTTTCGGGAGTCGAAGGTCTTGGGGGCTTGCAGGGTGGGAGTTTGGCAGGGCCCCCATTCTCCTTCCTTGCCTTTACAAGGGGACTTGGGGAGGGAACTAAAAGAACAGCCATACTGGACTTAATTCTTACAAACAGAGAAGAGAGAGAGGGAGTTGAAACCGCAGGAACCTTGGGTGAGAGTGACCATGTCATACTAGAATTTAACATAACGCAAACACGAGCAATAGAATATAATGATACCAGAGTCTTAGATTTTAAAAGAGCTGATTTTAATAAACTCAGAGAGAACTTGGGAAAGATTTCTTGAATGAAAATCCTAAAGAAGAAAACAATTCAAGAATCTTGGGAAGCTCTGAAAAGTGTGATCATAGAAGCCCAGACCAGCACAATACCACTGAGAAAGAAAAACAAGAAATCCAATAAGAAACCAGCATGGCTACACAAAGATCTCTCTGGCAAATTGAAAGAAAAAAAGGACAAGTGCAAAAAAATGGAAAGAAGGACATACAACTAAGGCAGAATATCAGCAGAGAGCCAGAATCTGCAGAGACTAAGGCAGGATAGCAAAGGCTCAGAACGAACAAAGACTTGCAACAAAAGTCAAAGATATTTTTAAAAGTTTTCCCCCACATATAAATAACAAGAAAAAAATCAAGGAAACAGTCAGTCCACTAAAGAGAGGAAATGGCAAGGAAGTGACAGGCAACAGAGAGAAAGTAGAGCTGCTTATTCCTTGCATCGGTCCTCACGCAAAAAAAAAACTATAGCCCAACCTACCAAAAACATAATTGTAAAAGACAGACTAAAAATAAAAGTTAAAATAAGCAAAAAAAAAAAAAAAATAGTAAGAGAACACCTGTCTGATCTTGATGAATACAAATCACCGGGATCTGCCAGATTACATCCCAGAATTCTAAAGGAGCTGGCAGAGGTCATCTCAGAACCACTGCACCACATCTTTCAAAAATCCTAGAGCACCAGGGAACAACCAGAGGACTGGGAAAGAACTGATGTGGTTCCCATCTTCAAAAAAGGGAAAAAGCCAGACCCAGGAAACTACAGACCAATCAGCCTAACACCAATACCTGGGAAGGTACTGGCAAAGATAATAAAAAAACAGATCTACCAACATCTAGAAACTAGTAAAGTTGTAGCTAGAAGCCAGCATGGGTTTGTTAAAAACAGATCATGCCAAACCAATCTTATTTCATTCTTTGACAAAGTGACTAAATAGTAGACCAGCAAAATACTGTGGACATAGTATATTTGGATTTCAGCAAGGCATTCAACAAAGTAGACCTTAACCTACTTCTTGGTAAACTAGAAAAAAGTGGGATAGACAGCATCAACGCCAGATGGATTTGCAACTGGCTGACAAACTGTACTCAACGAGTAGTCCTTAATGGGTCTAAGTCTACATGGAGGGAAGTAAGCAGTGGGGTTCCATCTTAGGCCCAGGACTCTTCCATATCTTCATAAACGACTTAGATGAGGGAATAGAAGGGGATCTTAACACATATCCGGATGATACTAAGCTGGCAGGAATAGCCAACACCCAAGAAGATAGGCTCAAGATCCAGGTGGATCTTGGCAGACTGGAACATTGGGCCCTATCTAACAACATGAAATTCAATGTAGAGAAAAGTAAAGTCCTACACTTAGGCAAGAAAAACCAAAAGGACACATAAAGACCGGGTGAAACCAGGTTTAATAGCAGTAACTGAGAGAGATCTTGGAGTCTTAGTGGACAGCCAGTTAAATATGAGCCAGCTGTGTGCAGCAGCAGCCAAAAAATCCTAAATTGCATTAACAGAAGGATACAATCAAGATCAAGTGAGGTACCAATACCACATAAAGCCTTAGTATAAAAAGACTAGCAAAGGTGCAGAGAAGAGCAACCAGGATGATGAGGGGACTGGAGGCTAAAAGATATGAAGAATGGTTACAGGAACTGGGCCTGGCTAGTCTAGAGAAGAGAAGGACCTAACTCCCTGTGGTGGCTGGGGAATTCTGGGACTTGGAAGTCCACAGATCTTCCGGGGGGGGGGGGGGGGGGCTGCCTGACTTCTTATTGAGCATTGTCCAAAGAGGCAGGGTTGCCCCAGGCCTCCCTCAGCTGAGAGACCGAGAGAGAGAGAGCAGCCAGGCTGGCATTGCCTGGTGAGACTCCCACGGGCACTGTGTTGGCTGCCTCCATCCCAGGTGATGCCTGGCTTTGCGGAGGACCAGCCCCACCTGTAGCTGAATCCATGCCCCCCCCCCCCTCTGGGGCTTCCCACTCAGGGTCACGCCACTTGATTCCTCCTGTTCTGGCCCTGGTGGGACCCCTTCCTCCTCCTTTGGGGAGGAGTTGGGCATCCATCCCAGAAGTGCCCATGGCTTCATTGGGTTCCCTAGCCTGGCTGCTGGACTTCCTGAGACCCGGGGCCTTGGGGGGAGGCTGCCTGATCCACGGCCCCTTCGGCTCCCTTCCTTGCTTCTGTGTCCCCCGCTGCTTGATGGCCCTGCCCTCCCTTGCTGCCTGGCTCCAGGCTGAGGGGTAGCAGCGAGGGGGGAGGGGAGGCAAAGCGCCCACCCACTAAGCAGGCCCTTGCCTCAATGGGGTTGAGTAGCCTTCCTCTCCTTAGTCCATAAAGGGCCGTAAAGAACATAGAGCCTCGTAGGGCTGGAGGGGACCTCGGAGGCCTTCTAGTCCAGCCCGCCCTGCTCCAGGCAGGAGGCCTTACTCCGTCCTAAACTTCACAAAGACGAGTGGCAGGGAGGATGAGGACGACCCTCAGTGGCCACTGGAAACCAGCCCAGAAACGCTGCTGGTTAGCAACTGTCTGTTCCATCATTAGTTCAAATTAGTTCAAAGCCGCAGCGGTGCTGATGAGAAACCTGGTTCTCCGAGTTGTGGCTGTCACAGGGGGGACCCCACAGCTAAGCCCACTGAAGGGGCTTGATAAGGCTTGCTGTGTCCTGGGCTCAAGTGGCCGTGCTTGTGACCTTTGCTGACTGCTCCTGCCAAGCCCAATGGGCAATGGTGAAGCCAGCAGAGGGGGCCAGATGGACAGCTCCTGAGCCTGGAGGGGGTGTGTGTGTTAACAAGGTCCTGGGCAGCCACTTGTCCGAAAGGGTAGAGGGCGTCGAACTCCAGGTGTCACGTTACTATCACGTGACCTATTGCGACGTTTTTCCTTTCACGGAGCTGGGGTGAGCGTGGCCTGCGTGTGACACATCGGGTCCAGGGGCTGCCAGTTTGACACCCTGGAAGAGGGTCTCCTGCTTTAGCAGGGGGTTGAAGACCTCCAAGGCCCCTTCCAGCTCTCTACTGATGGATGGAAGACAGGAGAGCGGGGCTCCAATATTTGAGGGGCTGCCCCAGAGAGGGGGGGGGGGGGGGTTCAAGCTATTTTCCAAGGCACCCGACAAGGAAGAATGGATAGAAACTGATCAAGGGGAGATTCAACCTGGAAACAAGGAGGAATTTTCTGACAGTGAGAACATTCAGCCAATGGAACGGAAGTGGCCTTCAGAAGTTGTGGGAGCTTCGTCCCTGGAGGCTCTCAAGAAGAGACTGGGCTGCCATCTGTCAGAAATGGTGTAGGGTCTCCTGCTTGGGTGGGTGGGTGGGTGGGGAGGGGGTTTGGACTAGATTGCCTACAAGGTCCTTCCCAACTGTTGATCTGTTAAAAGATTAAGCAGCAGCCCCCAAGCTGTGGATTTGCGGAACTGCAGCGGAAGGGGCTGCCCTGCCGGTCTTGGGGTTTGGTGGCCGCTGGCAGGATGGGCTGGAGGAGTCGTGGGGGGGGGGGGGGGGGGGAAGACTGGATACTGTGACCGAGTCCTTAAGGGGAAGCGCCTGGGCTGCGGCCAGTTCCTGGCTTGTCAGGGGTTGAGAAGGGCCCCCAGGCCCCCGAGCGTAGACCCCTCTTTCTTCTCCCAGTTTCCTCCTAGCACCCAGAACTTCCAGGAGGCCCAGAGCCAGCTGAACCAGGCTGCAGCCGGCTTGAACCAGTCAGCCAATGAGCTGGTGCAGGCATCGCGGGGGACGCCCCAGGACCTGGCCAAGGCTTCCGGCAAGTTTGGCCAGGACTTCAATGAGTTCCTACAGGCCGGGGTGGAGATGGCTGGACAGTCCCAGGTAAGAGCTGCCTGGCTGGGCGGGGAAGCTCTCCAGTGAGCACCCAGAAGGGGCACCTCATCCACAGCCGGTGTGGGCGTGGTGGGAGGTACCAGCAGGACGCTTGGGAGGGCATAGCCCAGGTGGGATGCGAAGTGAAGGCATGAGCTGCTCCAGAGGTTGCTCCGGACGGTGGCCAGGGCAGGTTCCCAGGGTGGCCCTGGGCAAGGGAGCTGGGTGTGCAGCATCAGGCCCCCTGTGACTGGCAGGCCGGGTGAGGCCTGGGGGGGGGGGGGGTTTGAGAGCGGAGAGGGCTGGGGGTGGTAAACATGCTCCCTTTCCCTGCAAGGCAGTTCCAGTGCTGGGGGAGGGGAGGGGAAACCTTCGGGGTCCTTCTCCCTGGGGGGGAGGGGAGTCTGCTTGGTGGAGTCTGAAGGTCCAGCACAGCGGCCCCGGGGGGCGGGGGGGGGGGGCTGAGCAGGCCAGGCCAGAAGTTGGGTCTGGGGTGGGATTAGGGCCAGCCAGATCCCTCTTCGCTCTGGGCATCCTTGGAGGTCACAGGCGCTGCCCGGGTGGGAGGAGGCTGGCCAAGGCTCAGCTGCCCTTGGGGACTAAGAGCTCAGGCTGCCGAGGAACCTCGGGCTCGGCACGGCCATCATTGCCCCAAAAGGGCTGGGAAGTCCCAGGGCAAAAGGGGAAGGAGGCCCGGTGGGTTTGGCTGCTTGCTCTGGGAGCTGCCCCGGAGAATCTGGGCAGGGGAGGGGGCAGCCCCTGTTCAGCCCAGGGGAGGGGGCCGGGCAGGTGCGGTCCGAGGGCCTGATGACCCCCTCTGTCTCTCCCCTGCAGTCCAAGGAGGCCCAGGGCCAGCTGGTGTCCAACCTGAAGGGCATCTCCCTCTCCTCCAGCAAGTTGCTCCTGGCAGCCAAAGCGCTCTCCGCAGACCCTGCAGCGCCCAACCTCAAGAACCAGCTGGCGGCAGCTGCCCGGTACATGGCCCCTCCCCGCCGAGGGCTGCCCCCCCTCGTGGGCAAGGCAGGAGGGAGGGGTGAGGGCAAGAGAGCCCAGGGCCGAGGGCAGGGCGGGCTTCATGGCAGCGCCTCTTCCTTCCTTCCCTCCCCCCAACCCTGGCAGGGCTGTGACGGACAGCATCAACCAGCTGATCACCATGTGCACCCAGCAGGCCCCGGGCCAGAAGGAGTGTGACAACGCTCTGCGGGAGCTGGAGGTGAGCTGGCCCCGCCCAGGGGAGGGCAGGTGCCCTGAGGCTGACTGGGGGGAGGGCAGGGCAGCCTGCCTGGGGCTCAGCTGACTCCTCCCCTCCAGACGGTGCGAGAGCTTCTGGAGAACCCCAGCCAGGCCGTCAGCGACATGTCCTACTTCAACTGCCTGGACAGCGTCATGGAGAACTCCAAGGTGAGCGTCCCTGGAGGCCCTCAAGTCTCCCAGAGGCTCAGGGCAGCTGTCCAGACGGGGTGGGGGTGGTGCAGGGGGGGCCCTCTGGAACCTCTTCTCCCTCCCCCTTTAAAAGCCGGCTCTCTCCGGATGGCAGGGGAAGCCGCTTCTTGCCGTTCCAGTGCCAGAAGCCCTCAGGACCCATAGTTCCCTGCACACACAGGCACACACAGGCCCACTCGTGCCTCCCTGCCTTCTGTCTCCTGCAGGTGCTGGGCGAGGCCATGGCTGGCATCTCACAGAATGCCAAGTACAGCAAGCTGCCAGAGTTTGGCGACTCCGTCAGCACAGCCTCCAAGGCCCTCTGCGGCTTCACAGAAGCGGCTGCCCAGGTGGGCTGCCCAGTCCCTCGTGAGACGAGGGGGGGGGGGGGGGGCCCCCACCGGGGGGGCGGGGCGGTGGTGGGGGGGGGGGGGGGCTGTCTTCCCTGCTCTTGGGACTCCCCCCTCCATGCTCTCTGTTGCAGGCAGCCTATTTGGTTGGCGTTTCTGACCCCAACAGCCAGGCTGGTCAGCAGGGCCTGGTGGACCCCACCCAGTTTGCCAGAGCCAACCAAGCGATCCAGATGGCCTGCCAGAACCTGATCGACCCGGCCTGCACGCAGTCCCAGGTAGTGGCCACCTGTGGCCGGGAAGGGAAGGTGGACGTTTCCAGGGAGAAATTTCTTAGCAATTAGAAAAATTAATCAGGGCACCAACATGGAGGGGGGGGTGTTTCAAGAAGACACTGGACGACTCCCTGTCCAGAATGGGATGCAGGGCAGGGGTGTCAAGCTCCATTGAGGGCCGCATCAGGGTTGCCTTTGACCTTGGAGGGCCAGGTGGGTGGGCTGGCATTTGTCACAGGCTCAAGATGCATATTCCCCTCCTCCTTCTTTCTCTCCACACTTCTTTACAAGAACCATTTTTCTATCTCTTCTACCAGATATTACATTTATTACTTATTCTTCATACTCTACTAAACTTTTTATTTCTAAGTTTATACCCCATTGTTTAATAGTAAACTGCTTTTCCAGGCAGAAAAGCTATTTAGACTACCGTAATTTTATTATTCAATAGCATAAATAACACAATAATGCAAGGTCTAACAGCAGAGGTAAATTTCCAGGTTAGTAAATAGAAATGGCTGCCAATTATAGATGGTTGGTTGTAGATTAAATGGATCTACAGTATGTAAAATCAGGCATTAAACTGTGGTATGAACATAGGACGTGCCTTGTTTTCCATCCAGTTCAGGCACTTACTTGAGGTAACCCAGCCCAATCCAGTCCTCCTGCAGCACTCGGCCAGCCGGCTGAAAAGAGGGTGCAGGGGCCCCTCCAGAGTGCTGCTGGAGGCCATGCAGGTAGAAAACAGGCCTCGCGGGGAGCCCCCCGTTTTCGGCTGGCCGAGTGCTGCAGCAGGAGGAAATGGACTGTTTTGGCTGGCAGAGGCACCCCGAGCCAGATCTCAGCACCCCGAAGGCCAAATCCGGCCGGTGGGCCTTCAGTTTGACACCCCTGGTAGAGAGACTCCTGCCTGAGCAGGGGGTTGGACTAGAAGACCTCCAAGGTCCCTTCCAGCTCTCTCATTCTGCTACACATTGGGCAGGGCCTGGAGCCAGGCAGTTGTGAAGGCAGCCCCTCTAGCCAGCGACACTCCTCACACGGAGGCCGCGGGCACACAGGGGGTGGGGGCCGATTCCCTGAGCCGCCTTGGGGCCTCCTTGCCTTCCGCAGGTCTTGTCGGCTGCTACCATTGTGGCCAAGCACACGTCTGCCCTGTGCAATACTTGCCGACTGGCCTCCTCCCGCACCGCCAACCCAGTGGCCAAGCGCCAGTTTGTCCAGTCCGCCAAGGAGGTAGCCAACAGCACAGCCAACCTCGTCAAGACCATCAAGGTAGCCCCCCACCCCGGATCCCCAGGGGATAGGAAAGGGATGTTCCTCAGAGAGCAGCGAGAGCCCTGTGCTGGGGGGGCCACGGAAGGCAAAGCCCCCCGGGGGAGAAGGCCCAGGGCTGGCAAGCTGAGCGGCTACATTGGCGCTGCATGCTTAGGCCATATGCTCTCTGGGTCTGACCATGGAGATGGGCTCCAACAGCAGGTTTTAGGTGCTTTGCCACATCATCCTGCAACGGCCGGGGTGGGGGGTGGCCCGCTGCTGGGGGTGCACTGCAGGCTGTCCCTCCTCCGGCTTGGCTGTGTGGCTGCCTCTCGGCTTTCCGTGGGCCGGGGGTCTCTGTGGGGCGAGAAGTGGCTGGTTCTGGGCTCCGGGAGCTTTTCCTTCACGGCATGGAAGGTAAGGGCCCCACGGGGGTCTCCCCGCAGGCCTTGGATGGCGCTTTCACCCCAGAGAACCGCGAGCGCTGCCGCGAAGCCACAGCCCCGCTGATCGAAGCGGTGGAGAACCTGACCGCCTTCGCCTCCAATCCCGAGTTTGCCACCATCCCCGCCCAGATCAGCCCAGAGGTAGGCAGAGGTTGCCGGGGGCGGGAAGGGGGAAGGGCCTGCTCTGAGCAGCCCTTGGCCGGTCGCCCTGGAGTGACCCCGTGCCAATTGCCTGTAGGGGCGCAGGGCCATGGAGCCCATCCTCTCCTCTGCCAAGACCATGTTGGAGAGCTCGGCTGGCCTCATCCAGACCGCTCGCTCGCTGGCCGTCAACCCAAGGGACCCTCCCAAGTGGTCGGTGCTGGCGGGCCATTCGCGCACCGTCTCCGACTCCATCAAGAAGCTGATCACCAACATGAGGTGGGCGCCCCCCCCCCCCCCCGCGTAGCTCCAGGTCTGGGAGGAGCCCTGGCCTCGGAGGCAGCGGGCAAGCGGATCCCCCTGGCCGTGGGGAGCTGCCGGCAAAGGATCGGAATCGGCCCGGGGGAGGGGGGGCGCTGAGAGGCAGGGGCTCCTTCCCCAGCATCCTCATGGGCTCCAAGGAGGATAATTTGGGCATTCCTTTTTAGCAGTTGCCTGGTTTATTAACTGTCCACGATTATGATGTGGCCGATTCTTGCATTTATTACCTTTGCAGGCCTGCTAAGAAAAACCAGAAAAATGGTATTAAGCACAGTCACGCTTTCACTTAGGGACCACTTTGCTTCATGACTTGAGTTGCCAGTCCCAGTTCTGGTCACTAAACAGAGAGGGAGGGAGAGAGAGAGCTGTCCATTCACAAACCTGGAATGTCTGGAAATCTCTGGAAAACCAACTCCCTCTGCCCTCCAAATTGTTGGCAGCATGTTGGCATCTCTGTGGCTGGCAGAACCAGGGAGGGGAGAACAGATGAGGCAGCCATGTGGAGGGGAGGAAGTAGGGAGGTGCCCAAGGGTGCACATCTGGTTCCCATTGCCGCCCACAGGGACAAGGCCCCTGGCCAGAGGGAGTGCGACGAGGCCATTGAAACGCTGAACAGGTGCGTCCGCGACGTGGACCAGGCCTCCTTGGCAGCCATCAGCCAGCAGCTGGCGCCTCGCGAAGGCATCTCCCAGGAGGTGAGGAGGGGCTCCGCTCGTGCTGGGGGAGCAGCCAGGCGGTGGGCTTCTGGGGAGAGGCTGACCGCTAGTTCTCCAAGGTGCCTGGGGGGGCTGCCCGTCTCCGGCAGTGCAGAAGAGGAAGAGGAGGCCGGGGCAGAGACTGCAGGCCCTCCAGCGCCAAGAGGGCCCTGCTCAGCTTCTGGGGGGGAGGAGAATGGCCCTCCCCCAACAGGTGCTCAGGACAGACTCCTTCCGCAGGCCCTGCACAACCAGATGCTCACAGCTGTTCAGGAGATCAGCAACCTCATTGAACCCGTGGCAGGAGCTGCTCGTGCTGAGGCCTCCCAGCTGGGCCACAAGGTGAGGCCTCCGCCGCCAGGGCCAAGCGGGCAGGCTGCCCCGGGCGGTCCGTGGCCTGGGGTCTCCCAGGCTGCACTCCTCTAGCCCCCTCCCCTTCTTGAGGCAGCTGGGGGGGAGGGGCTCCACTCCCACTACGGGGCTTTGAACCTCTGCAGCCCCTCCCACCCCCGCTCACCCGCCTGCCCTGTGCGGGTTCGAGGCCCTCGTGTTGCTCTAGGCCAGAAGAGCCCTCCTGGCTGCCTGCATTGTGCCATCCTGGCTCCTTTGGCAGCAGATTCTTGGGGGCACACGGTCCAAAAGCTGATCACACACAGCCATTGTAGTCTTCCGGCCATGGTCTGTGGCCCAAACCCAGTCCGTCCTCCTCAGCGGATGTAGCCCCTCCTCTCCCTGCCCCGTGGGAGGCCGGAAACCATCCCGCAGGGAGACGGGTTTGAGGACAGGCGGCTGACACACAGACCCCCCCCCAGCCTTTCGGGTGCTTCGCTTGCCCCGCAGGCTGACCCCCAATACGTTGGTCTCCTTTGCCTTCCTGGAGGGCCAGCAGAAAGTCACCCAAGATAAATGCAGCTGGTAGTCTGGTTTTTGAGTGGCAGCTACGTGAGACTGCGTCGAGCAGAACGTGGCCAGTGGTAGGGTTAGGGGGCCATGGCGGAAGAGCAGCCGAGGTGTCTCCATCCCTGGAGGCTTCTCAGAGGGAGAGGCTGGCCGCTTGTTCCGGGAACGCACCAGGGATGCTCCCCCATCCACAGCCCTGAGACCTTCTGGGGAGGGGCTGGGCAGTTGAAGGGGCAAAGCTGAAGACCCTGAGACTTGGGACTCCAGCCAGGAAGGCTTCAAGGAGTAAAAATGCTGTTCTGGGCTTCAATTGACCTCCCTGGGGGAAAGTCGGCTCCAGCAGGCAGTGACTGGCCACAGCCCTGGGGTTGCTTTCCGGGAACTGCGATCTTTGAAAGTGGGACGTGGCCCTCAATGCAGGGGGGTGGGGGGCCCTTGGGATGGCATGGCGTTCATCCTCAGGTGGGTGATGATGAGCCCAGGGCCGAGGCCCAGAAGGCTGCGGGAGGGCTGCCAATCTGGGGGCTGGACGCGACGGGGCCGCTCTGGAGCGCGGTGGGAGCCTCCCAGGTCCCTTGTCTGAGCCTTGGCCAGCGGTGCTCCCCTCACCACCCAGCTCTGGAGGGGCGTGCCTTCGCTTGGTGAGAAAGACGGAAAGCCCCCGGGGCCCTGAAGAAGGCGGGGGAGGCTCAGGGGGAAGCGGGCGGGCTGGGCTGGAAGGTCCCCCTTGGCCCCAGCCCTCTGGTCCTCAGGACTGGCCCCCTCGTTTGGCTTGGGGGGTGGAGCCTTGATTGCCCAACCCCCCTGCTGCTCCATCTCAGGGATGCCCCTTCCCTTCCCCTTCTCTCCTCCTCCTCCTCCTCCTCCAGGTCTCCCAGCTGGCCCAGTACTTTGAGCCCCTGGTCATGGCCGCGGTGGGCGCGGCCTCCAAGATGCTGAATCACCAGCAGCAAATGACCCTTCTGGACCAGACCAAGACACTGGCGGAGTCCGGCCTGCAGATGCTCTACACGGCCAAGGAGGCCGGGGGGAACCCCAAGGTATCCGTGGGGCTGGCCCCGGAGGCGCGTGTGAGTGGGGAGGCTGTGGCCAGGGCCTGACGGGGGCCTCTCTCTGCAGCAGGCGGCCCACACACAGGAGGCCCTGGAGGAGGCAGCGCAGATGATGAGGGAGGCGGTGGAAGACCTCACGGCCACCCTGAACGAGGCCGCCAGTGCCGCGGGGGTGGTAGGCGGCATGGTGGACTCTATCAGGCAGGCCATCAACCAGGTGAGCAGGGAAACCAGGCTCCGGCCCCCCCCTTTGGCACTAGGGGCCTTGCCGAACCCCAGGGGGGGGTTCAGGAGGAGCCAGAGAGGCCCAGGGGAGACCTTGGGGAGCCTTTGCTGCCCAGTCTCTTGGGGCGCTGAAATCACCCCCAGAAAGTGGCGGGGAGGGGGACACAGGCGTATGCTGAGAAGCAGGGCAGCAGCCCCTCTCCTGGGCTCTCTCCTTCCATTGGGCAGCTGGACGAGGGTCCGATGGGAGAGCCCGAAGGCACCTTTGTGGACTACCAGACCACCATGGTGAAGACGGCCAAGGCCATCGCTGTGACGGTGCAGGAGATGGTGAGCTGATTGGATGACTTCTTGGGGAAGGGTGGGCTTTGGGCACGAGGGCTGGCCTCCTTCCTTGCCCCCTTTCCTACCTCTTGTCTTACGCTGCCGCCACAGGTGACCAAATCCACCACCAACCCGGATGAACTTGGCACCTTGGCCAACCAGCTCACCACAGACTATGGGCACCTAGCCCTGCAGGCCAAGCCCGCTGCCCTCACGGCCGAGAATGAAGAGGTGAGGGAGGGCCCGAGAGTTGGGGCAGGGGAGCACCCGGAGGCTGTTGCAGAAACACCCTGGCAACGGAGAGCCCGCCAGGGGGGTCGATTTCCTGGCAGCCAGTGAGGCCCTTCCTTGAATTCAATGCTCCCCTCCAGATTGGCGCCCACATTAAGAACAGAGTGCAGGAGCTGGGCCACGGCTGTGCCGCTCTCGTGACCAATGCCGGAGCCCTCCAGTGCAGCCCCAGCGACGCCTACACCAAGAAGGAGTTGATCGAATGCGCCCGCAAGGTTTCTGAGAAGGTGACTGCAGCCGGGCCTGGGCGAAAGAGTCCCCCTCGTGCCTCCCCCCCCCCCCCAGCCTAGGTGCGTATTGGGGATCCGACCCCCAGACCATAGCGAGTGTCATCCTGCCTTTGGTCCCCTGCAGGTTTCACACGTGCTGGCCGCCCTCCAGGCTGGCAACCGGGGCACCCAGGCATGCATCACCGCAGCCAGTGCTGTGTCGGGCATCATCGCCGATCTCGACACCACCATCATGTTTGCCACCGCTGGAACCCTCCACCGGGAGAATGCGGAGACCTTCGCTGACCACAGGTCGTGGCTCCTGTGGGCTGGTGGGCGGGAGCTCCTGACGCCTCGGCCTCCAGCGGGCTCTGATGGGCTTTTTCCTCAGCAGGGAAGGGATCTTGAAGACAGCCAAAGCGCTGGTGGAAGACACCAAAGTGCTGGTGCAGAATGCCACTGCGAGCCAGGAGAAATTGGCCCAGGCTGCGCAGTCCTCGGTGACGACCATCACACGCCTGGCAGAGGTGGTGAAGCTGGGAGCTGCCAGTTTGGGCTCTGAGGACCCTGAGACTCAGGTCAGGACCGCGGCCGCAGGTGGCAGGTAGGCATGCCTGGGTGGGTCCCGGCTGCTCTGCCTCATCTTGCCCTCCTTTCTGTGCCCAGGTGGTCCTGATCAACGCAGTCAAGGACGTCGCTAAAGCCCTGGGAGACCTGATCAGTGCCACCAAAGCCGCCGCTGGCAAGTCTGGGGACGATCCTGCCGTATACCAGCTGAAGAACTCCGCGAAGGTCAGGGCGGAGACGGGTGCCGGCTGAGCGTGGGCCTGGTGGAGCCCTCCTGCTTGGGGTGGGGGGGAGGTGGGGCAGGCACCACACGAGGCAGATGGCCAGCTGGTCCTTGAGCATCTCTCTGGCTGGTTGTCGGCAGGTGATGGTCACCAACGTCACGTCGCTCTTGAAGACCGTCAAAGCCGTGGAGGACGAGGCCACAAAGGGGACACGGGCACTGGAGGCCACCATCGAACACATTCGGCAGGAGCTGGCGGTGAGGGCTGGTCCCCCTGCTCCCCGTAACCACTGGCTGGCTGACCGCCCGCTCTCCCGGGCTGACTCCTCCTCCTCCTCCTCCTCCAGGTGTTCTGCTCCCAGGTGCCCCCTGCCAAGACCTCTACGCCGGAAGACTTCATTCGCATGACAAAAGGCATCACCATGGCAACAGCCAAGGCGGTGGCAGCTGGCAACTCCTGCCGGCAGGAAGATGTGATAGCCACAGCCAACCTGAGCCGCCGTGCCATTGCTGACATGCTGCGCTCTTGCAAGGTGGCGTCATTTCTCAGGGCGGGGGGGGGGGCGAGAGCAGGGTCAGCGGGGTGTTCGGAGAGGAAGAAGGTGTCTGACCATGCACTCATTTGACAAGCAACCGGGGGGGGGGGCGGGATGCAGGGGCACCCCCTCCAACGGGGGTCTCGCAGCCCTCCTCCGGTGGGCAGCTCTGGGCGCAGAGGACAGCCCCTCGCCCTTCCGCGTCGGGCTGGCAACCACCTGTCCGTCTCTCTCCTTCCAGGAAGCTGCGTGCCATCCAGACGTGGGCAGTGAGGTGCGGCACCGAGCGCTGCACTTTGGCAAGGAGTGTGCTCGTGGCTACCTGGAGCTTCTGGAGCATGTCCTGGAGGTAGGTGCCTGTCCCTCCCCAAGCCCGCCCCCAATGGCCCGCCCCTCCTCCTTCTCCTCGGCCCAGCCTTTGAGTGCGCCCTGCATGCACTGCCTGCCGGGGGGGTGGGGAATGAAAGACCACGGGGGGGGGGGGGGGGGGGGGGGGGGGGGGGGGGCCGACGGGGGGGGGGGGCTGGGGAAAGGGCTAGGGGTGCCCTCGGATGACCGCCTTCCCCCTGCGTGGTGGGAGGGGGTGGGGCGCTGGCCTTTGTGCCAGGGCGGGGCAATTCCAACCGGCAGAAGCAGCCCCCCCATGCAGGGAGGTCAGCCTACGCCTAGGTCCCTGTCCCTGGCTGGCCAGGCTGCCCAGGGGCAGGGGAAGCCCCGGGCCTGTGAGTTGTGGAAGCCCCATGGGACAGGGGGCTCTGGCTGCTTGGACCCCCGGCTGGCTCTCCCAACCCGTCCGGCCAAACCCAGACCTTCCTCCCTTTCCACTCCAGCCCTTCCCAGCTTCCCTGCTCCCTTTTGCCTCCGCTGCCGCCTTCGCCCCTCCCAGGCAGCGGTGGGCCCGGTGGGGCCTGAGGGTGCCCAGCATGACTCCTCCTTCCTCAGATCCTGCAGAAGCCCAGCCACGACCTGAAGCAGCAGCTGGCCGGCTACTCCAAGCGGGTGGCTGGCTCCGTCACGGAGCTCATCCAGGCGGCCGAAGCCATGAAAGGTAGGCGGGGATGCCGGAGACTGCCCTCCCCCCCTCCTCCCCCTCCTCCTCGCAGGGCAAGGGGCCTCCAGCCAGAATTCCCTGCTGTGCTCAATCGGTTGAGTGGTGGGTCCACCCAACAGGCTGCACTTGCACAAAGTAATGGGCGGGGCGGGGGGGGTGAGGCCCGCGGTGCGAACGCCGTGGGGCTCCAGCTTCAGGAAAGGAGGGAGCTTCTCAGGGAGGGCAGCCCCCGTGGAAGGGGAGCCGGGGTTTCCCCCTGATGCCGCTTGTCTCCTGCAGGGACTGAGTGGGTGGATCCCGAGGACCCCACGGTCATTGCCGAAAATGAGCTGTTGGGGGCAGCCGCTGCGATCGAGGCTGCAGCAAAGAAGCTGGAGCAGCTGAAGCCGCGAGCCAAGCCCAAGGTGCTGCCCCTTCCCAGCAGCACACGGGAGTCGCTGCCCGCTATGCTCTGCCCCTTCCATGCCACCCGGCGGGAGGAGGGGTGGGGGGTGGGGCGGCCCCACTTGCTGCACCGGAACTGCCGGCTCCAGGGAGAGCCTGGGCAGCCCCACACGGCAGCCCCACACGGCAGGCCACGGCTTGCCCCCCTGGGAAGACGGGGACCTGTGCCAGCCGGGCATCCTGGGGCTTTGGCATGCCCGTTTCCAGCACACCGGGGGAGGGTGGAATGCTCCCTCCGGCTCAGAGCCCCAGGCATGGCTGCCCCTAACGGCCCCCTCCCTCTCCAGCAAGCAGATGAGAGCCTCAACTTCGAAGAGCAGATCCTGGAGGCAGCCAAGTCCATCGCTGCGGCCACCAGCGCTCTGGTGAAGGCAGCCTCTGCGGCCCAGAGGGAGCTGGTGGCCCAAGGCAAGGTGAGGGGGGGGAGGAGGGGGGGCGCCTGGGCAGGAAGCCCTCAAGTCTGGCCTGGAGCTGAACACACCCCGTCCTGCCTCCCCCCCCCCCCCCCCCCCAGGTGGGCGCCATCCCAGCCAATGCCCTGGATGACGGACAGTGGTCTCAAGGCCTCATTTCAGCCGTGAGTGTGGAGGGGGATGGCGGGAGGCTTAGAAGGGCCTCCTTTCATTGCGGAGGGAGGCCTGTCTGCTCTCTCCGGGTGGGCAGGGGGAGCCCTTTGCTCGAACCAGGGACCCACCAAGCTCCTCCCCACCCACCCTGTCAATCAGAGAAGGGGGGGGGCTCCCTAGGCCACGGCAGAGGCTTCCAGGGCACTCGGGTCCAGGTGGGCCCTTTGTGGCGGTGCCCGCCGCAGCTTCCTCACCCCTTGATCGCCTCCCTCCTCCTCCTCCTGCCAAGGCCCGGATGGTGGCTGCTGCCACCAACAACCTCTGTGAAGCTGCCAACGCGGCCGTCCAAGGCCATGCCAGCGAAGAGAAGCTCATCTCCTCGGCCAAGCAGGTGGCGGCCTCCACGGCGCAGCTACTGGTGGCGTGTAAGGTGAAGGCAGACCAGGACTCCGAGGCCATGAAGCGCCTGCAGGTGAGGAGGGCAGAGGAGGAGTTGAGAGAGGGTGCCCACCTTCCCCGTGGTCCCAGGGGCCACGTGGACCTCTCTCGGGTCCAATTCAGGCCCTGGTGGACTCACTGGCTCCAGAGCCCGGGCAGCCCTGCTGCTGGAGGCCCCAACAGTCCACCCCTCGCCAGCCCGACCGGCTCCTCCAGCAGAGGCAGCAATTGGCTGGAAGGTTCCCCGGAAGGATTGGGGCCCTGTGCACTGCCTCCCCCTCAGGGGTCTGCAGGCACAGGGTGACCGAGCCCACCCCAGTGGGTAACCCCCGTCCCTCCCGAATCCTCCAGGCGGCCGGCAATGCGGTCAAGAGGGCCTCGGACAACCTGGTGAAGGCGGCACAGAAGGCGGCGGCCTTCGAGGACGAGGAGAACGCGACGGTGGTGGTGAAGGAGCGGATGGTCGGGGGGATCGCGCAGGTCAGGGTCCCCCCAGGAGGGGCTGGAGAGGGGCCGGAGGGGCTTCTCCTGTGGTGACCGCTGCCCCTTCCTTCTCCTCAGATCATCGCTGCCCAGGAAGAGATGCTGCGCAAAGAGCGGGAACTGGAGGAGGCGCGCAAGAAGCTGGCCATGATCCGGCAGCAGCAGTACAAGTTCCTGCCCTCTGAGCTGCGGGACGAAGGGCAGAACTGAGCTGCTCCAAGCAAGGGCGGCCCTCCTCCTAGCCGGGCCCCGGGGCCCTTGCCGCCAGGCCCACTGCTCCTCCTGCGCGAGCCCCGAAGCCCCCTTGTGCGCTACTCTGGGCTGCCTTCCTGGGCTGCCCCTCCCGGGAGCTTTCCCTGTGCCTTGGCTGCCTGCGCAGCCTGATTGTCTTGGGGGGCTGTGGAGCCCCCTTGGGGCTGTGCAATCGGCGGGGAGGGCGGACCACGGGCTCTGCCCACCCCTCCTAGTCTCTGCCTCTGGGCATTCTGCCTTAAGGGTGGGCACTGCTGGCCTCTGGCCGAAGGCTCTGCCCTCTGATTCCCAAGTGCCTGCCAGACCCCCACAGCCCTCCCACCTCGCTTGGCTGCCCCCACCTCCTGAGCCTCCTTCCCCTGTGGCGGGAGCCCCTCTCCTGCACAAGCCCCCCAGTGCCGCTGTGCTTGACCGCATCCGGGACCATTCGCCCGCTGAGGCTTCTCACCTGTTTGTACTTTTGATACACCCCTAAGGCAGGGAACCCAGGCCTGGGAAGCGGGAGGGCGAGGGGTCTGCTTCCCAGCCCCTCGGGCTGTCTGGGAAGGCCTGGTCTGCAATAAACGGTTTCCTCTGCTCTCCCGCCTCTCTCTGCACCCTCCTTCGTGGCCCCAGCAGCTCCCGTGGCCCTTGGGGACGGGAGGAACGGGGCTCCGGTGTGGGAGGAGGAGCGCACGTCGCCCGGCCTCAGCAGCCTCTCTAGCTCTTGGGAGAAGGGCAGCCTCAGGCCACGCCGAGCCATGCTGCTGGGTGGGGGCTCCTTCCCTCTCTCTCCCCTCGAGGAGAGTCCCACACCTGCTGGCCAGGGCTCCCAGGGGCAGGCCCACACCTCCGCGGCAGCAGTCCCCAGAAGACTGGTCCTCTTGCTGGCTGGGATGACCCTTGCAGAGGGTCCCAGAGGAGCCCACCCTCGCCCGGCTGCCCTGGATGTCAGGGCTGCGCCAGGCTCCTGCCACCCTTCCCACTGGGCGCCTGGGCACGGGTCTCTGCGCACTGCTCCCAGCACGTTCCTTCCCTGGCCGGGGGGGTGTCCTGATCTGGCACAGGAAGAGGGGCAGGCCTGGGCTGGTGGGGGGGGAGAGGCAGGAGGAGGGGCATGGCCAGCCCCCCCCCCAGGCAGGGAGAGGGGGGGGCTTGCCGTACAGCCTCCTGCCTTCCCCTGGGCCTTGTGGGGTCTTTGATCCTCCCTGACTGGAGCCTTGGTGAGCGTTGCCCTCCCGGGTGCTCCCCTTCCCTTGGCAATGGCGCAATCCTACTCGGGGGGTGGGGGAGCAAAGGCAGAAATCCCGGCCCTGCTTGCACGTTGGCTCCTCAGCCCCCTCTTGCTGAGGAAACACACACACACGGCCACTGGGGAGGGGGCAAGGTCTGTCCCAGAGGATGGTGGGGGCTGCAGGCTTTGCTCCTGTGGCTCCCCAGGTGGGTTTTGGGGCTTCCTGAGGGGGCAGGAGTTGGGGTTCTGAGGGTGGGCACTGCCCTGTGCCCCAAGATCAGGGATGGCAGCAGGGAAGGGGTCCTGCTGCTCGTGAAGGCTCCGGAGGAGGATCCCCGACCTGATCCTCCGTCAGATGGGCACGGTGCCCCTAAATCTGCCACCCGGAAGGAACTCTGCTGCCAGTCCCCCTGCAACCGGGGGGCGTGGGGGACGGGACACACACACACACCCAGGTTTCAGGTGGGCTCAGCCTGCACTTTGCCCTTCCCTAACACGCCCCCCCCTTCCCACCTTGGCTATCACAGTAGTTCCAGGATATGGGATCTGCCCACCACCTGCCGAAGAGCCCAGCGCCCTGAACAGAGACGGGCCGTGCAAGGGCCGCTAAATCCCCGGCTGCCTGCCCAGAGCCAGAAATAGCCCGCTGGGGGTGATTTGATGGACAGGGATCAAGGAAGGCCTCCCTGATCCCCACCTGTTCCGCGCCCATCACACCAGTGGGGTGAGCCAGCAGGCAGCCTGCCCTACAGCCTGGGGCTGCCCAGAGGGAGGGATGCGCTGTGCCTCCCTGCACCTGTTGAATGAGCCGTTCCTGGCCCCGGGAATTTACGCAGCAGCTTGGCTGCAAACGAGGGAGCCAGGCACCCTTTGAGCTCATTCGTTCAGCAGCCGATCTTTTGTTCCCCACCCTGTTTAGAGTTTAGCCATAAACTCTAAAACGAGGGATCTGGCAGGAGTGTTGCAAGGCAGGGGCTGCTTTATTATTCACTGCAGTTGTTGCCCGTCCGACGCAAAAAGGGAACTTGAGAACATAACCCCAAGGCGGTTCTGCATGGACCTCAGTGGCAAGTGCCTGGAAACCCTAAAGAAGCCCCCCCACCCCCCGAAGGCTCTCCCACAGGTGTCCCAGCTGGACAGCTTGGAGGCTGCAGCACAACCTGAGATGGCCCCGTCCAGAAGTGGGATTCAGCAGGTTCTGACCAGTTCTGGAGAAACGGTAGCAGAAATTTTGAGTAGTTGGGAGAACCGGCCAATCCCGCCTCTGACTGGCCCTGCCAACCCCATCTCTTCTCCGCCTCCCGTTGAGTCCCAGCTGATCAGCTGGGTCTCCTTTGGTTGTCCTGCACAGGAGAACGGAACTGGAAAGCAGGTTAGGGGGGTGGGGAGAGAAGGGGAATGTTGCAGTATCGTTCCCCTACTACGCCCACCAAGCTACGTCCACAGAACAGGTAGTAAAAAAAATTGAATCCCATCACTCTGCCCGCCCCCCACCCCTTCTCTCTCACACACACACCAGTTCCTGTATTACTGGTAGCAGTTCCAACCTAGCATCCCCTCCTATTGACGTGCATGTCAGAGTCCTGACACATATGAAATCTGGTTCCCTGGTGTTGCCCCTGATCCCCTAGTAAAGGAAGTCCTGGAGCCCATGGGAGGGAGAGGGGAGGGCTGGCTTCAGGGGCAAGCAGGATAACCCAGGAGCTGCTGTTCTTGGACCCAGAGAGTATGCCCTGCACCCCCAGGCCATACAGTGATACCCCATGAGATGCAAATGGCTGCCCAGAGTTTCTTGGGTGCAAAACTCCAATGGCTGCTGCAGGATTAAGGAAATGCCTCCTCGGTCACCACATAGCCCTCTGGCTCTCACCAAATCGGCTTCAAGATGGCTGCAGCAAGAGGTGTTTGCACACTTAGTGGCTGGCACATGAACTACAATATTCTCAGTTGACTGGATGAGCAAGTTATTATCCATGCCTCGATTGCAACTCCTTGACCATCACTACTTCCTTGGTGGGAGTCTTCCTGAAAGGTATCACAAAATTGCAGTTGGTGGGAAATGCCAGGCTGCTAATTCTGCATCAGCTGCCAGTCTCCTACTGGGCAGAACTGGTGTTGGCCGTCACTTCTGAAGAAGTCAGTCGCTCAGAAGCACCGTTATCTGAGGGACCACTGCTCCCACCAGGAATCTGCCCTTATTTTAACACCTGTCCAGTGATTGGCACTTTGGAAGATCAGTCTGTGTTTATTTCATCTGGTGTTGAAATAGCTGTTCTTCTCAGTTTATAGAGCCAGCATATCCCAACACACACACACACACCCAAATCTGGGGTCCTCATTTTAGTGACCTTGGAGGTGCGGCCAAGTGAGGGAGCCTGAAGGTCCCAATCCACTTCTTATAGCCCCAGGTATCCTCAAGAAACATTGCATTTTGTTGTTAGCAATACTTTCTAGAACCCATTCACTTCACTTTCCGGATTATCTGACTCTAATCCAGTGATCAAACACCTGGATGTGTCATTGATTACGGAATCTTTTTTTACTCTCTCCTCTTTCGTTTATCTAACTTTCTTGATTTCTGTCTCTTGGCACGCTCATATTTATATAAAAGTTTCTCTTGCTTTCTATAAGTTCCTTCAATAAATACCTCATCTCTCTCATTGCATTCTTATCCTCGGTTTCTTGGTGTTGCTTGTCTACATATAACAATTTGTTCCTGTTCATCCCTGAAATCCGAGGCTTAGTTGGGCAAATGTTTCTCTAGTTCCTTGACTGATGTGATCTCATCAAGCATTCGCATGTCTGGCAGCTTTTTCCACCCATCCTTTTGTTTCAGAAAGGAGTATGAGATTGAGGGAGGGAGGGAGGGAGATAGCTCTCCCCTATATGGTTCCTCCCCCTTTTCTTTCCTTGTGGGTGGGTGGGTGGGCGCACAGGATGGTGGGATCCTTGGTTGCTCCAGGGCTATGGCAACAACCCTGTCCTTCCTGAGCAGCTGCTGCAAGGCAGACCAGAGGGCCAGGATTGTAGGCTGAAGGGCTCTGCCAAGAAAAGATCAGAGGAAGCAATAGCGCTTAGACTTATATACCACTTCACAATGCTTTACCACCCTCTCTAAGCGGTTTACAGAGTCAGCCTGTTGCCCCCAACAATCTGGGTCCTCGGTTTACCCAAATTGGATAAAGACGGAAGGCTGAGTCAATCTTGAGCCTGGTGAGATTCAAACTGCCAAATTGCAGGCAGCCAGCAGGCAGGAGAAGTAGCCTGCAGTACAGCACTCTAGGCACTGCGCCGCCACCGTGGCTGGGATGACTCCTCTACAGCTCTGTCATTGCGACTTTCCTCCCTCCCTTCGGCCATTTTGCCTGGTTTGTCCTCCTGCCTGTCAGGATGTGTTTGTTTGCCTCATCCTCACTGAAAATCTATGTAGAGATTCTCAGCCATCATCCAGGTCACGGTGGTCCCAAACGGTGTTTTTTTTTTTTTCAGGAAGCAACTGGACTTCCTTGTTTTTTTTATTTTGAAGACGTTTTGCTTCTCCTCCGAGAAGCTTCCATTCTGTCAGAGCTGAAAGAAAAAGGCAAGGAAGTCCAGTTGCCTCCTGAAAGGGCACCTAACTCTAACCCTCTAATTACATTACATATGAATGTTGTTGGTCTAATAGTGTTGCTTGCATTTGTTACTTTATGAGAGGGAGTTCATGACCTCAGTTGCAATAAGCTTCCACCTGTTCTTCTAAGGTAGGGGAACTCCCAATTCTGGACCACTCTGATGGGCGTAACCCAGCTCTGAATTTCCTGGAATCGTTGGGCCCGCAAGCCAAAGCTCCTCCATCTCGCAGGAATGCTGATGGGGTAATTTCTCCCATTAGCCTCGTGGAAATGTTAAAAAGGAACTGGGAATCCCCTGAGGCACTCAAGGAAGAGAGGGGATCCCTGCAGAACAGCTGCCCCCCCACAACTATTCCAACTCTTTGCAGGCAGCCCGGAAGGATCACATGGGATTGAAAGCCACCAAGAAGTCAAGGAAGACCAGAATCCCCACAAACACAACCGATGTAATCCTGCTGCTGGATCTAAACCCTGATCTACCGGTAACTCCCGACTCCAGGGATCCAAATTACGTCTAGAACTCTTGACCGCTTTCTCCAGATCACTTCTAGAAAAGGAAGGTTGGAGACCGTTCTAAATTCCTCCAAAGCAGGTCAGATGAAGGATTCTGCAGGAGGGTGGACAGAAATGGTGGAAACATCTTTTCACTCCAAGAAGCAGCATTGATCCAACCTCCTGCCGCTTCATGGCAGGCCTTAACTATGAGGATCCTTCTGAGAAGCAGAAGAAGCATCTACATTCTCAGGATTCATAGATTAAAAATGAGTCCAGATCACAACGTAAAGCAAGAGGCTTCTCTATTGCCACTGTCTAGCTATAGCCCAGCTTCTCTAGAGTACAAGTGGTTTCAGGTGCAATTCTGAATTAAAAATTCAAATGTCATTTTACCCTGAACGGCTTGACTCCAGATCTACAGTTGAGCCACAGAAGGTGAAGACTGATGGCACTAGTGCAAATGCAATTATTTAAGATCGATAACATTTCTCTATCTCAAGATGGCCTTATTCTGGACTGCTGAAGACTGATGGGATGCAAAGTTCTTAAACTGAAAGTTGCTACTGTACATAAATCATCTGGCAGAACTCGGAAGGTGGCTCTGCAATGGCAGACTTCACCCATGGCATAACACCATTCAGGCACATCACAAGCAGGTGAGGCTCTGGAGACATAGTAGGCCACAGGTGAGTCACTCAGGATCAAGAAGAATGTGTGAGGCATTGGAATAAAAGTCAGAGGTCAGATTCTGCTTCAATGCTCTAAGAGTAGTACAAGAAATTTGTCAGAAATGGTGTAGGGTCTCCTGCTTAGGTGGCGGGGTTGGACTAGATGACCTACAAGGTCCCTCCCAACTCTGATTATCTGTAAGAATGGAGTCCATGTCCAGAGGAGCTGGCAATGTGGGGGTTGGGGGTTGGGAGATGCATTCAAGAGGAAGCTTAATGGCCAGGTTTTCTGGGGGCCTTCAACAGAACTGCGGTTGATCAGGGTGTTTGATTCCACTTCTAATTTTAGAAATCAAAGGTTTTAAGCTTTAACAAGGATATGCTAATTAATAAGCATAATTGAAAAGTATTTAAGACACACACATTTAGATTTAAGAGTAGATAACATGCTGTCAGTGAAAATACTTATTATATTAAATTTCAAAGAGAATATGCATTCCAATTAATTTGAGCAAATTTTTGTGAACTGGTTACAGAACAATGGGACCTTCCACTAAATTGTAATGTGGAGCTTTCCTACATTTTATTTTATTTTATTTTATTTTTTGTTAATGTAACAAACAAACAAATTTGTTCATTTTATTTTTTCTTTCATTTTAATTCATATTGTAATTCATATTGTTAAGCATGAAGGCTGCATTTCTACCACACACACACACACAAACCAAGCTGAAACTGGATTTGGGGGATTATGGTTAAGTCAGCGCAGGAACCAGACCATCCTGGAATCCATCTCTTTGGAGAGAAGCTGGTTTCAAAGGCAGGGTGAGGCTGGCCAGGAAAACCTCAGGGCCCAAGCCCAAACAAGAGGGCGGAAGGCAGCTACTGGTCAGGGGGCCTGGCCATGTGCCAGCACACCTGCAGTGGTTCACGTGCCTGGCCTCAAAGACTCTGGTTGCATGTGGAGCTGTGGGAAGAGGACATGGGATCCTGGTGGCTTTTCTGGGCCTCAGAGGACTCGGAACTATGGGTTGGGCTGGGGCAAAGCCAGTGCCCAGGCCCCCCCAAAGGGGCTCATCCAACTGGGGTTCCTTCTCCTCTGGCTCCTCTGTGTGTGGCTGCCCAAGAGCTAGAACCGACACGTGTGGAGAGTGGACAGCCCTTGCAGTGAGGCAGAAGAAGAGAGACTTCAGGCTGCTGGTCCACCCGCCTTGTGCCGAGGCTGGAGGGCTTGTCCTGACTTCCTTCCTTATGACTCGGTTTCTAAAAGGCTCCGGTGCCCCTCATTGAGCTGGAGTCTGGGGGGAGGCCCTGGGACAGCCAATCAGCAACCCCAACAGCTCTGCCAGAGCTGGAGAAGCCATTCTCCTCCAAGCGATCTGCCCAGTGCTCCCCCCCCACCCCCGCCCATGGGCCTAGGGAGTCACATAGCAAGGCAGCCAGATTGAGAGGCACTCTCTGACTCATGGGTGACCCACTCTGGGGTGAACCATAAGAAAGGGGCTGTGCTGGGCATGAGGCTTGGCTGTGCCACCCAACTAGGAATGAACTGGGGCCATGAGGGAACTACCACTGGGCCTGTGGTGCCTGCCCAGCCTTTCCTTGGAGAGGAGGAGCCCCTGCCCTCAACAGCTGTGCTGCAAGGCCTGTGCAGCCTTGTGTGTGGGGAAAAAGGAGTGAGGGGCATGAGAGACCCCCAACCTGCTCCTGTCTGGTCCCCACAGCTGGCCCTAGGCAGCCTACTGGCCTGCTCCTCTCTGGCACACCGAGACTCAGGCTGGCCTCCCGCTTGTGCCTGGCCATGGCCCAGCATTTGCCTGCCTTTTATTTATTTATTTATTTTATTTATTTTATTTTGTCAAGCGATTATAAGATAACAGGTATAAGTATAAACATAGTTATGAATATATGAAATGGATACATATAAGAAAAATAAAAAGAAACAATAGAACAGGGACGGTAGGCACGTTGGTGCGCTTATGCACGCCCCCTACAGACCTCTTAGGAAAGGGGTGAGGTCAATAGTAGACAGTCTAAGGTTAAAGTTTTGGGGGTTTGGGGAAGAAACCACAGAGTCAGGTAGAGTATTCCTACCTGACCTCTGTTGCTGAAGTCGCATTTCCTGCAATCAAGTTTGGTGCGGTTAACCTTGAGTTTGTATCTATTGTTTGCTCTTGGGTTGTTATGGTTGAAGCTGAAGTATTCATTGACAGGTAGGACATTGCAATGGATGATTTTATATACGATACTTAGATCGGACCGGAGGCGGCGTAGTTCTAGGTTTTCTAGGTCTAGAATTTCGAATCTGGTGGCATAAGGTATTCTGCAATGAGTAGAGGAGTGGAGAACTCTTCTTGTGAAATATTTCTGGACTTTCTCAACTGTGTTAATATCAGATACGTAATGTGGGTTCCAGACTGATGAGCTGTATTCGAGTATTGGTCTAGCAAATGTTTTGTATGCTCTAGTTTTAGTTAGTAGTGTGATAGTAGTGTGAGAAAAAGCTACGTAGGATTAGGTTAACAACTCTTAATGCCTTTTTGGCTATGTAGTTACAGTGGGCTCGTGCACTTAGATCATTTGAGATGAGTACTCCAAGGTCCTTGACAAAGTTTAGGTCATCAACAAGGTTTTGACTATTCAGCTTGTATTTTATTTTCTGATATTTTTTTTTTGCCAATAGGTAAGACAGAGCTTGTTTGTTGAGATTAGAAGTTGCCATTTGTTTGACCATTCTGACACATAGTCGAGGTCTTTTTGAAGGGTAGCAGTATTGTCAGTTGTGTCTTGTCCCCATCAGGGTTGTGGCCCACCAGCAAACCCCTCCCATTATTCCAACGTCTGCCTTGCCTCTCCAGCCCTCTCTGGACTAGCAGAAGGCCATAGCTGCCAGCTTCTACCCTTTGCCCCTGCCCCCTCCTCCCCGCCAATCCCCTTTTCCTAGCCGTCCCATTCTCTCATTCCCAACTCCCAGTCTGGGGAAGTCTGGCAGGTTTTTCCACAAAACCCTGGGACTTCTTTAGTCCTTGGTGTGTACTGCAAATGCAGGAAAGGAATTTATTCAGAAACCAGGTTACACATTATTAATATCAAAGTCTGCTTAGTGGAGGGAGATCCCTCCGACAGTCGATGCCCCTTCCCACAGATTCCCCCAAATCTCAAAAGTCCTTGGACCCCCTGTTTGCCTCCCTGGTTCTGGCGTAGCCCCCTGGCCCGCTGAATAGGTAGGGGATTCGGGCAGGGGGCAACTGCAGCCCAGGCTAAGCGCTGGCTGAGGCTTCAGTGAAGCCGCCACGGGTAACCCTGCCTCCCGATTCTCGGTTCCGGTGCTTTTGCGCCGAGATGCAGCAGCGGGACACCGTGTCTTGGTCGCGCGATGTAGCGGGCCGCAGAGAAATCCGGCTCGGCGGGGCTTATGGAGCCTCCAGGCCGGCCTGGGGCGGGGGGGGGGGGGAATGCCGAAGCGCTTACAGCCAAACGGGGAGAGACGCGCTGCCCCTTGGCGGCCTGCCTTTCTCTCCCCGCCCGCAGGCCGGTCTGAGTTTGCCAGCTTGTCCCTAAAAGGTGCTGCTTGGTCGGCGGGGGAGGGACCGGCCCCTCCCCAGCTTTTAGGCAGCGCCAGAGGTCCGGGGCGTCCAGCCAGCACCCGCCGCTCCCGGCTCCACTCGGCTCTCTCGCGTCTCCGCCGCCCGTCTTTCTCCTCTTTCTCCAGCCGTCCGTTCCGTCGGTCTCCCAGCCGCCGCCGCCGCCATGGAAGCCATCAAGAAAAAGATGCAGATGCTGAAGCTGGACAAGGAGAACGCGATAGACCGAGCCGAGCAGGCGGAGGGCGACAAGAAGCAGGCGGAGGACCGGTGCAAGCAGGTGACTCTCCCGCGACCCGACTGCCCCGGAGAGGCCGGAGCCATCTGGACACTCTGACCCAGGGCCCCCGGCTCCCCAAGCCCCATTAACATTCCGGGTGCCCTTCGGAAAGGCGAGGGACGGCCTTGGTCTCCCTCCTCCGTCTCCTAAGGTGGCCGGAGTCCCGAGGGGCACTCCGTGGCTCTGAGTTCAGGACGGCATCTGCCTTCCTGCTTCGCCCCCGCCCCCGCGCCCCGCCTCTCCCCAGCTCCCACCCTGAGTTCCGCTGGTGGGCAGCGGGTGTCCCAGCCAAAGCATCTCCTGACTCCCTGACTCCTTTCTCTTTCTTCCCCCGGCCCGCTCCCCGTAGCTGGAGGAAGAGAAGCAGGGCCTGGAGAAAAAGCTGAAGGGAACCGAGGATGAAGTGGAAAAATACTCCGAAGCGGTCAAGGAAGCCCAGGAGAAGCTGGAGATGGCCGAGAAGAAGGCGGCCGACGTGAGTCGAGCGAAGGGCGGTGGGGCGGTGTCCAAGATCCGTGGGAGAGTGCTTTCGGGGTAAGGGTCGAGCCTGCGGGGCGGGGTTGGCCGGGGCGCACTGATGAGCAGCAGCAGCAGATGAGACGCGACGCCCCTGCAGGTATTCCGAGCGCTTTAAGCCTCGAGCAGCTGCTGCCTGCGGCGCCGGGGAGGGGCCTCGCGGCGGGTTCCGCGCAGGGTAGATAGAAGTGACCGGTGCTTAAGAGAAGCGTCGTCGGGCGCCGCGCCAGCCGCCCAAAAACCTGTCAAGGGCCTAGTTACAATTTCTGACCTCCCTTCGCTATTCCGGGCAGACCGGCTTTGACCCCTGCCGAAAAGGCACCGCAGGTGGCGCGGGCCGGTCGCGGGTAATGTTAACGCCCAGCCTTCGCGAAGGCACTCGGCACCCTATAAATAAACGCTCCTTTCCAAGTCGGCCCGCGTCTGGGTGGAAACCAATCCGGGAAACTCAAGGAGCTGCTAAAAAGGAGTTGCCACTTGGAGGACGGCCAGCGCACACTCCAGCGGTCAAATACCCCAGCCACGAGCAGGACCCACGACTGGGAAGGCTGGCCCTGCCAGAAAGGAAAGCAGCCGGCGGCCCAGAGACACGGGGGCCCTGCAAGAGGAAGAGGAAGCAAGAGGAAGGCCCCTGCAGGCTTGCCAGTTCCCCAGAGCTCAGAGCTAAGGAACGGAAGCACCGGGGCCCAGGTCTGTCCTTGAACACCCAGCCTTGGCTAGTGGATCAAATAATGCAGCAGAGATGGAAGGGCACGTCAGGGGCCCCGGCGGCACAGAGAAGCTCCAGCTGCTGGAACAGAGCCTCCTCTTCACCAGGAGCAGCTTCTTCGTGGGGCCACCTCGGCCTTTCAATGTGCAGGCTCTTCCAAGCTGCTGCCCGCTGGAGGAGCCAGGCTCTGCTGCTGAGGTGCGCAAAAGAATCCCTCCTCCCAATTATCAAGACCTGCCTGGAAACCAGGCCCCTCTGGCACCGGGCCCTTTCCCTACATGGAGCAACTGGAGCCCCAGCATCAGGGAACTGCTGCTGCCCCCTTGTCCCCAACCCATGAGCACCCAAGACTCCTCTCCCCTCCCCCAGAGAACCCCCACACTTCCTGGAGCCGTGGAATTCAGCAGAAGCTGGAAGAAAAAGGGAGCACTGCCGCCCTCCTCTGGCCTGCCTCCTCCTCTCCCTCTCGCCTTTGCTCATATTTGGTGATTCCCTGAGCCAGGGGAAGGAGGTGGGGCTGACGGGGAGGAGCAATGCCTTGGAAAGTCCAGCAGCTCCCTCTTTCATGGTGGTCCCATCGCCTCCTCCTGCACCTGGGGTTTCTCGGCGTCCTCCTTCCGTCCCTGTGCAGAACCCATTTCGCTCATCATTCTGGATCTGTGTGGTGCTGCTGGAGTGTTTGGTTTTAAGGGAATTGAACCTGAGCATTAGGACTCCTGTACTCTGGAGGTCTTAGGACAGTGTGGTCCAATCACTTAGAGCAAGGATCGATCCAGTGGCAGGAGAACTGAAAGGGAAAGGCTGCTGGGGTGGGTGGAAGTTCCTAAAGCAAGCCATTCTGGTGAGGAGAAAAAGCAGAAAACACATTAAAAGCCAATGGGATTACACCAAAAAGTGTAATAAAGATCTGAAAACAAGCAACCCAAATGAAAAGAGACTCAGGTCACAAAGGAAGAGAACAGACAAGCAGTTTTGAATTGTCTGCTGGCATCAAGAAAGCAAAATCTCTGAAGAGTTTAGCAGAAGATGCTCATAAAAAGGGCTTTAGTTATATATCCAGAAATAAAAAGAGCCAGTCCTGCAGCTGCTCAAGGAAGAAAGCAACACACCAACAGGTAACACTTTCCATCTCCTATTTCGGTACACTCTTCTCTGCCCCACCCCACCCTGCCCCCAAGTGTTTTCCATCAGACATTTTGAGATGTGGTCTGACCAGCAGGAATTAGTGGTGGATTAAGGCTTACTGGTGCCCTAAGCACTGACAAATCTTGGTGCCCCTCTCTTTGTACATACTGTACAAATGAAGCCAAGCTTAGGCTGCATAAAAGTTTTTGTGGCGCCCCATTTGGGCCTGGTACCCTAAGCACCAGGTCCAAAGGGGTTAATACACCATTGGCAGGAATGAAGCCTGAGACAAGAGAAACACCAGCCAGGTGGAGGAGAGCATCAAAGAGGCCAGGAGACACACAGATATCTGTGCCTTCAAACAAACGGGGAGGGACAACAATAAACAACAGGTGAAGCTTTCTGATGATATCTATGCCTTAGAAGGTCACAGAGCAGTTCATAAAAAGGCAGATCTATAAGTATCCTGATGTGGTAATCAACATAAACCACCATGGATTTCTAAGAGAAATCTTGCCAGATTACTCTTATTCAATGTTTGATCATGTAACTTCCTTAACAGATAGTGAGAATGTACAGTCATAATACCAGCTGATTTCAGCAAAGCACTGTTGCGCTATTCTGAAAAGAATAGTGAGATTTAACTTGGAAGTTCCTCACAATGCTTCTTCCTTCAAACTCCTTCGTAGTACTGTATGCCTTTGGAAGCCATGCCCCAAACTGGCCTTGGCTGGCCCGAAACCAGAGTTCCTGCCCTGTTTCACACCAGAGACAAGGCCTGAGATGAAGGGAATGTGCTGGCCTATCCAGGTCAATCCAATTCCACCCAGGAGCAAATATTTGCTGAGCGGATGGTCAGGAAAAGCCATTTCCTGTAACTCTGGAGAAACGGAGATGTTTCAAATGGCAGGTGCCTTTATTTGCAAGCCTCATCCAAGAGACAGAGTTTGGAGCCGCCTTCTGTGGGTTGAGACAGCCACTGCTAGCCCCAATTCTCTGCCTGTCCACTCACCCGCCACTGTGCTGCAGCAGGATGGCAGCTTGGTTTGCTTCAGGATTGTAAATGAACTTACACCGCCTGGTCTCCGGCAGCAGAATCTCTGGCTTCATGGACTTCCTTCTTGACTTCCACCAGTGGGTTTTGCTCTCTGTGGGAAGCAGGGAGTGCAGATGAGGAGAGAAGGTCTTCACCTGCCCCTTTTTTCAGCCGGGGAAGTCACTGTTGGAATCGCAAGTCTGAGGACAACCCTGAGCCTGCCCTCCACCCACCCCGGCTGAGAGCCAGGCTTTTCCCTTCAGCGAGCTGGGCATGAAAAGGGATGGAAAGATAGCAGCTGATGACATCAGTCAATACAAAAACTCCCACCTGCCAAGTCCAGGTATATTTGAAGAAAACCCCAAATCCTCTCTAGAGAGTCTGCTGGTTCTTCTAAGGCAGATGGCAATGTTAGACTCAGTGCCTTGGGTGGATATCTGGAGGCCCTGGGAGTTGAGAATGGGCTACTTCGAAGGCGCTGGTCTAGCACACCTCTTTGTCCAAGCAAAAAACACTGGAGGGGGATAATGTCAGTCTCCAGGTACACCGCTAGGTGGCGTTTAACATCATTGGAAGGAATGGGAAAGTCCCGGAAGGCAGCCCCAGCGATCTGCCTTCAGGGCATCCCAGGGCTCGGTCGAGGGGCAGCAGCGGGCTTTCTCTTCCCCTGCTGGGGCCCTCGAGAGGCCTCCCTAGCTTCGCCCTGCTCACCGCAGGGCCCCCGGGGCGGAAACCCCGAGCGGGCCGAGCGGAGGCTGCCGCTTGTCTTGAGCGGGCTCTTTAAGGCAGGGCCTGGCCGTGGGAGGGGGCGGCGGCAACAGCAGAGCGAAGGGCCGCCTCGTTCTCCACCCTCCGCGCTTCTTCCTGCTGGGCGGGCGGGCGGCAGAGGGAAGGAGGGCCAAGAGACCGCGGCCCGAGAACCCCGCCAGCTGGCCGGTCGCTCAGTTCGCTCCGCGTTCTCGGCGGGTCCAGCGGCCCCTCCCTCCCTCCCCTGCCGCCCGCCCGCCCCGATTCTGGGACCATGGCCGGGGGCAGCTCCATTGAGGCAGTCAAAAAGAAGATCCAGACGCTGCAGCAAGTGGCGGACGAGGCCGAAGAGCGCGCCGAGCACCTGCAGCGGGAGGTGGACGCCGAACGCCAAGCCAGAGAACGGGTGAGCGGCGAGCCCCGATGGGCATCGGGCGTCGAGCCCCATCCCCCGCCGGGCCCCGCTAGGGCTGCGCGTTGTTCCTCTTGTAAGCATGTGCAGAGGGCCGAGCAGCAGGCGGCGCTTTCGGGAGCAAGGGGGAGCTCCGGCTAGCCCTCCGCTTCGGATCGCCCTCCTGTCCTCCCACGAGCGGCCGCGGCCCTGCGCAGGTACGCCGCCTCCTGTGTTCGGGCTGACGCGGCTGCTCCTCCCCTTCTCCGTGGCTCGAGCGGAAGCCCCCGGCGGGGAGGGAGCAGCGCCCGCGGCAGATGGCTTTCGGGAGACCGCGCTGCTCTCCGCTGCCTCTGGATGGGCCGCCTGGATGGCGGGAGAAGCAGCCCCCTAACCTCCCACCGAGCCAGGCCGCGGCCACCTGGATAAGACCCGGGCGGGGAGCGGTCTGGCTGCTGCTAATTTCCTATGGGGGTCGGCAAGAGAGTGCTGGGCTGCCGGAGGACTTGTTTCCGCTTCCCACCTGGTCAGCTGAATGGGGGGGGGCGGCTTCCAGGAGAGATTGCCCCAAAAGCAAAGGATTTAACGTGAGACAGGTTGTGCTGGTGAGGGCCCCGAGGTTTATCTCATATATAATGTGATATTATATTTATATTATATTTATATCATATCATATCATATCATGTTATATATTTGGAGCTCAGGATTGAAAGGCAGGGGGTCCTTGGTGTTGTCTGCCCTTAGCTGTTTTCCTGCAGTTGCTCCGTGAGTCAAACCAGGTAATTTCATCAGTGCTGGCGATGTTACCTGGTTACCTAGAGCATAGATAATATTACCTATTTTGGATAATGAAAAATCTGCAAGAATATACAACCAAGCTCAGAGAGCACCAAGGATGCCTCATATGGAGGAATAAAATGGCCTGGTGTGGCAGGACCCCCATTTTTTCTCCCCTTCCCACAAGAGGGGCTGCTGTCTTCACTGTGCAAAGGATTTCAGAGCTGCTGCTTTGAAGTTGTCTAGTTCAGTTTTGTCTGTGCAGTAACTGCTTTCTGGATCTTGTTGAATCCTCAGCTTCCTTCGCTGTGGAAACACCATGCAGGTAACAAGGGGATTGCCCTACCCCCCCCATCCAGACTTATTGTGGCTCTGCTAGGGTCCAGATGTGTGCATTTCCAAGCCCCGTGAACTGTTTGTGCTGCAAGGTGTGGAAGTGGAAGTTCTCCCCACTAGGCTCTGCTCTTTCGAGGCGGGTTGCCTTCAGCTATCCCTTGATGGCTCAGCAGGGATTGGCTCAGGCTTCCCTAAAGCCACCGGATGTCATGGGCAGCCCGGAAAGGAGAGCCCAGCCTCTGGGTGCAAAGACCACACCCTGGAAGGAGAAGCCATGAATTGGGCTGGGCTGCTTGGACCTTTTGTCCTCCCCTCCTGCCCTGCGGCCTGGGTGCTCTGAGGCTCCTCTCCAGCCCAGGCCTGGTTACTTCATCCTGGGGTTGGATTGCACCCCCCCCTTCCTCTCCAGCATGTTGTGTCATGCACCAGTTTCCTGCCAGAGCCCTGAGAAGAGGCTGCTTTTCTGACCCTCCCAATGGCCGAGTGGCTCCCCCCCTGCAAGTTCTTGGGCCTCCCCCATGCCAGTGGCAGCTTGACCTGGCAGGATGCTCCTCCCTTGCCTGGAATGTGTGGAGTGGGGGGAGGCTGCCTTGCTCCTCCTCTCCGCAGAGCATGCAGCCCACCTCCATTGGGCTGCGGCTGCAATAAACAGGAAATCCTCCCCCCTCCCATTGTCCTCCTCCTCTGGGGAATATGCTGCTGGGGGGGAGAGGGGGGGCATTCCTCCCACTTTAGTCAGCACTGCCTAAAAGAAAGCAGCAGCAGCAGGACTCCCTCCCCGTCTGTCCCACCCCTGCTGCTGCTTTACCCCTCCCCATCAGTCTTTGCGGGAGTTGAGTCAGCCTGCCAGGAAGGGCCTGTTAGGGAGGGGACCTGGAGTCCCAGGCAGTGTATGGGAGCCCCCCCCCCCCCATGGAGTTCCTGTTCTAGCATAAAGTCCAGCTGCATCCAGAGTGTCTCAACAGGGGTGGGAGATCTTTTCCTTTTCCCCATCAGTGCTGCCGGAGTTGGCCGTGAGGCTGCTGTGCCCCAAACACTCGAGGTTCCTGGCTCCATTTTTATTCGTTTAGTGGGTTCCTGGGTCACTTCCGGTTCCCAGCAGTCTCCAGGTCTGCCACGCCCAAGGCCCCACATTCCTCCTCCTCCTTTATGGAGCGCCTGCTGGCTTCTGGGGGCTGTACGCAGAGGCCACAAAGCCCCATGGGGCGGCAGCAGGTTCCCAGGCCCCAAGGCAGGATGTAGGCTGAGGGGGGGAGGGGGGTTGAGTAGCAGGAAAGCCAGCCGCAGCTCTGCAGAGGGAGGCTGAGGAGCCCTGGAGAGGCTGCCCTGGGGAGGGGGGAGGGCCTTGGTGGCCAGAGATGCCCCAGCACAGCCTCTGTGCCCAGCAGAAGCGCCCCTCTTTTCTCCTGCAGCCAAGCACTGCCCTGCCCCACCTCCCCTCATCTGCCCCACTCTGCCCTTGGGGCGGCTCTTTCCTTCTCCCTTCCCTGCCCACCGTGCCCCCTTCCACCCCCTCAGGGCTGAGCTGCAAAGAGAGGCTCCAATCCCTAGCCAAGCGGATTGGCTGAGGTGCTGGGTACATGCAGCTGTTCGGGGGGGGGGGGGGGGGGGGGGCCCCCCTCCCGCGGGGGGGGGGGGGGGGGGGGGGGGGGGGGGCTGGGGGCAGGCGGGGGGGGGGGGGGGGGGTGGAGGTGCCACCCCCATTCCGTGGGAGGGGGATGTTCCCTGACGTTAGCAGGGATCTACGAAAGGCAAAGGGACTGCTTGGGGAATTGGGTCCCAGGCTCTTTAGACTTCCGGGCCAATAAGGCGCTGCCTATCGCCTGGGAGTGAATAAGTTCCTAGGGTGCTTCCCCCTGCTCCCACCCACCCGTGGGGATCCCAGTCAGCAGCCTCGCGGCCATCTTCCTCCTGCTAATGAGTGGCTGCCCGTTGCTGTCCTCGAGTTGTGACCGTGCAATGCCGCTGTTCCATTTTCACAATCCCTTCTGAGGCCCTCCAAAAAAGGGTCCCTGCCTGTCCTTATCACTTCGAACTGAAGGGCAACCTTCACATCAGTTAAATCGGTCAATAAAGGACAAGAACAATCTCAGAAATACGGAGGTCTGTTTCCTGTATTAAGTTGAAGCAGGATCCACCCGTGTTCTGCAGGCTGGAGAAAGATTGCAGAAGCGCCAAGTCGGACCCATGAGTAGGCCCAGGGTGGGACATTCACAGGAAGGGTAAAAGGGCTTTTATTGAGTGACTATCATTATAATGGAGCCTTGCAAGCTGAGGAATACCTCCTCCCCCTTCCTGTGAATTAGGGGGGCGTCTGCCTGAGCCTCTTCTGAATATTACCGGTCTGCTGGGGCCCAAAGGCCTCTCCCCCCCCCTTGTTGCCCCATCATTTTCCCGGAGGCCTACAGGAGCACTACAGGAGGCTGGGGGCTTGCAAAGCAGGGCCAGGAGGAACGGAATCCCTCAGCACCTGAGGCTGCACCCAAGGTCTAGGTTTCATCCTGGACGTTTCTTTGAGGAAGGCAGAAAATGCGCTACTCAGGGGGGACCCTTGCCAGGCAGTCCCTAGAGATCAGTCGCCCTGGAGGGGCCGTGTACTGGATGGCTCAGAGAGGGGGCGGTTCCTGGTATTCGTGGGAAGAATGACCCACCCAGCCTGGATGAAGGCTGGGTCTGGGTCCCCACCAGGATGTGTGGGGGGGGGGAATGAATCTCCTGAAGTGGGAGGAGGCCCCTCTGGCTGTGGGCATGAGCCTTAAGCGGGGAGGTGGGTCTGGTCTCAAGGTCCTCGTTTCTTTGCAGGCCGAGTCAGATGTGGCATCTCTGAACCGCCGTATCCAGCTGGTGGAGGAGGAGCTGGACCGAGCGCAGGAGCGCCTGGCCACCGCGCTGCAGAAACTGGAGGAGACGGAGAAGATGGCTGACGAGAGCGAGAGGTGGGACTGGGGTTCACTGGGAGGCAGGCGAGGACCCTTCCTCTGATCAACCCAGAGGAAGCCCCGGGACGGCTGGGAAGGGCTGGAGGGTCCTTGCTGCTACTGGAGGCATCGGGAGGAGCGTAGCCCAAGAAATCTGCTCCCAGGAGAAGATCCTCCCAAGATCCTATGAAGCGTGTCGGGCAGCCAGGGACTGCCAGCATTTTGGGTCTCGGGTAGCTGCTTCCGCGTCTTCCCACCCGATGCTGAGAGTCTCCCTTGGACCTTCTCTGCCGTGTGTTCCGAGGGTGCCCGCGGGGTCATTTGGGAGGGGTCCATCTGACTGCCATCTTGGGGATTTTCCATATGCAGAAAATACGACCTGCAAATTGGAGTCTCCTGCAGGCGGCAGTGTTATGGAGCTTGCAGGAGAAAATCTTCCGGAGCACTTCGTTGTTAATCACAGGGTCAAAAGAGCGAATCTTTAGGGTTCAGTAGAGGCACCTTTGTTGGAAGGTGTCGAGTCTCACGTTACACTTGCTGAGGCCTTCTGGGTCTCGCAGGGAGAAATGGCCATCGGGCTCACGAAAGAGGCGAGCGAAGCGAGTTTTTCAGGAGAAGGCAGGCGTAATAGTCCAAGTCACTCTCCAGCCCCACTGCGCCTGCCTAGCTGGCTGCAGAGAACTTGGTTGGGTTGCCTGAAGCTGAATCCGGGCCGTTTGAAGCACTGAGCCTGTGAGCTGTTCCAGGAGGGGGAGGGGGAGGTCAAAGGCAAGGCAGGAGCTGTGGGGACTGCAGTCGCAGCCCAGGGACCCATAGCGCAGGGTTGGGCACTCCAGGGGCTGAGCAGAAACTACTGGGCAAGGCAGGGTGGGCTAGTGGGCACAGGCCAGTTCTCCAGCTCAGCAGCTGCAGGAGGGCTTTCTTGACCGGGGCTTGTTTCCCCCAGAGGCATGAAGGTCATCGAAAACCGAGCCATGAAGGACGAGGAGAAGATGGAACTGCAGGAGATGCAGCTGAAGGAGGCCAAACACATCGCTGAAGAGGCAGACCGCAAATATGAGGAGGTGAGCCCTGGGGGCCCGGGCAGGGAGATGTCGGCCGTGGTCCTGGCTGCCTTTCGGGGGGGGGGGCATCCAGCCTGCCCATTTGATGTGGCTTTTTGCTTGCCAGGTGGCCCGTAAACTGGTGATCCTGGAGGGGGACCTGGAGCGCTCTGAGGAGAGGGCAGAGGTGGCCGAGAGGTGAGTACAGCTCCTTTGTCAGGGCGTGGAGTTGGAGTGAAGTGGCCCAACGGGCAGGGGGCATCCTTGGGGGCATCCACCAGCTTCTCCCTTCCCCTGCGGTGTGGCTTCCTGTCTCGCAATCTGTCCGTTTCTCGGCTCCTGTTTGAGAAAGCATCCCAAGCCCCCCTCGGCCCCTGTGCTCCTTTCCCCTGCAGGGAACGGATGGGCCAGAGTGGGCTGGGACGCAGGGTGGGGCCCTGGTGCACAAGTGGGAAGTGGCTCCTCCTGGGCTTCCCTGCATGGTGGTCCTTCCATCGTCTCTGGTCATGTCAAGGTCCTTACCTTAATGGGGCCCCTGACTCCGGATGGTCCTCTTCCAGCCCTGCGTCTCTAGGAAGGGGCAAGGCAAAGGGTGCCGACAGGAGTGGCTCTTCAGAGGTGCCAGGCAGCTTCTGTCCTGGCACAAACATCATTTGTGCCCCTTGGATGGCTTCTCCACACGCTGAGCAGCCCCCCCCCCCCCGCCGGGCTTGGGGGGGGGGGGGGGGAGGCAGCCCTGGCTGTGTGAAGGGTGGCCTTCTCCTCTGGCTAAACCTTGCGTTGCCTCCCCAGCCGTGTGAGGCAGCTGGAAGAGGAGCTGCGTACTATGGATCAGGCCCTCAAATCCTTGATGGCTGCAGAGGAAGAGGTACTGAGTAGGGGGCTCTCCTGCCCTCCTCTCCCTCGTCTTTTCGCGCCCTTGCTGCGCGCTCTCTCTCCTCTCCTGCTCTTCGCCCTCAGTCCTCGGTCTGGAGCCTTTCTCCTCTCTCCTGCCTCCTCTGCTGAGTTTCTCTGGCTGGCGACTCTCCCGGAGGCTGCTACGTGAGCTGGTGGGGGCTCAGGGCTGGCTGAACCCCCATGGCAGAGATGGCCAAGGGACAGGAGCAGCACCGTAGGAGCCTCTCAGGGCCCGGCTTGTCCTTGGAGGACGCAGAGGCAGCGGGGGTGGGGGGTGTAGTGGGGGGTGGGCTAAACAGCAGCATCTCCCCACAGAAGCAGCCGCCTCAGCCTGGATCACACCAGGAAGGTGACCCAACAGCCTCTTCTCATCCCCCGAATGGGAAGGCAGGCTGGGCACCTCCCTCCCAAGGGCAGGCGCTTGAGGGGAGCCTGCTCCCCAGACTCCCCGTGTCTAAAGCTGGCTGGCTTGGGAGGCACGTGGGAAGAAGGTTCTGCTGGAACGACAAAGGGCCCCCTCCCCCCAATCCAGCTGGTTTTGTGCAGCTCAGTTTCCAGCCCTGCAGGAGGAATCTCTCCGGCCCGTCTTCCTGGGAGGCCCCCACCCCCCTTTTTTTCCTCTCCACTGATTCTCTCCCTCCCCTCTTTCCCTCTCCTCCTTTCCTTCCTTCCTTCCTTCCTTCCTTCCTTCCTTCCTTCCTTCCTTCTGTCCTGCCTCTGCCTCTCTCTGGCTGGCTGGCTGGGACCCAGTAAATGCGGGGACCTCGAGGAGGAGCTGAAAATTGTCACCAACAACCTCAAATCTTTGGAGGCTCAAGCTGACAAGGTAGGGGGAGGGGTGGATGAGGGAGCCCTATAAGAGGGAGGGTCTCCCAGCAGCGCAAAGGCTTTGTGGGGGGGGAAGGGGGGGTTGCTGACTGCTGCACCTCCTATTTGATCCCTCCTCTCTCTTTCCTCTCTGCCAAGTATTCCACCAAGGAAGATAAGTACGAGGAGGAAATAAAGCTGCTGACAGACAAGCTGAAAGAGGTGAGGCTGCTTCTCCGGGGGGGGGGGGGGGGGGGGGGGGGGGCGGGGGGGGGGGGGCGGCGGTGGGCGGGGGGGGGGGGGGGGGCAGGCGCTCTTTATCGGAGGCCCCCCTGCATTGACTCCTGTCCCCCCTGTTGCTGTGGTCTCTGCTGCCCTCCCTCCCTCTCTCCCTTCCCAGACTCCAGGCAGTTTCCGCCACATAGGTGTCCGGGGCTCCTCCCTGCTCGGGCGGGGGGAGCTCCGTCCTCTCTGCTGAGCGGCCCGTTTCCCACTGCCTGGGAAGCCCCGAAAGCTGCCCCAGGCCCTGCCGCTTCCTTGCCTAGAACGAGGGGATGGGGAGGCCAGCGGGAGGCAGCTGGCGTGATGGCCAGACCCCTCTGGCAGAACCACCAGGGCTGTCCCTGCCCTTATTCTCTTTAGCCTTACCCTGCTCAGGTGTGAAGGGCAGCAGGGAGCAGGTCGGATGGGGGGGGGGAAGCCCAAGGGAGCCAGAGAAGGGGTCATGGCCTACTTTGGGGGTCCAGTGGCTGAGGGTGGCTTCTGAACAGCTCCTTGATTTCCCCTCCAGGCTGAGACTCGGGCAGAGTTTGCGGAGAGGTCTGTGGCAAAGTTGGAGAAAACCATTGATGACTTAGAAGGTAAGCCCCCTCCTTCTCCCCCCTTAGTGCTTGGCCTGGGGGGGTTACGATGCCTGCAGGCAGCTGAGTGGGGGGCTATGGTGAGACATCAGTGCCTCTGCGCAAGAGTCCCCCCTTCCCTCCTTCCTTCCTCTCACTTTCACTCTTTTCTCCCTCCTCCTCCTCCTCCTCCCTCACCACTGCCTGGCTGTCTCTCACCCCCTGCCTTACGTCCACCCTCCCTGCACGCTGGCTGCAGACGAGGTCTATGCCCAGAAGATGAAGTACAAAGCCATCAGTGAGGAGTTGGACAATGCGCTGAATGACATCACCTCCCTCTGAGCCCCAGCACGGCCGCACTGCCCTGCCCTGCCCGGCCACCCCCCGGCACCCCCCCCTCCTCCTCCAGATGCCTTGTCAGCTCTCTCCCCTTCCCCATACTCCTCCACCCTGGGGGAGGGGGGGTGACAAGGTGGGGGGCAGGTTTCCACAGAGGGAGGGGGGCTTTTCTATGCCCAAGTGCCTTAGGGCTGCACTCCTGGGGGGCTGGCGGTGCTAAGAAAGCAGCCTGCCTTATGTAGGGTGGGAGACTTGGTGGGCCAGGGAAAGGCCCCCACCTGGGTAGGACAGGAGACCCCAGGCCCCTGCTGGACCCTCCTGGCTCTGCCTGTCCTCCCCCTTGCCTGTCTTCCATGGTGCCTTCCATGTTCTGTTCTCATCTCCTTCGTTTTAATAAACATCTCTCCGCTCTTTGCCTCTCTCTCCATTTCTGCCTCTTCATTTAAGCCCTTTGATTGCGCCCATCAAGCCTCATGACCAACCCTAATCCGTCCGGGGGGGGGGGGGGAGGGCTTGCCCTTTTGGGTCAAGCAGAGGTTGGGGGAGTAACGGAGCCAAGATCCCTCGCCAGCAGCCAGTCCCACGTTTCGCTGGCTTGGGGTTCCCAGGGTGGGGGGTAAGGACCCAGATGAGTGGGGAAGAGGTCCAGGCAAGGCGTGTGGAGCAGCTCCAAGCGTCCGAGGCTCAGCAGTCTGCCAGGGGCACCAAAAGTGGGAGCCGAGCTGCCCTCCCTCCCGTGGGTGCAGCAGAGAAAACCGGTCGGTGCTGTTTCCAGAATGACGCCCTGGCACCCCGCAGCAGCTTCTGCTTTAAGAAGGGGCTCCCGGGCCTGCTGGCTCCCCAGGCGGAGGTTCCCTGCTTCCACGCCTGCACTTGTTCGAGGGGAGCAAGGCGGAAATCTGCAGGGGGGGGGGGTTTGTTTCACTGGCTGTCCCAGGAGAGCAGCAGCCTTCTCTGGGGCTCTGGGAGAGGCTTCGGGGAGGGGGGGTGAATCGGGCACCTGGCCTCCCTGGTTTCTGTTTTCCTCTGCACTGACGGCTGTGTCTTCTTCCTTCCTTCCTTCCTTCCTTCTCTGTTTCTCGCCGCCACCGACGCCTCGGCCTCTTCTCTAGCACGCTTCCAGCAGGAGGCAGAGAAAAACCGTCTCCTTGCTAGAGAACTCCGGCTAGTCCTCAACGGCCTCCACAACTGAGTTAGCACCTCCCTGCCCTGGGAGGGTCCCTCCTGCTCTTGGGGGGGGGGGGGGGGCTGTAGCACCACTTTGCAGCCTGTGCTGGGTGTCCCTGCAGGAGGGCGAAGGGCTCGTGCCCAGGCTGCATCCAGGAAAGAGGGGGCAGGCGCTGGGGGTGGGGGTGCCCAGGGATGGCTTGTTCCTGGTGGGACACACCATTGCCGCTGGGGGGAGCATCTACCTGGGCTGGAGAAGTCAGGGCTTGGGGCGCAGTCCTGCCTAGCGGTGCCCCCTCTCCGTCTTTCCACCTTCTCTGAGTAGTTGCCGCTCTCTCAGTGCCCTCAGCCAGCTGCGATGCCCCTGGTTAGTGTGGTGGGCTTGGCTGGCCGCCTCTCAGCCACCCGGGGGGGGGGGGGGGAGAAGGCTGCCCACTAGCATCTCGGGCCTCCCCTTCTGAGTAGCCTGGCATCCTTGTAGCTGCTGCTTTTCTTCGGAAGACATGAGACTGACGTGCCCCTTGGGTGTGTGTGTGTGTGTGTGTGTGTGTGTGTGTCTGTGCGTGTGCCTTCCTCTCACTTGGGTGGCTCTCCACCTGGCTGCTCTGTGCGCCTGTGCCTGGGTGCGTGTGTCCGTCGCTTGCCTTGTGTTTGCAGAGAACCTGGCCAGTGCCAAAGAGGAGAACGTCGGCATCCACCAGGTCCTGGACCAAACTCTTCTCGAACTGAACAATCTCTGAGGGGCTGAGCTGAGCCCCACCCACCCACCCACCCCCGCAGCTCTGGGAGGAAGGATGGCCCCCTGCAGCCCAGGCCGATGCCGGTCCCTGTGCAGTCGGTGCAGCGCCTCACTTTCCAGAGAAGATATTAAAGCAAGCTGAGCAGCCAGGGTGCTGTGTGCCTGTGTCGTTTGTGGGGCTGGGTGCAAGATCTGCAGGGTGAGCTTCCGGTCTCTCTGCTGCTAATGGCCTGCTGGGACAACGGAAAGACGAGATTTGGGGTCCTTGGACCAGCCTCTGATACCGTCCCAAGTCTTGGAAGCGAGAGTTGCTTTTCTCTGGTTTAACACATGAGATATTCCTGCCCACCAAAGTCTCCCGCTGGAGTCCAGCAAATGTCTTGCCACTGTGAGCCTTTCAGGGGCGGGATCACCCTTTGCTCCACCTAATCTACCTTCAACAGGGCAGCCTTTGGCTTTCCCACCGGGAGTGGGCGGGGGGGGGGCTGTGAGGGGCTCAGCTTGGTGTCGTCCAGGCCACCGTTGAGAAACGGCCCTGTGCCCATCTCCTCCAGGAAGCAGGGGGATTCAGGCACCTGGTGTGACTGGGGCCCTCTTGCGAGCACCCTTCCCCTCTCTCGCTGGGGCAAGGCACCAGGCCATGGCAGGGAGAAGACGACCCAGCTAATATACCCCTGTGCTTGAGGGGTGCCAGCCCTCTCTTCTTTCCCTGGAGGTGGGCAGTTGCTCTTCTGAATAGACAGCCTTAGGGAGAGAGCTGCCAGGGGATGAAAGGCAGGAGACGAGCCAAACCAAAGACTGGCTCATACCAACAACCTCCCACCCCCCACCCCCCATGCACATTGTCCTCATTTCCTCTGGATGCCCCAGAGAAGATCTCCTCTCTGTTCCCCTTTCAACCTGTTTCAAGTGGGGTGAAAGGCCGCACGGACTGTACAGCACCCAGCGTTCAGTGAAAGGAAGGGGCCGCAGCTGCTGTCTCCTTTCCTTTGGCTTACTGCGTTTGTGTGTTGCCCATCTCCAAGAGGCGACTGCAGGAGCAATCAAGTAAATCCCCGTCGGTGGCCCAGCGTTGCATTCGAGGAAAGGGCCTCCCTTCTGCTCCTTTTCACTGCCACGAGCTGCTCATCTGGGAGCCTCTAAGCAACAGCGTCCATGTAAGTGGTCAAAGCAAGTGGAAGAGGCCTGCGCAAGTAACGATGGCCAGTTGCTTGCTCCCCTCCCAGAATCATCCTATTATCTTCTGTTGGCAAGAACCCCAAGTCCCAGCTGCTAGTTCTTTAGCTGTGGTCCTTAATATGCACGAGGCTCTGCCCGAGATCCTGGATGGCATATATTGGCGTCCATGTGTGGCTCCAAGCAGGGTGACCTTTTGCAACTGACCGGTGGAAATTTGGTCAATGCTCAGGTTTTCTATATGCTGGCCATAACCTTTTTGGTCTGGCACCCAGTGGGTTGATAACCACTGGGACTACCATGGCCGGTTGATGCCATAATCTTTCTATTTTCAGATCTTGATACTTTGTGATCTCCAATTCTTTGTCTTCTATTCTACTATCCCTTGGTAGTGCCACACCAATTATTCACACTTCCTTCGTTTCAAGCACAATTGTCTCTGTTGTGAGCAAATGCACAAAGTCTGGGGAACAAACAGGGTGAACTCGAACTATGAATACTCGAACTATGAATACATGATATAGTTGGAATAACAGAAACTTGGTGGGATGAAACCCATGACTGGAACATACTGGTAGAAAGATACAAACTATTCAAAAAACCAGACCCCATAAAAGAGGAGGTGGAGTTGCACTGTATGTAAAGGACCACTATATTGCTACAGAAATGCATGAAACCAAAGATGTAAACCACCTAGAATGCATATGAGTCAATATAAAAGAAAAAAAGAATGACATGGCCATAGGTGTATATTATAGGCCACCCAATCAAGCAGAAGAAATAAATGTCCTTTTTGCCAGCCAACTAACAAACATGCAGGAAACACACAATAGTAATGGGAGACTTCAATTACCCTGATATCAATTGGAAAACTAATTCTGCACCAAGTGAGAAATCAAATAAGTTCCTAACCAACCTAGCTGACAACTTTGTTGTCCAATAGGTAGAGTGTGAAACTAGAGGGACAGCCATACTGGACTTAATTCTTACAGAGAAAAAGTGATAGAGGGCGTTGAAACTGCAGGAACCTTGGGTGAGTGACCATGTCATACTAGAATTCAACATAACACAAACACAAGCAATAGAACATAATGACACCAGACTCTTGGATTTTAAAAGAGCTGATTTCAATAAACTCAGAGAGAACTTGGGAAAGATTTCTTGAATGAAAATCCTAAAGAGGAAAACAACTGAAGAATCTTGGGAAACTCTAAAAAGTATGATCATAGAAGCCCAGACCAGCACAATACCACTGAGAAAGAAAAACAAGAAATCCACAAAGAAACCAGCATGGCTACACAAAGATCTCTCTGGCAAATTGAAAGAAAAAAAGGACAAGTACAAAAAATGGAAAGAAGGACATACAACTAAGGCAGAATATCAGCAGAGAGCCAGAATCTGCAAAGACGAAGTCAGGATAGCAAAGGCTCAGAACGAACAAAGACTTGCAACAAAAGTCAGAGATAATTTAAAAAGTTTCTTCCCACATATAAATAACAAGAAAAAAAATCAAGGAAACAGTCAGTCCACTAAAGAGAGAAGATGACAAGGAAGTAACAGGCAACAGAGAGAAAGCAGAACTGCTTAACTCATTCTTTGCATCCGTCTTCACACAAAAAGAAATTATAGCTCAACCCACCAAAAACAACTGTAAAAAACAGACTAAAAATAAAAGTTTAAAAAAGCAAAAAAAATAGTAAGAGAACATCTGTCTGATCCTGATGAATACAAATCACCTGGATCTGACAGATTACACCCCAGAATTTTAAAGGAGCTGGCAGAGGTCATCTCAGAACCACTGCACCACATGGGTTGCCCTCTCCCCTCTTGGGAAGAGCTTTATAGCTCCCGCTACCTTAAGAAAATTCAAAACATCCTCAAAGATCTATCTCATCCTGGGAACCCTTTACAGAATAATAAAAACAAGGATAAATAGGCTGAAAAACAGCTTCTATCCCAGGGCAGTTGCTCTTTTGAATTCTGCTGTATAGTGCAGTGTTGGCATGGAGTTTTTTGGTTTAATATGTGGAGGGTGAAGGATGTGTTTGTGTGTTTATTTTCATGGTCATGATGTACACTGAAGATGGTATTTAATTTCATTGTCCGAGATGCAGTGACAATAAACTAAACTAAAACTAAACTGAACAATGGATGGATGCTATTTACCTAATGGTAAAGACTGCAACAATGAAAGCCAACCTCTTTAACACATTCTTTGGCTCAGTATTTGTAAACAGCAATGGATATTTCCTAATCGAACCACAGACAACTACAACAATCTAATACATATTGATTTTACAGAAGACAATGTTGAAAAAGCACTACGCAATCTAAAACCATCTCTATCTATTGGACCGGACGGAATATGTGTTTACTTCTTAAAAAAGCTTCCACTGCCATAGCCAAACCTCTAAGCATAATCTTTGAAAAATCTTTCAATACCAGCTCCTTGCCAAACCTATGGTCACTAGCCACAGTCATCCCCATCTTCAAAAAGGGAGACCCCAGCCTAGTTGAAAATTACAGACCAATCTCCTTATGCTGCATCACCTGTAAAGTCATGGAATCAACTATTAACCAATCCATTATCCACTTAGAGAAAACAACCTACTTTCTAACGAACAATTTGGGTTTTTTTTTAAAAAAACTATCCTGTAATCTGCAACTCTTACACTGCAAAAACATATGGACTACACAACTTGATCAGGGCAAAACAATAGACGCAATCTACACAGACCTCTGTAAAGCCTTTGATTCAGTGGTACATGACAAACTACTCCTAAAACTAAAATCTTATGGTATCTCTGGACAGCTGCATAACTGGATAGAAGCATTCCTGTCAAACAGGCACCAACGTCCCTGTCCTATTGTTTCTTTTTATTTTCTTATACGTATCCATTTCATGTATTCATAACCATGTTTATACTTATACCTGTTATCTTATAATCGCTTGACAAAATAAAATAAATAAAAAATAAAAATAAAGCTATTCAAGGAGAGAAGCAACCTGGAGTTAAGGAGAAACTTCCTGACAGCGAGAACAATTAACCAGTGGAACTTCTTTGCCACCAGAAGTTGTGGGTGCTCCATCACTGGAAGCTTTCAAGAAGAGACCGGACAGCCGCTTGCCTGGAACGGCGTAGGGTCCCCTGCTTGAACAGGGGGCTGGACTAGAAGACCTCCACGGTCCCTTCCAGCTCTATTCTGAATATACTACGAGGCGGGCATGGCCGTCCCTCATAGGCACCGGAAGGGGCGCCAGGGCATCCGGACAGGCGGGGCCGTCTAGGGGCGCTCAGCAGACACGCCCCCCGCCCCGCCCCCTCCTCCGCGAGGCCGACGCTCCCCTGGTCTGCTGGGCGGGGCTCGCGCGCGGGGGGTGGGGGGAAGAAGCGCTGGGCGGGGCGGGTGCGCGTGCGCGTGCGCGAGGCGGGCGTCGTGGGCGCGTCTGCCGGCCATGACACTGCCGGTCTTCTTCGGGTGCGCCTTCGTGGCCTTCGGGCCGGCGCTGGCGCTCTTCCTGCTGACGGTGGTGGGCGAGCCGCTGCGGGTCATCATCCTGATCGCGGGGTGAGGCCGAGGGGTGAGGCCGAGGGGAGGGGCGGGTCCGGCGGGTCCGGCGGGGGGGGGGGGGGGGGGGGGGGCCGGGGCCCCCCCCCCCCCCCCCCCCAACCTCAGGGCCTTCTTCTGGCTGGTGTCGCTGCTGCTCTCCTCGCTGGTCTGGTTCGTGGCGGCCAAGGCCAGCGACCCGGCCGACCAGGCGCTGCAGCGGGGCCTGCTGGTCTTCGGCGTGCTCTTCTCCGTGGCGCTGCAGGAGGCCTTCCGCTTCCTCTACTACAAGCTGCTCAGGTGGGCCGGGAGGGGAGGGGAGGGGGGCTCAGAGGGAGGGGGAGAGCAGGCAAGGCGCGGGGTGGGGGGACGGACGGACGGACGGACCAGAGGGAAGGGAAGCCGGCGCGGTCTCAGATGCCGGGCGCGAATCGGGCACCGCCGAGCCGGACTGGCGGGGCTGCCCGTCGCCTTTGTCCCGCCCGGTAGACCGGCGGGCATCCGCCAGGGCCCTTGCCTTGAAGGCCGCTGCTCCCTCCGGGGTGCCCCCCCCCCGCAGTGCCTCCGGAGTGGGGCTTTGTTTCCCTGGTGGCGGTGCGGTTGCCCGGGACCCTTCCTCCCAAACACAAGACCCGGAACTTAGGTTTTCTTTACAGTTGTCCTGCATTGTGGGCTTCTCCTAGTCAGCCTGTGATTCCCCGAGGTCCCCAGCACTTTTCCCCCTCTGTGGCTCGCCAGTACCACCCAAGCCATCCTGCGCTCAGAGCCGCTTGGCAGAGCCGGGTGGCGGCGTATGAAATATAAACAAACGATGCTTGTGCCGCCTTCCGTGCCAAGGGAACAAGGGAGCGCATCAGGAAGGGGCTCTGACACCCCCCTCCACCCCAAAGCTTCCTCAGGGGTCCCTGCCGGAGCTTGGCCTGAGGGTCCCTCACAGAAGCTCAGGGCTTCCTCTATGGGCCGCCCTTCACCTTTCATCGGGTGTTCTGCTGTGCACCATGTGAGGCCACCTGATTTGGACCACCTGCCTCTGCCCCCTCCCCATTACCACTCCCTGCTTGCCCTCGTGTCCAAGCCTCAGGTCCGCCCCTTCCTCTTCTTGGCTGTTCGCTTCGCTTTTGCCTCTTTGCAGCTTTGGCTTTTCTGACTTTCTCAGCTATTTGGCAATACATGCACTCATTTCCCATTCTTGTTACATTTAACTATTAGTCAGAAATTGCCCATTTACCTAAATGCTTTTTTAATTTACCATGATTCCCCCTCCCTCCTTCATTGGATATGGTGTATTACTGGCACTGACTGCAGTTGGGACTGGCAATTCCATCTCTAAGCAGAGTCATAAAACGAAACCGTTCTAGCTGTGGTCATTAGGCAATCACCTGCAAATCACCCCACCTGAGTGAGGAGTCACATGACCGTGATTTGCAACTTCCTGCTGGCTTCCCCATTTACTTTGCTTGTCAGAAGCTGGCTGTGCAGATTGCAAATGGGGATGCCGTGTCCATTGAAAATGCACACCAGGGTGCCCAAATCGCAATTGCATAACTATGGGGACCCTGCAAGGATGGGACTTTGAGACTGGTCGTAAATCTCCAGTCCTAACTTTGAACAGTCACTGAACAAATAGTTGGTAAGCAAGATTGTTGCTTGGATTGTATTTTCAGCCTCTTGTTGTAGAGATGCTTCTGATCTGCCTTGCTCAGTGAGGATCCTGCAGGTGGAATCACACCTGCACTTCTTTCTCTAAGCTTGCTGTAATCAAGTTTCTGTGTAAGATGAGGCTCCAGTTTTTTCCTGTTGTGGTTTGAACACACTGGTTGCTGCTCAATGTTTCTACGGCACCTCTTCCCCAGGTCTTCCTCATTGATTAGGGTCCGATCCAGGAGGAGCTTGTCTCTTCTTCGTTCTTCCAGAAAACGGAATAACCCACAGAAGATCATATTTACATCTTGGTTGAACCGTGGAGTGCTTGGTGTTCTCTCAGCTTGGCTGTTTTCTTGCAGATATTTCATTACCCAACTAGGTAATATCATCAGTGCTGGAAAGGGGAGGGGTTTGTTCTCTGTTTAATTACAGTGGCTCCCCTGTCATTCAGTGTTGGTGTTTTGTTGGTAGTTCCTTGATTAGGGTTTTGTTTATTGTTTGATTATCTGCGTTGATAATTCCTTGATTGGGGCATTGTTTGTCACCAGATTGTTAATCCTGGGGTTAATCTTTACAGATTAGCAGAGTTGAAAGGAACCTTGTAGGTCATCTAGTCCAACCCCTGCCCAAGCAAGAGACCCTGTTTGAAAGCCTCCAGGGATGAAGCTCCCGCAACTTCCGAGGGCAACTGTGGATTGTTCTCACCGCCAGGGAATTCCTCTTTATCTCCAGGTTGAATCTCTCAGTTTCCTTGTCTGGCCTTCAGGTGCCTTGGAAAATAGCTTGACCCCCTCCTCCTCCTCCTCTCTGGGGCAGCCCCTGAGATATTGGAGCCCTGCTCTCCTGTCTCCCCTGGTCCTTTTCTTCACTGGATTAGCCATGCCCAGTTCCTGCAACCATTCTTCTTCATCTGTTTCAGCCTCCAATCCCCTCATCACCCTGGTTGCTCTTCTCTGCACTCTCTCTACAGCATTCAGAGAACCAAGAAGAGACTGGACAACTGATATGATACCAGGTCTCCTGCTTGAGCAAAGGGTGGGACTAGAAGACCTCCGAGGTCCCCTTCAAACTCTGTTATTCTGTAAAGCTTCGGCACAAATGAGCTCAAATGCCCCCACCTTTTTTTAACTTTCACAAACGGTGAAAGAACAAAGAAAAGGAGAGAAGGAAGATACTTGATTTCATTGAGCGCCACATCAGGGTTGTGTTTGGCCTCCTCAGAGGGCCAGGGGTGTGGCCAGCTTGATGTTACTTGTGTCGGTGGCGCCTGTGGTGGGCCGAGAGCTCTGCCAGCAAAAATGGACTCCCCAGCTCTGTTTTTGGCTGTGACGGCCCCCTACAACCCTCTGCCAGCAAAAACGTAGCTGGGGAGAGGCACTGCGGGCCAGTCCTTTGTGCTTCCAGGGTGGCCCCGCAGGTCAGATCTGGCCCCTGGGCCTTCAGTTTGACACCCCTGCTCTAGAGCCTCGACATCTTTTTTTATAATGTGGTTACTAAAACTGGATGCAGGACTCCAGGTGTGGCCTTACTAAGGCTTTGTAGAGTGGTATTAGTACCTGCCTTGATCTCTATCGAATCCCTCTGTAATGCAACTTAGGATTGCATTGGCTTTTTTGGCTGCCGCTGCATGCGGCTGGCTCCCATTTCGCTGGTTGTCCACTGAGACACCAAGATCCCTCTTCAGTTCCTCCTGTTGAGCCTGGTTTCACCACATCTGTATGTGTCCTTTGGGTTTTTCTTGCCTAAGTGTAGGACTTTACTTTTGTCTACACTGAATTTCATTTTGTTAGATACGGCCCAGTGTTCCAGTCTGTCAAGATCCACTTGGATCTTGAGCCTATCTTCTTTGGGTGTTGGCTATTCCTGCCAGCTTAGTATCATCCGGATATGTGTTAAGTTCCCCTTCTATTCCCTCATCTAAGTCGTTTATGAAGATATGGAAGAGTCCTGGGCCTAAGATGGAACCCCACTGTTTACTTCCCTCCATGTAGACTTAGACCCATTAAGGACTACTCGTTGAGTATGGTTGGTCAGCCAGTTACAAATCCATCCAATGGTTATGGTGTCTATCCCACTTTTTTCTAGCTTACCAAGAAGTAGGTTGTGGTCTACTTTGTTGAATGCCTTGCTGAAGTCTAAGTGTATTATGTCCACAACATTTCGCTGGTCTACTAATTTAGTCACTATGTTGAAGAATGAAATAAGTTTGGTATGACCTGTTTTTAACAAACCCATGCTGACTGCTAGTTATTACTTTACTCGTTTCTAGATGTTGGCAGATCTATTTTTTAAATTATCTTTGCCAGTACCTTCCCAGGTATTGATGTTAGGCTGACTGGACACACAGGAGCATCTCACGTGTCTGTATGCACAGCCACACACACACACACACCAACTTTGAAGCTTGGCCCCACCTCATCTCTCCTAGAGACAGGGACTCGACCACTTTGGGGCTGGCCAGGTGCCCAAAGCCAAGGGGACCATCCTGCACCCAAGGCCACAGCCAGGAAGTCTCCTCCTGTATCAGTGGAGGTCCAAGCCTGCAGGGGGCGCCAGCTTCAGCCCAGGTGATCTAGAACTCAGCCTCTGCTTCTCCTTCCCTCCCCCAGGAAGGCGATGGAGGGGCTCCTTGCCCTCAGTGAAGATGGCTGCTCTCCCATCTCCATCCAGCAAATGGCCTATGGTACGTTTCCAGAGAGACAGCTCAGGGGTACCTGGGGAAAGGCAGCTTTTTGGGACTCTGGGACCCCACGGGGGGGAGGGGGGAGGGATTCCTGGGGTGCTGGGAAGAGAGCTTGAAGAAGGAGAGCCCCTGCTGGTGAGAGCATCCCTCCTCGTTCCAGAAGGAAGCCCTGTCCCAGGGCCAGAGTGGACAGGGTGGGGGAGGGGTGAGTGGCCAAAGGCCCTGCTGGATGATGGGGGGATAGACTGGCCCTTCTGGGCCCCGCTCAGACCAGCGCCTTCTGTGCCCACAGTGGCCGGCTTGGGGTTCGGGCTCATGAGCGGCGCCTTCGCCATGATCAACCTGCTGGCGGATTCCCTGGGGCCTGGCATCGTGGGCATCCAGGGAGACTCCCAGCTCTACTTCCTGACTTCAGGTACAGCTGTCCGTGGTTGGGTGGGGGGAGGCCTTCTCCACCCCCACCCCCCTTCACTGCCTCTGTCCCCACAGCCTTCATGACTCTGGTGCTGATCCTCCTGCATACCTTTTGGGGCATCATCTTCTTCCACGGCTGTGAGACGCGGCGCTGGGGGGAGGTGGCAGCTGTGGTGCTCTGCCATCTCACCGTCTCTGCCCTTGTGAGTAGCGCCCCTAAAGATGGCTGTGTGTGTGTGTGTGAGAGAGAGAGAGAGAAAAAGAGAGAACAGAGACCGCTAGGCTGCAGCGAACATGCCTGCCAGTTGGCACCTTCCAGGCCTGTCTCTGCTTTAGCTGCCCCAATGGATGGACCCACGTCCCCTGGGGTGGAGGAGGGACTTAGTCCTTGTGGCCTTTTAGTATTGTGATAACGGAGATGCTGCCTCCCAAGTGGCTCCTGAGAATCCAGGGCCCCAGCCGGGCAAGGCAGCCCCCCCCCCCCCGCTCCCTCCTGGACTGCCCCAGCTCTGCTGGCTCTTCCTGCCGGTCAGTCCCTGGCAAGGAGCTTACAGGGGGTGGGGGGGGGGCTGTAGGCAACTCCGCCTCCTCTGTGCAGCTGTGGTGCCCCTCTCCAGCCTCCGGAAAGCAGAGGGCTTCCCATTTCATTTCTGGGAACCCCCAGGCACGAGATGGGGGTGGGAGGCCTCTCTGTCAGAGGCCAGCCGGGGGAGGGGCTGACCTGCTTCTGCTTCTGCTTGCAGACCTTCTGGAACCCAGTCTACCTGGGCAGCCTTTTGCCAGCATACCTGCTCATGGTGGCCATGGCGGTGTGGGCTTATCATCTCTCCGGAGGCTCCAAAAAGAACCTGCAGCACTTCCTCCTGTGTGAGTGTCATCCCAGCTCCTGCCCAAGGCCGCCTCAGGTCCCACTCCCCACTGGGCAGTAGCCCCTGGGATAACACGCCCCCCCCCCCCCCCCGGCCAGCTGGCTCGGCTCTCTCCAAGTGCTGCACTCCCATTTCACAGGCCTACGGACCGCACCCCAGGCAGGATCCTGAGCCTTCCAGCCACCCTGCAAGGAAGTTGGGCCCCAGGCTCTCCGGAGGGCATCGGACGATTGTGCCCTTGGAACACGGGGGCTGAAGATGGGACTAGACCTGCGGAACGGCTGCCCCCAACCAGCCCCAGGAAATCTGTCTGTCCTCTTGGAATCTCGCTGGGTCTCCCCTTTGGCTCCTGAGACTTGATGGGGTGGGAGGGGGAGGGGGGGTTGGCCGAGCAGCCAGGCAGCCTGTAGGGTGCAGAGAGAGGCTCCTTGATCTGCTGCTGCTGCTGCTGCTGCTGTCAGGGAGGGGAGGGGAGCGGAGGGGGGGTCGGGTGGAGCACCCAGTCTTGCCTTGCTTGAAAGTCGGGAGCAGAAGCTGAGCAGAGCCGTGGCTTCCCTTCTTCTTAAGTAGCACCAATAAAGAGACTGGCTAAAAGCTTGTGTTTGTTCGGGGGGGGGGGGGGGGGGCAGGTGGCCTTAGCCTCCCGTGACGTCCTGGGTCAGCCGGTGTGGCCATAACTCTGCAAAAGGGCCGCCTGCCACCCCATGCAGAGCTGGACGGATGAGCAGAAGGCGTCTGGCAGCTTCTGAGGCAGCAGCAATGAAGTCCAAGACCTTGGGGAGCCTCTGGCACAGAGGGGGGGCATGTGTGTGCCTGGGGGGGGGGGGAGCCATGGCTTGCTGTAAGCCAATCCTATGTGGCTTGTTGCAGGTTCAGTGTATTGCATGAATGGCAGCCAGCAGTAGATTCTGCATCCTGAACAGTATTTAAGTCCCTTCAGTCTTGGGCTTGGTTGGCTTTCGTTTCTGGTGCCCATCTCACCCAATGTGGGGCAGGATTGACTTCCTTGAAGCCAGTCACCCCCGGCACGCTGACTGGCGCTGGGGGCTTTGCAGGGCAGGCGCCATGGGGAGAATGGGGGGTGGGGGGGCTTTTGTTGCAAGGTACCAATGCTGACGGCCTTAGTTGGCACAAACTTCTTGGCCAGCTCAGTCTCTCCCCCACCCCTCGCCCTTTCTCTGGCACTGAGAAACAGACACCCCGCCTACCCTGAACAGGCAGCGGGCCCTTGACTTACAGCCTTAATTGGGACCAGTGAGGCACTTGATTGTGAAGTGAGGCGGTTCAGTGCCTTGTGCCCTCTTTTTGCCACAATCGTGTGAAGTGAATTGCTGCTGTTGTTTGGCTGTTAGGCTTTCCCCCTTCGGCAGGGAAGGTCACCAAAGGCCATGACGTGATGCCGCAACCGCCATGAATACCTGCTGGTTGCCAAGTGCTGGATTTGAGTCATGTGAATCATAAGTCACTTTCTTCACTGCCGTTGTAGCTTCAGACACTTGCTAAACAAATGGTTGTAAGTTGAGGATTACCTGTAAATGTAAGACTTTTTATTTTCCTCTGAGGATCTGCCGCTCCCCTTTTATAACTCCCAGGCCATCTTGTGGCCGTCAGTTCCACAGCAGAATTGTGTGGCATCTGCTGAAACCCTTCTTTCCCTCCGATTGGCCAGGCAGGAGATGCCAACAGCCCTCTTGGTTTGGGTGTTCGTAGTTCATGCTTCATTCTAATTGTTGTTTTTTCCCCTGTACGTCTCTCCTGGGTATTTTTTTGCTGCTGCTTTTTTTAACTGGCCTACTGGGGTGGCCCTTACCCAGAGCTTGGAGAGGAGGGGCAGGTCATCCTTTGCCTGCAGCTGCCCCCCACCCGCCAGCCAGCCTGCTGACCAGGAAGGGGCCTGGGGTAGCCTCTGCTTCTGCAGATGGAGGAATCCCCTGGGGAAAACCCTAACCCTGTAAAATCCGTTGCGGGGGGAGGGGGAGGAAACCCTGTATTCACAGGGTGATTCCCCACCTCCCAATTTCCTGGACCGCTTTGGCATAGCCAGCCACTGCCATCTGCTTCATTTAAAGGCCGCCTTGGAGTGGCTTGGCAAAAGGAGCCCGAAATAAACCTTTTTTTTTTTTTAGAATCTACGGTTTCATTTGGGTTTTGTGTGAAGAAGGTTGAGCTTGCGAGAACAGCCAGTCGGCCGAGGGGCAAGGCTGCTGTGTTTGTGCAGGCCATGAAGAAGCGCTTAATCAGATGCGTCCGGCTTTCGGCCAATGAGGCTTCCCAACGAGAAGGGCGTGAGTCTCTCCTCCCTGCCTTTCGGTGGCACCAGCCCTCCCCACAGCCACTGGGCAAGCCTTGTGCCAAGAGGGCTTCCTGGCAGCCAGGTGGGTCTTGCCATACAGAGCAGCCCGTGGTTTCCTGCTGGAGAGCCTGAAGGTAAGTCACAGGTTTCTGGCTAGAAGTGTCTGGGGAGCACGGTGGCTGCTGCATTTTGGGCGAGGAGCCATGATTTCCCACAAGTCCACTCTGCTGGGCTGGGCACCTCTGCAGCCCCTCTCCTCCAGGCAGCCCCCCCCCCCAGTCTTCAGGCTTCTCTTCCTCGCGCTGCCCTGAACCCCACCCCATCTGCTAGCACGGGAGGGGTGGGGCGCATGGGGCTTCAAAGAGGCTGGGGCAGGAAGGAGCTCCCAGGGCGAGGGGCAGAGGGTGGGCTGCCAGCTACAGTGCATGCTCATCAGTGGAGGCCGGAATGTAGAGGGCAGCAGGCTTTGTGGCTGGTGCCCGGTGTCTGCGGAGAGAGAAAGGAACAGGTGGCATGGGGATCGCTCTCCCACCCGCATGGCCGTTCTTGGGGTCCCTGGCATCCTAGATGGGCAGGTACCAAAGCCGATGAGCACCTGGGCCAAGCAGGAAGCAGAGGTCTGCATGCTGCCTCCCACTGTGGGGCTTCCTCTCACCTGCTTGCCTGCCTCCGGTGCTTGTGGACGTAGAAGACAAAGGCAAGCGCCGTGGCCGCAAAGAGGGATCCAAAGAGAATAGCCAGAATGTCCCCTGCAGAAAAAGGTTCCCCCATAGGAGAGATGATGGCAGGGCGTATCAAGTTGGTGTTTGAAACATTTTCAGACTGCAGCTCCACGGACCCAGCCAGTAGGATTCATGTTGGGAATTCACACGCAGCAACCTCCCCCCCTCCCGGCCCCTACATCCCCAGGTGGCTGCCTAGCCCCTCCCCAGTTGTGTTCAGGCTTCAGTCGCCTCTGGGAGTCCTGTGGAAGGACCTGGCCTGTTTCTGAGCACAGGAGCTGCCCCAATTGCTGTTGGTGTCACCATCATACTTGCAGTGGGAAGGGAGGGCTGGCACGGCCAGTTGTGAGCAGGTGCCCAGGCACTTACCTGTGTGAAGGGAGGTGCCCACCTGCTGCTCAGCACCTGGAAACAGAACCACCAGAGTAGCTCAAGAGGTTGGGAAGAAGTGAATTCAAAGCCCCTGCCAGCTCCCTTTCTTGGGTTGGAGGTGCCCAGAGCCCCCCCACCCGCTGAGAGTTGGGCAGCAAATGCACATAATAAATTGCTATGGTTGCTTGCTAGAGAGCGTGCTTGGGCCACACGAGCTGGGCAAAGGGTATTAAAGGTGGCTGGGTCTGGGTGGTGCCCAAGAAGTAAACTCCCTGGGCCAGCCTGATTCCTACCACCAGAAGATGCAGCAGCTTCAGTTCTGCTCCTGCACTAGCTTCCTGCCAGTTAAGACATTTGCACTGTTCTCCCCCAGGAGGAAGTTTGACTCCCCAGCCTCCACCCCGCTTGGCTCCAAGCCCAGCTGAAGGTGAGCACTGGCGGCTGCTTCTGGGGTCCCCCTGCCCTTCCCTGTGCCCAGGGAGGGCTTCTGATCTGGAACAGGCACCCAGAGCAAGCAGCAGGAGGGAAGCAGCCCAGCGCTCGTGGGGGAAGGGAGACCACCTCTGGCGGAAGGGCTCAACCCAGAGTGGCCACAAACCATCCAGAATGTGTGCAGAAGCCATTTGGCAAGACTTTGGCTCCCCAACACCCACCCACCCGCTTCTGAGATGGTCATTGAAGCCAAGGAGGAGGCAGTCAGCTGACTCTAACCCAGCCTGGTGTGGCCAGGGGAGTACCTTTTCCAGAAGCCGGGTCATGGCCATCTCTTGGGGCGCCCTCTGGCAGAGGAGAGGAGGGACCTCCGCCTAGAGGGAGACAGCAGGGACTCAAACCTCTTTCTGAGTCAGCTTTTCTCTTGCTCTGCTCCTCACCTGCCCCCCCCCCCAGCAGAAGCCCCCATGTGTAGCTGCCTATCAGGATTGAGGGGGGCTTCCTCCTCCTTGCATTCTGAGTTGCAGCTGAAAGGCACCTTCCTAAGCAGCTGGAATGAAGGCCGGCAGCTGCATCCTCACAACAGGTTTGAAACATTTGGGGCAAATGGCAGCCGCCCATCCCAGCTGCTCAATACTCTTTGGTCCTTCTGGTGGCCACCAGGGGGCAGGAGCTTTCTCTTGGGTGGGCGGAGGGAAGATAAGCAAAGTGTTCGCTGTGGGGACGGTTGGGGAAGTACTGTTTCTGCCACTAGCCCAGACTGAGGGGAGGCATTTCTTCCTGCCCTCTCCAGGATGTTGACCTGTGGGTAGAGAGCGAAGGAGCCCCCAACAAGACCGGCTAACCCCCTTGGGCTTAATTAGCTGGGTTGGGGACTTTGCCTGGCACAACCTTGTCGGGCAAGCAGTATCAGTAACCTGCATGAAATGAATCACCAGGTTAATTTAAGGATCGGGTTAAATGTAAAAAACCAGGTTTCACCTTAGGGAACAGAAGGGGAGGAATACCTCAACTCTAAGCAAACAGCAGCCCCCGCCCCCACAAGCCCGGCCGAGGAGAGCCAGGGATTCCGGAACAGTACCTGATTCAGGTTCTGCCTGGCCCCCTCCCTCCTCCAAAGGCCCGCCACCTGCAAGACAATCAAAGGAAGGTCAGCTGCACACGCCCATTGCCAGACACGCTATGGGTCCCCGCCACGCTCCTCCCAGTTCTTCTGGGCGGGTCTCCCCCCGTTCCCCTGCCTCCTGGAATGCTGGATCTCAAGAGGCTTGATGGCCGTGGGAAGGAATGCCTTTAGTCAGGACGGGTCTTTTCATACCCTCCTGCTCCCGCCCCGACAAAACGTTTTGCCGTCCCCGCTCGTTCTTGTTCCGTGCGCGGGTGCCCGAATACGGCCGCACGCACGCGGAGCCAGCCCAGGAATGCTTCAGATTCCCGTTTTCATCGCTTCATCCAGAGCACAAACGGCCTGGGGGGAGGGGGGCGAGTCCGCTGCCTATCCGAACCTCAGCGGGAAAGGGGGCGGCCGTGAGTCTCCCGAACAGTTTTAGGTAGGAATGGAAAATTGTGCAGCCACCCATCTCGCAAGAACGTGACTCAGTCGAGATTCCCGTCGGTGGAAAGCAGAGATGCCGAGTTAAGCCGGCGCCTGCCCCGGTTGGCCGTTCGGGAGAGCTGAGACTGGGAGCCCCAGAGAAGGTCGCTTCGCGAGGCAGAGTAGCCAGCGGCTCCGGCTTCTCTCGCCGGCCAACTCCGCCTGCCAAGGAGGGTCAGCGCCCTTCTGCTGCCCGGGCGGGCCTGGAATGCAGCTTGGCCTTTATCGCCCTGGGGAGGAGCCGGGCAAACGCTTCTTCCGCTTGGCCAAAGGAGCTCTGGCCTGGGCCGGGTGCCGCCTTTGACTGCCGGCATCGCTGATAAGGCGCGGGGAGGAGGGAGCGGCTTGTGTGCTTTCCAGGGCTGCGGCAGAGGCAGGGCAAACGCAGCAGCCCGTGGCCGGCGAACCTTGAATCGGAGGCGGGGGTGATCCAAGGAGAGGCCAGGTACCTTGTTCACGGTTACTCATATCTTGGTCACCTCCTGCCTTGGATTCCTGTAATGCACTCTATTTGGGGCTGCCTCAGAAACTTCAACTGGCCCAGAATGTGGCATCGCGCTGGGTGATGGGTTGCTGCCCTGGCTCCCAGTTTCCTTCAGGTACAATTCCAAGCGCTGGCCCTCACCTTGAAAGCCCTCTATGGCACAGGACCAGGCTACCTGCAGGACCACCTTTCTCTTCCAGGTCAGAGAGGCTGGGCATGCTTCCAGTCCCTCTCTTAAATATTGCCATCTGATGGGAACCGAGAGGATGCCTTTTCGGTGCCCCATGGATCACTTTCCCCCTGTTCTCCTACCCTTCTGAGGACCTGGGTTTTCCCCCTAAGCTCTGGGAGGAGATCAGGTGACTGTATACTGGAACCTTGATTTGGTACCAGGTTTATCTTTTATTTGTTTCTTTTTTATTTATTTAAAGCACTTCTACAGCCACCTATATTTCCACCAACTCTAGTCAACTCCCTGAGTTTTTAATCTGTTTGGATTTTATAGTTTTAATATGGCTTTTATGTTGTTTTAATTTTTGACTGGGAGCCACACAGAGTTTGTGGCTGTATAAGATGGGTAGCTATATAAATGTTTTAAATAAACAAAATCAATCAGTTCCCGTGCCAGCATTTTCCTATTCCCATTAAATATGCTCTCAAGATATACTGTACTACCATAGTTCACCACCTTGCTCAAATTTCTAACCTTTCGGGACATTTCAGTTTTCCCTGCCAAACAACCCCTTTACCCGAACTTGCATTCTCCTCCTTTTTTTGTTTTTTGTTTAGAATATAAAATTCTTTATTGGCCAAGTGTGGACACACAAGGAATTTGTCTTGGTGCAAATGCTCTCAGTATACATAAAAGGTACCTTCGCCAAGAGTCAAAGATCATGAGGTCATAATCATACCAACACTTTACAGTTTGTCTCACCTGCACAGCAAATCCTCTCAGCCACCCTACCCCCACCATGGGTTCTAACTTCATTTTACATCTTTTGCCATGGTTGTTAAGCAAATCACAGTCATTAAGCAAATCCAGCTTGTCCAATTGACCTTGGTTGTTGGAAGCCATCTGGGAAGGTCACAAATGGCAATGGTCATAAGTATGAAGAAAGCTGTAAATCTCTTTTCAGCACTGTTGTTAGCTTTGAACAGTCACTAAATAAATAGCCATAAGTCAAGGGTTACCAGTACGCCTATAACCAGCCAGGAACAGCCTACTTTCTTACTCCTGTTCAGTGCTGAACTGTTTGCCAAGCGGGCAAATGTTTATTTTTTTGCACGCTTTATTTCCATCCCTTGTGAACCACTCAAAGTTGGGAGGTGGGCAGACATAATAAATTACCCTCATCGTCTTGCCTCATTCAGCAACTAACCATGACTTTGAGTGTGGAAGCTTCCGATTCCAGAAATATCCCATCTCTGGCTCTGGACAGGGGCTCTTGGTTCCCTAAGAGGAGCTGGGTGGTAATTCAGGAGTGAAAGCAAGTGGCAGCTGTGCCCAGGGCAGCCTTTCCTTGGATCAGGAGCTGTCACAGAAGAGTGATCTGCATGGAGCTGCCCTTGAAGGCGCCTCGGCTGCTCCAAAATACAGCCATTGATTTGCTCATGCAATACCTCTGCCCTGAAAGCTGCCCTGGTTGTGACTGGCCCGTTTGTGCGTGCAATTCGTGGTCCTTGCTGCCAGCCTTGAAATCTGTCGTAGCTGGGAGTGGGAGATCGGGGGGGGGGGGGGGGGGGGGAGGTGTTAGTCTCCGCCCATCCTTTCAGATCTGGAAGATGAAGCTTCCTCTGGGAAATGCCATCTGCAAGGCTCCCAGAGTTGGCTCTTCTCAGCGGCCAGCCTTTCCTCAGTGCCATGAAGCCGCAGACTTTGAGGGCTGAGAGAGGCCCCTAAGGGTCTTCTGACAGAGTAGTATTGTGGTTCTTTTGGCATGTGGAATTTTATTTATTACGTTGTTATATTATTATCCTTACACCGCAAAGCTTTAATTCCATTATTCTTTTGAAGGCCTAGAAGCTGCTCAGACACGATTGGAGTGGCATATAAACTTAGCTAAGATAATAGCAAAGCATTGCAAAGTGCACAAATGGAAAGACCATCTTGGGAGATGCTTTCATCAGGTGCCCCAAGTGACCTCCATCTCCCAGGGATGGGAAAAGGGTATCCTGCTTCTTTCTCCTTACCGAGAGATCTCTAGGAAGGTGAAAGAAAGGCAGAGACATACCAAGTTCTTCCAATCCGCTGGACCGATGGGCAGGTTGGACTGGCGCCTGGCAGCAGTTCTAGGCCGGGTTGGGGACAGCAAGGGGGAGGTGCTCTTGGTGAGCAGTTCCCCAAACCAGAAGCCAGGGGTGCAGCTGGGTGTACTTCCTGATGTACCTTTCAAGGGGTGTCAGATATTTAGATGTCCTAGTCGGGACTTTGTCTTAAACTTAAAGTTTGGCGATAGCAATTCACATACCGATTCTTGCAGATGCCTTCTTCATCTTGAAAGTTGCCTCAATCCTTTGCTTCTTCCCAGACTGTCTTTTTAGTTTGGTTCATTATGGTAAATTCAGTCAAGAATCCCTTTCATCACCCACCCATGCCTGAGCCCCCCATCACTCATTTTTAACAAAACCAGCTTAGCCAGCAAGGCTGGAGCAGCAGCGCAAACCAGGAGAGACTTTCCAGCTCCCAGAAGATAGTGGCTGAGTTTCAATCATCTCAATGAGTCACTCCTCCCTTTCACCCCCCAGTGGGGACTTCGCAAGGGAGCTTAAGCAGATTTTGTGTACCTGCCTGAAGAGGAGGTGCTGGCAAATCCTCTGCCCACCCCACCACCCACGCCTGCATAGTTTCAGGGGGGGGCACAGAGGTTGCCCGTGAAGAGAAGGTGGAAGCTTCAGTTGCCGAAACACGTCCTTGCCCACAGCTGGGGAATGGGGGGGAGGGGGGGAAATACCTACTTGGTGGCAGCTGGTCAGCCAGCTTTCCATGCTGGTTATTAGAAACCCCTTTTCGGTTTGGTTCTCTGCCAGATCATATACTACAGGCAGAATCTGTCCTTCCATTGCGTTTTTGGGGGAATCCCACCTCCCACGGTGTAGAAATGCTCTGCCTCCTGGGATTTTAGCATACAATGAAATCGGCTCTCTTCCCAAAAAAGGAAGGTGCCCATTAATAAAATGAGGGGGGGGCACCTCCACCCCCACCGGATGAGACCGACCTCTGCTTCTCCCAGGGTTGGACATAGGCCTGGGGCTGGATTCCCTGCTCTTTGCTTAGCCAGCTTTGGAGAGAGTTGAGTGGGCTTGAAGGCCCCCTCTAGCTTGGGAGCCATTGCCCCCCTCTGCCTGCCTGCCTGCCTGCCTGGGGTTTCTGCTGCTCTGCACGCTGCTTGTGGGATCCTGAGGGCTCCCAGCTTGTCATGTGGAGAAGACAGAACTGATCCCATTACCAAAGGGCTTGTGCTGACGGTTGGCCCTGCCTTGATTTTAAAAAATGAAGGAGTCGCATTCTCTGGCCACAAGCTCATGAAAGAGAGGAGATATTCAGATAAGGGCCCAGCAAAAATGGGAGATTCATCTCCAAACCTTGAAAGTTAACTTTTAAGTACAAAAAGATGGAGAGTCCTGAGGATGGATTCTGACGGAACCTCCAGAGACGGAGGTCAAGCTGAGGAGGGGGCCCAGGGGGGCCCCACAGAGGAAAGAGGGCTGTTCCATCTCCAGTGCCCAGACGGGCAGGGTTGGGTCAGGCCCCAAGCAGGCCATTAGGATGACGGTGGACAATTGTGGAGTAGACTAGAACTGGGCTACAAAATCTCCAAAGATACCCTTATAAATGTAGGATTCAAGAAATCTTGCAGGTAAGGCTGCTTGACAGGAAATTTTTTTCCCTTCTGAAAACAGGTGGTGTTTGGCTCACTTACCTGTTGGCTGAACTTTCTCAAGGCTGTGAAAACTGGAAAGGACGGTCCGGCCATAAAGGCCCTGCAGCAGACGGAAGTTATTCTGGATGGGCTCCTCGTCGTCTCCTTGAAGGGTCTCCTCCAGCACCGAGATCTGCAGTGAGAAGAGCCAGCCATGGTTACCCAGAGGGGGCAGAGGATTCAAAGGAGGAAGAGAGGAGGACCACGGAGCACAAACCTGTTCCTGGGAGAGACGAACGGTCTGATTAAAGACTGTCCAGTTCACCGTCTGATAACAAGGTGGGGTGGTCAGCGAGCCATTGTAGCGGAAATAGCGGCCAAGGTCATAAGGAAGCAGCTTGGCTACATCAAAGCCAGCAACTGCAGTGTCCTCTCCTAAGAAACGAGAAACCTCTGTGAGGATCATGCCGGGAGGATGCAGAGAAACACATGGAGGTGAGTCATGGAGAAGGGCCCCCCAAAGATCACCCTAAGAGCATCTCATTCAGATGAATGGCCTGTGCTGATCAGAGACATCGTTGGCGCTCACACAAGGAGCAGCAGTGGTGGGTTGATCAAGACTATGCCAGTGTGCCCACTTCTGGTGACGTTAGTTCCTTGCCCCATCAGCCCTGCTCTTCTGACTTGGAGGGAAGAAGTGTTTAAAGGTAGCCGGGGCAGCGACTGAGGGCCGGTGCAGAGAAGCCTGCAGGTTCTCACTTTCCTGGCAAGGCACCCATGGAAGTGGTAGCATCGCCTGCTGCTAGTGACCGCGGCCTTCCTTCTGCCTGGCTCCAGTACCCCCAGATCTCCTGCCAGGGTATTTTCTGCGGGGCCCAAAGCAGAGAAAGGAGGGGGAACTGCCCCCTGCCCCCCTTTTTACCTTCCTCCTTGATATCGCTCAGATGTTTGAGGATGTGCTGATACGGTTCGTTTGTTTCCATCCCTACCTGAAAGGGGAGACAAAAACAGCAGCGAGAGGTCTGTAGGCACTCTGCCTCATGTGACCAAGGGCCTGGCTTCTCCAGAGGGAGACCCAGGGGCTCCTGATTTATGTACAAATGCACCATCCGTTGTCCATTAAAAAACAACAACAACTAAGATCTTCTAAAACAATAGGCATTTCTTGGATCCTCTCTGAAGGGCAGCTGGTGGAAATGCTGCCAGTGTTCCAAGGGTCACTCCTGCAGCACTGCGCTTGCCTGGCCCACAGACACAGACACACACACACACCATCACCTGCAGAAATGCAGCCAGCACAGCCAACCCTCCTGGCTCACTTGCAGCCTCCTGGAAACTCTCAAAACGGGAGCTGTAATGGACCACATGGATCTGGAGGCAAACACAGAGAACAGCACTGAGCATGCTCAAGAGGCACCCCTGTTGGTCCCCGGGGTGTTTCTGCAGCTTATTCACAAAGGAAATCGTACTTCATGGGACTGTCAGGATAACCCGAAGCACCTGTGTTACACAACTGCAACAGAACCCTGGGAGGAATAATGCTCCGCCTAGGTACACCCCACTCCCTGTGAGGTAGAGGGAGGAAACATTGGAGTTTCAAGCTCCTGGAAAATAACTTTTGACCACAGAGCTGTGCCTTTCTTGGCCAGAGAAAATGCCAAAGACCTCACTGCAACCCCTTGGGGTCCTAGAAGAGGGAAAAGGCCTGTACTCCCCATTCAAACAGTTTTATTACATTTTACATTTGTTCCTTGTTCAAACAATTTTATGACATTTTGAAAAGTCCCTATCCGACTCAGCAGCAGCTGTATACCTGGGTTTGGCTTCAAGGCCAGCAAAGTGCTTCATCTCCCCAGACCTAGGAAAGGGAGCAGCAGCCCAGCAAGGTGGCTTCAGCGATTTGGCAGGAACCACAGACAAGAGACTGGGATTTACCTCACCCGCATAACGGTGCCCATCCACTGTGTGTTCGGAGCCAGGTCGGGTGTGCCCCGATCCCCAGTGCAGGTGCAGCTGGGCTGCTTGGTACGGCTGGGGGAATCCGCCCCCACCGAGTGTCATTTTCTTGGGCAGACCTAGAAGAACTGGGGAAGGGAGAGGATGGTTGTCAAGAGAGAGGGGAGCAGGCCAAGGGAACCCTCCTGCTCCAACGCTCCATGCACCTCTGGCTTGCTAGGACCTTATTCGCCTGGCTGCGGGGCAGAACAAGCAGGTTTTCCCCTTATACTTCCCCACCAGTCCATGCCATCATTCAGCTCAGCCCCCCCTCCCCCTTTTCTCAAGACACACGGTGTAGAAGCAGGCAGGCAGGGGGCCCTCTATCCATCTGCAGCCCCTTCTGGAAACCCCAGGCTTGACTTGGGCAGCACTGTGGGCAGCATCAGAGGAAGTTACTGGAGAGGCTTTTGAAAGGAAGGTGGGGAGCCTGGCACACCCTGAACTCAGATCCTCAAAGTGATCTTGAGATTTGTACTTGTGTTGCAGTGAAGTAAATGCTGCCAGCAGAGATCTCAGCTACCAAGGGATGGCCCCGCCTAGAGCAAAAGGGAATGCCAAGGGAATTCTGTTCTGGGGAAGAAGAAGAAGAAAAAGGAGATCCACTTGTGGAAAAGTGGATCCAACTGCTCACAGGTGCCTTGTTAGTGCAAACCTCGAGTAGCCTGGGCTACTCGAGGATTCCTAGGGCTAGTGAGGAGAAAGAAAGTTAAAGTGGGGGGCGCCACTGGAAGATCTGAGAACCAGATTGGACACAGATTGTCCTGAAGAAAATCTGTGTGGTCACTAAGAATCAACATTAACTTGATGGCATAAAATCAGCCAATCAAGTACAGGAAGAAAACAGAACATGTTCTCTTGGGTTTCAGGCAATAAGCAGCAGGAAACCCTTTCCCATTGGGCTCCCTGGCCTGCCAGACCTTGATTCCCACTTCCAAGGACAAGGCACAGTATGCTGTTGTGACCTTGCAGGGCAAACTCCGTCCTTGAATAGAAGAAGTGGGGTCAGGTACTCCCGTCTCTGAGAAACCGTAACGGAAGTAAATGCATGAATGGAGGAGATTGAAGCAGCAGGAACACCAATAGGAAGGGATCGTTCTCCATGCTTAGAAGAATGACAAGCAATTTAAAAAGAGGCCCCCAGAGGAAAGGAACAAAAGGAACTAAAACACAGGGGTATTTTAGAAGACATTATATACGGGAGTCTCTGTGGTTAAACTAGGAGAAGATTAAAAGACAATGTTATTTGAAAATTCCAGTCTGGTTATCGACTATTGAAGCATTTTCGTATCCTATAATATACAAAAAGGAACAAACAGTTAGATATGGTGAAATATTGAATGAAAAGGGTGAACTTAAATCTATGCAAAACTAGAGGAACAAGGTATAAAGATGAATTGGTTTTCATATGCGCAAATACATTCAAGGTATGATAAAGATTCTAAAACAGAAGGTTTCTATGATAAACTAACTGACTTAGATAAGATTTTGACAGGTACTGATGAAAAGGTGATTAAAAAATTGTATGGATATTTAGTTAGAAATTAAACTAGAAGAAGAACAAGTTAAAGAAACTATGATTGCTTGGGGGAAGAATTTTGGATATGGGATTGATTTAGAGAAATGGCAAAAATGGTGGTCTCAGAATTATAAAATGACAATGTCAACAGCATATAAAGAAAATTTGTATAAGATGTTTTACAGGTGGCATTTTCCCCCGACAAGAATAGCAAGATGCTATTCAAGAATAAATCCGAAAAATGTTGGAAATGTCATCAGACACCTGGCTCATATTACCTACCATATGTGGTGGACTTGTGCGGATGCTAAAAAATACTGGACTAAAATCCACATGTGGTTGGAAAAAATGACAAAAAAACATATAGACTTGAAACCAGAGATATTTTTATTGGGAATTTTACCTGAAATATATAGTAAAGACTTGAAATACCTGGTTGTAAATGTATTAACAGCGGCTAGGATTGTATTTGCTAAAAACTGGAAAAATGAGAAAATACCATCACAGGAGGAAATCATTAAGAAAATATTGGAATGTGCTGAAATGAGTAGATTGACATTTGAAATTAGAGAACAAGAGGATAAACAATTTTATAAAATTTGGGATCTTTTCTATCAATGGTTAGACAATAAAGTACAGTATTGAATTATGTAGACTTTTAGAAAATAATAAATATACAAAGATGTACTTCTTATTATATCTACAAAATGATTTTAGGATAGATTTCGGATGGTAATATGAACTGTTATAAGATCTAAGTAAATTATGGTTATCTTGTAAAACATGAATGAATAAAAGTATAGTCAAATGATTGATTAATAATGATACTAAAGTATTTAATTTTTGATTGACAATATGAGATTATATGTAATGTAATTGTAATTGAAGACTACAAAATGGAAGCACAAAACAAATTGTAAACCAACCGGCACACTGTATGTACACCTATGGAAGATAGCTTGATGTTTTTATGTTTTTTTTTGTTTATGTTTGTTTTTAAAAACCAATAAAAAAATTTTTTTTAAAAAAAAAGAGGCCACCAGAAGACGGAGTGGTGAGAAACAAATCACTGAGGGCAAAAAACAATGCTGTCAGGGAAGCAGTTTTTGACAGACGATCCTTTAAGGAGTTTGAAAAGGACGACTATAGGCTCTTTCTTGATAAAGAGTGGAAATGTGGGGTGGATGGCCCTACCATCAACTGAATTTGGTGCTGAACAACAGTATCCATCCTGTGGTCCTTCATGGATCCACACCCAAGTGTTTGCAGTAGGGTACTTCAGGGTTCCATCCCAGGGCCATCCCAGTGTGTTCTTCAACGTTGCCATAAATTACTTAAACAAAGAAATAGAAAGAATCCTCAGCAAATTTGCAGATGACACCAAGCTGGGAGAAAGACTAACCACTCAGAAAACAGGCACACTATTTAAAAGGATCTCAATAAAGTTAAATATTGGGTCCTATCTGACCAAATATAGTTGAATGGGGAGAAACATTGGGTTCTGATTTTATCAAAAAAACCAGGGGCCCAATTGCATCATAGGAGATACCTGGTTTGGCATGAGTGGTATGTATGGGAAGGATCTGGGCATCCTGGTAGACCATGGATTATCCATGAATCACAAATCTGCTGCAGCTGTCAAAAGAGTTAATGCATCTTGGGTTGCATTTACAGAAAGTTAGGGTTGCGATCACTGACAGTTTTGCTCTGACCTGCTCCGCTCGGTCTGCACCAAGAAGACTGGGTCTGCTGCCACAAAATCCCAAGGGCCCAGGGAGAGCAGCAAGGATGGTGTGGGGCTTGGAGGCTACATTCTTCAAAGACCGGTCAGAGGAATTTGGTGTGTGCAGGAGGGGAGGCTGAGGAGAGCCAGGAGAGCGGCCATCCAAATTGGAGAGAGGGTGTGGATTTAGTCTCTATAGTCCGCAAGAGTAGGACAAGAACCAGTGAAGTGGGGGATTCAAACTGGAAATATGGTGGAAGTTCTTGCACGTGAGAGCTACAAAACAGCAGAACAGCCTGCCTCCTAGAGTTGTGGATGCTTCATCACTCGCAGGGATGGTTCCGGACAGCCATGAATCTGGGATGCCCCCAGGAAGGAGAGGAAGCGACGTTTCCATCATGTTCATTCTATAAAATACCACCTGCTGGATCATAAGCACCAAAAGCAACTGAATGATTGCTGCATGTAGCCAAAACTCAGAGCAATGGGAAATGAGATGTCATGGCAGGAGAAGCTAATGAAAAAGAAACTCAAGGACAGAAGTTCCTAGAAAGAAGATTCTAAAAACGTAATGCAAATAATTAAAAAGAAGAAAGAAATGGAAGAAGTCAGTGTGGATGCACAAAAAGCTTTATGTGAAGTTTTGAAAATAGAAATGAGTTCCAGCAAATACCTGCTATAGTTGGCAATGGGTGCCAAGAGAAACAAACACAACCTCATCAGATACGTTCAAAATAAAAGGAAAGGGAAGAATCAATATACTATCTTAATAAATGCTGATAGATGAAAATGAACCAGAGTTTCTCTAGTCCTATTTTGGGTAAATCTTCATCAGTGAGAATGTCAGGAAGTGGTGAAGAGCAAGATGAGAGGGGAGAACTAAAACCTGGTGTCAGAGAGTATCTATTTACACTTAAGATTTTAAAATATCCAGCGTCAGACATACTGTGTCCTAGCTTACTACAGAAAAGTATTGACCACCTTGGTGAAACTCTTATGGATTATCTTTGAGTAATTTTGAGGTCCTGAGTGGTTGGACAAGAAGTATCCAAATCTTCCAAAAGTGGGGAAAGAAAGGAAGATCCAGCAAGCTACAGACCCATCAGTCACACCTAATCCTTGAGAAGACATTTGCCAAGCAGGAAGTAAAGAGGTTGATCTTTGAAAACCCCAATAATGATGAGTTGGCTAACAGAATTCAACATGGAGCTTTCAAAAACTGGAATGATTTGTCTTGTCAAACTCATTTTTTTGATTGGGGAACTTCTGTAATAAATTGTGGGAAGTAGCTTGTTGCTTTTTGGTGGCAAACTATAAGCTCCATCTCTTTCGTATGTGTGTGGATGCCCCCCCCCCCCCCCCGTTAACGTTCTGATCAGTAGCCAGTTAAGGCTGGGCTGCAGTGATGGGCAGAAGGGGCATGGATGCACTCTCTGCCCTTGTTGTTACCTCCTTAAAGAAACCCCACACCTGGTGTGGCAAGGGTCAAAATGGATGACAAAGGTGATCAGGAAATAAAAACTAAATCTCATGAAGGATGAAAGCAGCCTCTTTCTCCGAGAATCCTGCCTATTTTGGCCACCAATTCTGAAGGCTTGTCGAACAGCAGTTTTGTTAATGAAATCCTTAAAATCTAACCAATGATCTCTCTTGTGTGGATGCAGTCAAGCCAAGATAAGGGAGGCTTTGAATTGAGGGGGCTGGACTCCACCATTCTGGGGTCTTTCTAAGATAGAGGGCAAGATTGGTAAGACCACACTTAGGATATCGTGTCTACTTTTGGTCACCATGATACGAAAAAGATGTTGAGATTCTAGAAAGAGTACAGAGAAGAACAACAAGGATGATTCAAGGTCTGGAGACTAAACCACATGATGAACTAGATTTGGGGAACTGGGTATGTCTAGCCTAAGAAAGAGAAGGACTGTGGTGTGATAGCAGTGTTCCAGTAGTTGAGGGGCTGTCACAGAGAAGGTGAGGAGGGTGTGTGTGTGTCAACCTATTCTCCAAAGGGCTTGAAGGCCAGACAAGAAGCAATGGATGGAAATTAATCAAGGAGAGAACCAACCTAGAACTAAGGAAGAATTTCCTGACAGTGAGAATCAAAGGAGAACAGGTGTTCCAACACTGGAGGCTTTTAAGAAGAGACTGTACAGCCATTTGTCTGAAAAGGTATAGGATCTCCTGCTTGAGCAGGGGGTTGGACTAGGTGACCTCCATGGTCCCTTCCAACTCTGGTATTCTGTTATTGCTCCCACATATTATGGATGGAGCATTTTCCTTTTTCTTTCTTTAACAGAATGTTCATGTTTGTTTAACTGTGAAATTAATTAGCAGTTGCCAGAGCAGACTCTTCTGGCTTTATTTCAGAGCCAACTAAACACCATCACTTAGTTATGGGCAGCTGTGGGAATCGGAAGAAGAGACCATCAAACACAAAGATGGGTGACTAATACATTTTACAAATAAAAATAAATGTAAACAAACAAACAAACAAACAAACTGGAAGAGTGACCAGGGGTGCTTGGAGCTGGTGCTTATAATTTTTTTTTTTTAAAGGATGGCAGTGATAGCTGTGCAGTCAGAGCCCCACCCTGTACCCTGCGATGTAAGTGACCCTGCCTGACTGCAGCCACTTCTGGATAAGTCCCACTGTCTTTCTGCTTGAGAGCCCCATCTTAATGAGAGAAGAGAGTATTTGTAGCTCAGGTTCATTGTTGCACTCAGAGCTTGGATGTTTTCTTGCAGACTTTACCAAACTAGGTAACACTATTTTTTTTAATAAATTTTTTATTAATTTTCAATAAACAAACATACACAAACAAAACACAAAACATGAAAACATAAAACTTCTTTTTGGAAAGCGGCTTAGTCCCGGGTTACATCTTTGTATACAGACATAAATCAAATTCATGCTCACTTTATATACCATTTCATATTTTATTTACTATTCTACATTTTTTATATAGCTTCTCCCCTCTTTTCATTCTCTTAATTCTATTTTATTTATTTCATCTCAGTTTAAACCATTATGCTTGTATCTTTTGTCTGTTCTATTTCAATTATCTATTATTTCTCATTAACACAAAATTTCTCCTGTAATCACTGATTGAAGTATGACGCCTTTATATCTTTCCCCTAAATTTAACACTTAAAATAATATATAATTTTCATTCTGATTCTGCTTAGTACATTCTAAAGCTACGTACTATATTTTAAAATAGGAAGATAATAAGTTTATAATATAAATAGAACAATAATCCATAGCAAATTAAACTCTATCGTTAAATCTTAAGCATTTTACACATTCCTTTTAATATTTTATCCCATTTTATAATCATATAATGTTCCAGTTTTCTAACATTATTTCAAATACAAATACAACAATACAATCTTATGTACTTTTGCAGAATCTCTTTTTTAATTATATTTTTACCCATTATCTCTGAATAAATCCTGTTTCTTTACATCTTGTTTCAAATCTTTGTAACTTTTTCCCTTTTTTCCTTCCTTTCTCCTCCAATCTAGCCTTTTTACCCCCTTTTCTCTTGATCTCCACCCTCTTAATCTCCACCCTCTTCTGTATTCCTCTTTTCTGTTGCTTTCTGACATTGTATTGATTTTTCATCTTATTTTTCCCTTTTTTGGTTGTTTTTTTAAGTCTTAAATTCTCCATTTTCTTTCCTCTCTTTCCCTTTTCTTCCCCAGCTAGTGTTGCTTGTTCATTAAAGATGGCTTCTTCTTCATCCCAATCTTCTTGTAGTTCTTGTAGTTTCTGATAGGTAGAAATCGCCATTTCTAAGAAATGAAAAACAGATCCAGAAGAGCCCTTCCCTTCTTGTTCCTCTTCTTTTAGCTTTTTAAATTCCATTTTCAGTTCATCAACAAGTAATGCCATTGTGAAAAAAAATTATAAACAACCCAAATGTTTTTAGTCTTTCAAATAATAGTTTCCAAAGGTCCCAAAGTCACCAAGCAATCCAAATACACACAGTCTGTTTCATTTAGCACTTTGTTCTTTTTATACTTTCTCTTCTTGGGGTTACAGTTCAGTTGCAAAGTTCCAAAATATATCTTTTAGAAGTCTTGTTACAATTTAACTCTAGTCTTATAAGTTTCAAGCAGCCTTCTCCAGCAAAATCTTAATATTAATTCTTTTCCTCTCCCTTCCCACTTATAGCAAAAAAGGTGTGTTTTTTTTTCTCCAATGTTCAGAAATCTTTAATGTCCCCTTGGCTTTAATTTTCAAATTTAATTACCTGCTGATGCCAAAACGGGTTTTTCCGATTTCCATCTGCTATCACCATAAGGAAGGAGAGTGAGAAAAAACAAACTTTCCCTTTTAACTTTCATCTGCCGCCTTTTCCGATCTTCTCTGGGAACAATGTATCTTTAATGAAGTTTAAATTCCAGGGTATTTAAATGTTACTTATTATCCCGGTCAGCCAAAAACTTTCACTTCTCAAGCTTCTTCCTGCACATTCTTATCCTGATGAAAGCTTCTTTGTGGCGGCCATTGCTGACCACCACTCCACCGCTTTTGGAAAAGGGAGTTAAGCCAGCTGAGGAGGGGGGTTGTGATTCTCCCGGACCCCTGCCGGATCTCCCCTGTCTTCAGTTACCTCTACAGGGTAACTATTAGCCACAAAATCCGTCTGGATCGGGGGCACTCCAGCGGCGAGCGCAGCAGAAACCGCGTACGATCGCGAATTCCTGCCACCGCCGAAGCCTTGCAAACCAGAAGTCAAACTAGGTAACGCTATTTGAGCACTGATGATGTTACCTAGTTTGGTAGTAAAAACATCTGCAAGAAAACATCCAAGTTCAGAGAGCACCAAGCTCCCCACAGTCCTCTCCTTAAGTGGACCAGCCTACCAGGCAAGTTCACCTGTTTGCTTGCATGCAACAACCTCACAAATCTCTTTCTAATTCCTCTAATATGGAAGGATCCTGTAGGTGATCTGGGAGAAATTTGACCCTGGAGTTTGGGCGTCATTGTCAGGGACCCTCCATGGGGCAAGGGCAAGGGCAGAGTAGACTCAAAAGCCAAGCCAAGTAAAAGTAACGTATCTGGGTATTCATCTATCAGCGAGATGTGCAACTATAAAAGAAGATAATTATGATAAATTGATACAGCAAATTAAACTTGACTTGGAAAAATGGGAAAACTTGCAGCTATCACTAATAGGAAGCTACCATTAAAATGAATACTCTACCAAGATTACTATACCCATTCCAAACAATTCCAATAAAGCTGGAAAAGAAATACTTAGAGGAATTAAATAGATTAGTATCAAAATTTATTTGGCGAAGTAAAAAAGCAAGAATAAGTCTGAAACTGTTACAAGACTCTAATAATAGAGGAGGCTTTGGGCTGCCAGATTGGGAGTTATATTACCCAGCATCTGCAGTTATGTGGCAAAAAGAATGGATAACCCTGAGACATAGACAATTATTAACTTTGGAGGGTCACGACTTGCAATTGGGGTGTCACCCCTTTCTATGGTATGGGAAAAATAAAATACACATTTCCAAAGACATTACATTAGAAATGTTCTGTTTTCAGTAAGGGTAAAAATTAAGGAAAAACACTATTTGAAAATACCAGTCTGGCTCTCTACAATGGAGGCATTCATACATCTAAATGTGGTTGATATGGAAAAAATCATAACATATAAATATATTTTGAATGAGAAAGGGGAATTGAAAAGTAAACTGAATAGTCAAGGGATAGATTTAGCATGGGGGCTGCAGGCAGGGGTGAAATTCAACATTTTCCCCTACCGGCTCTGTGGGCGTGGCTGTGGGCATGGCTTGGTATAATAGTAATAGCAACCAGGCGTGATTTTTTACCGATTCAAATCGTCCCTACCATCTCTCCCGAGCCAGGGGCGAGGTGGTTGAATTTCACCCCTGGCTGCAGGTACAAATACAATCAAGATATGAAAAAGATGCTAATTTTTTTATAAAGAATCAACAGATTTGGACCAGAGTCTAACAGGAACTGATGAAAAATTAATTTAAAATATTTATACCTACCCACTGAGTATTAGAATGGAAGAAGAGCAAGTAAAGGAAAAAATGATAGTGTGGGCTAAAAACTTTGTTATTCTATAGAATTGGATAAATGGCAAAAGTTGTGGGATCGAAATTATAAATTAACAATGTCTACTGCATACAAAGAAAATTGATATAAGATGTTTTACAGATGGCACTTCCCACCAGCAAGATTAGCCAAGATGTTTAAAGATATGTCAGTTAAATGTTGGAAGTGCAATCAAGCTCCAGGCTCATACTACCACATTAGGTGGACGTGCCCAAAAGCAAAACATACTGGAGAAAACTACACACTTGGATAGAAAAAATGATAAAGGAACCTATAGATTTAAAATCAGAAATATTTCTGTTGGGTATCGTACCAGAAAAACATAACAAAGGGACTATGTATCTAATATTACATGTGTTAGCAGCAGCCAGAATTGTATTTGCACAACATTGGAAAGATGCGGAGATCCCTACAGAAGAGATCATTTAAAAAAAAAAAACCTAGAATGTGCAGAAATGGATAGATTAACACTTGAAATTAAAGAAAAGGAAGATACAGAATATTTTGAAACATGGGATTCATTTTATCAATGGTTAAATAACAGAAACAGAAGTTAGAATATTTAAAATTATGAGAGAAGAATTAATTTTACCATGAGGGTTTATTATGATATGTTTATTATTATGATTATGATTTAATAATTAACTATTAATATGTTGAGAAAATACTTATTACATGATCACCACTAATGAACATCATCATCATTATTATTAAGACATTGAAACTGTTGCTCTTTCTTTATGTAGTAAAAAAAAAAAATTAATTAAAAAAAAAAGCCAAGCCGAAACCTGGCACCAGGCACAATCTGTTTTCCCTGTGCCACAAGAAGCCCAGTCCTGAGAGAAGGAAGGCCAAGAGGTGGCCCTTGTCCGAGGAAGCAGGAAGAACTCTGAAGGAGGAACCAGCCTGGTCACCTGCTTCGAGCTTCCGGGGACGCTACACCCAGCTGATCCTCTGCAGCCCCGTGATGCTCACCGGTGTGGCCATTGTTCTTCAGGGGAAGCGTCTCTTCGGGAGGCAGATCGTAGCCAGACAGTAGCAGGGGCTCCAGCTTGGCGCTGAAGCTGATAGCAGCTGTGTTGATGTTGATGGGAGACTGCAGGTGACCCTCACAGTCGGGGAACATGGATGCCCACTCTGGCATGTCTGAAAGAGAAGAACACGCTTCAGGGGCTGCAGAGCCATTTATCTGCCTCAGAGGGCGGGGAATGTTGGGTGGGGGGTTAGGAAAATGGAGAAAGCTTGGACAAGGAGGAAAAGTGGAGCTTGGTCAGCCTCACTTCTGCTGCTCTTCCAGAAAATGCAGGATAGAGCCAGAAGGACACTACGGGCACTTCAGGTGGTTTTTCTGGGGTGGAGACGTCACACACGTCTTCCTGACTCTGGCTTTAAAACGCTGACCAGCTGCCTCTCAATTGCTGCATGAACTGGCTGAATCTGGGAAGTAGCTGGTTCCTCCAGACTACGGTGCCTGCAAAGCAGCCGGATCTTGGGGTCGATCTGGGTAGAGGCCAGGAGGCTCACCTCCAGCCTGTAAATGCAGGTGGGCAACAGCTCTGGGCTGGGCAGGCAGGAGGGAGGAGGAAGCTACCCATGGAATGCAGTCAGATGCCCTTGGGCAGGGGAGGAGGGGGTGTCAGTACAAGGACAGCTCTTATTGCCTCTGCTGCAGGGAGGAATGTGGGCAGGAATAATAATGAGCTGCAATGGCTAAGGTAGGGCTGTGGGAGGGGAGGGCAGGCAAGGGAGGGGCCTTCCCTGCTGCTACAACTTGAGGCCCAGGTACTCAGTAGAGCCTGAGAAGACCAGTGGCAGGTGTGACCAGAGCTAGTTGATCATTAACCAGTAGTCACCTGGCCAGGGGCCCAGGGGAGCCAAATCAGGCCTTTACCTTTGTAGCTCCAGTGATGGTCTTTGTGCCCCGGAACACCTGGGAAGCAAATAAGAGAACCTGACTCAAGTTGCTGCTCCCACCATTTCCTCCCCACAAAAGCAAAAGGGGGAGGTCCTCCTCGCCCTTCCCCCACCCACTCTATTTTAATTCTGACATGGGGAACAGCGTGGTTGATTCTCTCTCTCTCTCTTTTCTCTCTCTCTCTCTCTCTCTCTCCCTCCCTCTCTCTCTCTCTCTCTCTCTCTCTCTCTCTGCCTTGAATGACAGCCCGAGCCAGAGGTCGGATGGTGGGCTGAAGAGATAGGGCACCTGCCTCCCACAGGTTCCCCTGGTGACCCCAGAGAAGTCATCAGATTGCATTGGAGCCACCTAAAGGAAACGCCAGTCTAAACCGCCTTCTGCTTTGGACAGATCTTTGCCTCTCAAAAGACTCGGGGCTGCTTCCACCTAGGCACTGGCTGCCAGAGACAAAGGCTTTATGCTGCTGCCCCATCCAAGCCGATTTCTGCAAATGGCTGTGGTTGGGGTGGGGTTGAAATCCTGTGCAGTATGTAATGAGGAAATTGCAACTATACATCCCCATCCTCTGCATAATAAAGCTGGCAAGCCATTGCCGTAAGATGTAGAGATGGCCACACATTTTGATGACTTTAAAGTGGGGAGGGGGCTAAAGAAATCTATGGACAAGGGGCTTGGAAGACTCAATGCCACCTCCAGGTGGGGGCAACCTCCCTCCAGCCCTAGTTGCCCGACAGCAGGTGGCAGGAAGGGGCTGTGTCTCCAGACTTCTGCTTGCAAAGCCCCCAGTGCCCCTGGGCGAGCCAGGCTCGGAGGGATCTTGACCTGATCCTGCAGTTTAATCATGTAAAGAAATAAATAAAATACCAATTCCATGGAAAAGGACCCCCCCCCTTTTTTTTTTTTGCACCATGACTGTTGTTTTCCCTAGAAGAAGGCAGGATTGTCCGCTATGGGACTTAGAAGGCTTTCAGACAGACAGTCTCCAATAGCTGGGCAGCCTTTCTGCCAGCTCCACCTTGAAACTTTTGCTGGCAAAAATAGCCTTGGTGAGTTATTACGTGGAGGCACCATCCTTGGGTGTCCTAAAAATGCATGAATCAGGAAGGACCATTGTGCACTGCGACTCAGCTGAAAGGCTAGGCTGATCTGTGAGCAGCTGTGCAACCCCCCCCCCCCACCAGAACATCTCCTGGCTGCCCCAGGAAGAGAAGAGCTGCCAGCCAAGAAGGTTAGGGAGCCAGGTGGGCAGCCCTCGAGATCTCCCCCTCCTCCCATGGGACATGTGGGAGGCACCCCAGGATTTATTTATTTATTTATAACATTTGCAAATCTAAACCAAACTCTGGGTGTCTTACAAACAGGAATAAAACACCCCCCCACCCCCCCAAAAAAACCCCAATAAAAGAGAAGGAGAACTGGCACCACAGCCCCCCTTCCCAGAGTCTCCCCTCTCCCCATCACAATGCTTAGGGAAGGAGCCAGGTCTTCAGTGTGGAAAGGGTGGGAGTCTGTCAGGGGGCCTTCCGTAGGGCAGGGGCTGCAAAGGAATGAGGTTGGTTGGGGGAATGGGAGGCTCACCAGGGAAGAGAGGCAGCTTCTTCCCCCTTGAGCTCAGAAATCAGAGCTACCTTGAGGAGCTGTTTTGTGCCACCTTCTACTAACTACACCAAGCAACTCGGGATGGAGACAGTCCTCTTCTGGCAGTGGTGTTCTAAGCAGGGGGAGGGGGCAAGAGAGCAATTTCTTGCAAGGTTCTTCCTGTGCTCAGGGGGGAGGGGGGAGGCGACAGAGGGCTGCAGCCACCCCTTGCTCCTTTAGCCTCTTTAGTGACAGACTCAGAGCCCTGCAGACGGTCAACCTCTCCTTTTCCACCTGGGGGCAGGGGGCCCCCATGTTGACATGAGGTGGCCAAAATTTGGAGGGGCTCCACTTCAGGACCCACCCACCGGGATTTTTCTTTCTACCGCAATGTCCTTCCCCCCAACTTGGTCTTAACAGAGCTCCACTGGGACTCCGTGGCCTGTTCTGTGACTGAACTGTACAAGAAAGTGGGGGAAGGGATCTACTTAGGAGCTCCTGAGTGGACAAGAGCTCAGTGGAAGGCCACGTGTCTTAACACAGCCACGGAGAGTACGTGAGACACCCAGAAGCCCGGCATCCTAAGGGGGGGGAGGGGTGATCTTCCATGATTTCTGGGATGGTCAAGAGAGGAGACCTGGCACAACATGGAGCTGCCATGGTTGTCCAACCGCCCAAGAGAAAAGCGCCTCAATCCTGGGTGGACACAGGGACCCTTTAAAAAAGGGGCGCCTCACCTGAAAGACTCCTAATATTGTCTCCCGAGGAAAGAGCTTGGAAAGGGCTCTCCCAGCTTCTTTGGGGCCACCCTAACTAGGCCACTGAAACCCCATCAAGCAGCTTCTTTTTCAACCTAGGCCAATCCAAGCGCAGCTCCACCATCCCCCTGATCAGCATAGAGATGAAATCGGAAGGAAAGGCCTGTGCTGAGCCTTCTCAAGAGGGCTGGTTCACCTAATGGCAGTGAGCCCTTCAGAACCAGCCCCACCAATTAGCCATGGTGGGGAGAACATTTTACTCTGCAATTAAGTCTTTAGGCTGCAATTCTACACCTGTTTACCTGGAGCTTAATAGTATTGCTTTCAAAACTCCTGCACTAAGGACGTTACCCTGTAGGAACATCTGCAATCCCAAACTTAACTCAAAGAACCTCCATAATACAACAAGAGTTACTTTTGAACAACTACGGGATGTATGCAACTGTCCTGTACTTCGATTCCCTACTTAATCTGTCTCAGAGGAAGTCCTCTAAGTTGAATAGCTGAGTGGAGGGCCTGCCTCCCAGCCAAGGACATACTCAGCAACATAACTAATTGGAGGAGGTTGCTAGATAAAAGACCCTCGTTTTGGTTACCCAGCAGGGAAAGGGGTGGTATCTGCTCCAAGACTTGGATATAGACCTGGAAATGGAGAGGGAAGCTCCTAACGGGAAGAAAAGCTGCACAAACCAAATGGCCAAATGGCCACCTGCATTCTGCACCTCAGGGGCTGAACTCCTCAGAGGTACAAGCCAAAGAGAAAAGCTTTCTGTTTCAGAGAAAACACACGCACGAGAAAACAGGCCCTTGGTATTCGTGGCAGCTGAAAATCCTGAGAGCTGGGGGGGGGGGCGCCAAAGCCAGTGCTCCTGGGCAACCCTTCGCTCCAAGCAAGAGGCAGGCGACGCCCCCCCCCCCTCACCAAGGATATTTTAGCGAGGGACCCTTCTGTGCCGAGAGCCTTTGGCGCCCTCACGGCTATCGCCGTTTGCGTTGGTGTGCGCGGCCCACTTAAAACGCTAAACTTTGCTCCAGAACCGCCGGGAAAGGTGGGCAGCCAAGGGCATTCTGGTGCCCAGGAAGTTGCCCACTCCCGCTTGCCATTGGTACTGCTCAGCGACAACCCTCATTTCCAGCCGGAGGAATTTTCTAGGGCTTCTTCGGACGGAGCGGGTCGGTCTCCCCTATCGCATCCCCACTGAGCGGACTGACGGAGGGGTGTTGCGGGAAAGACCTTGCCCCAAATCGGAGCAGTCCTGCCGGCGGCTGCCGTTGAAACAATAGGTGGAGCTGATGGCCCAAAACGAAGCCCCGGAGGGGGATTCTACCGTCGCCACCGCAGCCTCTCACCCACCTGCGTCCTCCTCCTCCTCGTCGCCCGCTGCGCAAGGTCGCGGGGCGGCCCAGAGCAGCAGCAGCAGCAGCTGCGGCGAGGAGAACCGGAACCTCAGCCTCTTCGCGGGACGCATCTTCGTTTGCGCTCGAGGTCGCGTCTTCAGCCAGCCAGGCCGGGAATCCGTCGCAGTGGAGCGTCTCCCGGAGATCGAAGGGACGCGCTCGCCGCCTTTTATAGCGGGGAGTTGTGCCGCGCCGCCCCGTCTTAGCCTGCGGAGGGAAGTGCTAGAGCTCCGCGGGAAGAAGATGCCCCCTTTCGGCCCTGGCCGAGGCCTCACGCATCTCCGCTCACTCTCGCTTGTGGCTGCAGCGGGTCTTCCAGCCACACTTTGCTGAGTATTTGTGGCCACAGGGATCCTCCTCCGCCCCACCGGAGCAGGGCTGTCTCCGTCCTCACATCGGCAGGCTGGTTCCCCACCCTCCCCCGTTCCCTTTTCCTGCACTACGCGTCCTCGTGGACTTGAGCAGGTGCCGGTGTCCTCCTCCAGAGCCCGATTTGGGCCGGGCAATTATCGCGGCTGGAGGCTTTCGAAAGAGAAGCAAAGTTACCCGATCCAATTTGGGAGACACCCGAGAAGGATGCGCTCCAGTTCAGCAACCTAATCCCAAACGAGGCGCGACTTCTTGGGTGATCAGCCTAGGCTCGGGGCAGGGGGACCGTGCAAGCCTCCCGCGCCCGGAGGCTTTTCTCTGAGTCCCGTCTTTTTCTCTAGGCAGAACCGGCCTTATTATACACCTGGAGCGGCATTGCTGGAGGGCTGAAAGGTGTCTCGAAGCTGCACCAAGACTGCCCAGTCCCTTAGATGCGGGCGCTGGAACCTGCTTCTGGGGCAGAGAGCCTTGAGAGGAACCCAGCTCCCGCCCTCCCAGCCCCCCAGAGCGCTCTCCGCCACCCACCGACCCTGGAGGAAGGGGCGAGGCATTGGAGCAGCCAAGCCTTTGAAGGCGAGAAGGAACTTGTGCGGGACTTTGAAGCTGTTAGTCTCGGGGCAAAGAACTTCCTTTCGCCGCGGCGGGACGACTGTTGCTTTCTGGGATTCGAGGAGCTAACTGCAGGGTGGACCTGGGACCTTCAACAAGACAGTCAAGGCTCGCAGTCCTCAGGTCGACCCTGATCCCGGTTTCGTTGATCTTAGTAGGAATACTCAAGCTCAGAAACGAGCTTGGCCTAAAATCTACCGGAAGTGAGCAATTCCCAGCGCCTTCTTCCCGCGTCACGGACACACCAGGCAGTTCGCATTCTGCTTCCTTAAGAGTCCACGCCAACATCCTGGGTGAACCTCTTTGTAAATGGCAGCGCTACTCTTGAGGCCGGATTGGGTCCCAGATGCTGCAGCAGCAGCAGCAGCCCTTTCACCCACCCTTGACTGGATACTCCACTGGGTCACTGCAGCCGGGGTACAACCGTTTCGTGGCAGTTTATAATTTTATAATTTTAACTCCCACCCCCACGCCTCCAGAAGAAGAAAGAGGAACCCTCCAGGCTGCCGTCTACGATATTGCCGATTCAACATAATTTATAAAATGTAGTCCCCGTTACGGTCGGGACAAAATTTAAATCCACGGCCGCGACATAAATTAATTCTTCTGATACCAGGAACTTATCTGAGAGCTTTAAAGCCTCCGATGAGTGCCGCCCCAAACAGCGAGATGGGCGGTATATAAATAATGAACGAATGAAAAATAAAAGATTAATTGCGCATTGTCCGAATAACCGAACCACTCCCGGATAGCATCAAGGTTGGGCGGGCGAGACTATAGAAAAGCACCGCGCCGTGCCTTTTGCGCGCCTCTCCTAAGTTACAGGACCAGTCCCTGGACACCCACTCACCCACCGCCGCACCTCCAAGCGGGCAACCTTTCCCCGCGGAGGCGTGGCTTCGATCACCGGCCCTTGCCCCACTCGTACAAGATCCTGTCAGCAAGGAGCTGAAAGGCACCGAGAGACGGGCAGCTTTCTCCTTGCACGCAGCTGTCCGGCCCGCAGTTTCCCGAGCGAGAGGGGCTGCCGCTCGGTTCTCGCCGAGCCTGGCGCTTAGACCGCGCTAGGCTCGGTACTGGCCGGTCTGTTCAGCGTGGCCGTGTCGCGCCCTCCCACAACAGCTACTGTTGGTGGAGCCTGGAATAACTTCACCATGCCGGCTGCGCCAAGCAGCCCCGGCGCCAGCCTTCCCCCCCCCCCCCCCCCCCCCCCCCCCCGGGAGGGCGGCATGACTCCCGGGGAGGGCTGGAGTCATGCTCCCACCCTGACGCCTTTTGGGGCGAGTCTCTTTCTATGCTGGAACGCAGACCGGGCAGGGCGCAAATTGGCCTTCCCTTCGAGCAGCGGCTCAGCCTTCAACAGACCAGGCAGCCAAAGGGGAGGGCCGATAGACTCTGTCTGTCAGCCAAGAAAGCCCCTCCCCACTTCGGGGGTTGGGAACAATTTCTCCCCAAGAAGCCTTGCTCGCTGCAGCCCCCAAGGGCCGCCCCAGCAGCTGCACTTCCCTCTCGCCAAGCTCACGGGGGGGCGCTCCTCCACCCTCGTATCCCCGACTTGTGGGTCACCTGGCTCCAGACCAGAGACTGCTGTGAAAGACAGGAGGCTGCCGTGTTCCTTTCTTCCCACTGCCATCTTCAGGTACCCCCGCCCTGCCCCAGCGAAAGGAGAAACCTGTTGGCTTGGCAGTCAGAGAGCTGTATGGAAGCCGTACAGGTCTGCAGTTCAGAAGAGGGTGAGGGAGGGGCCTGGGCCTGCAGCTACCAAGTGGGTAAGGGAGGGCCTGGGTCTGCCTGAGGTGCAAAGAGAAGAGTTTCCTCTTTAAGGGTTCCAATTTTGGCATTCCAGTCTCCAATTATAACGATGTCGTAAAACTCATCAAAGGCCTCTTCTTCTACATTAGGGATGATTAGAGCCTAGCCTTTCATGTTAAAGGCTTCTCCACAAAGCCTAACTGATATTAACTGATACATTAATTTCATTGTATTGTTCTAGCTATAAGAGGAACCCCATTCCTTCTTTTCATGTCCTGAGTAATAAAGTCCCAGTCCGCCTCAAATTGTGTGTACACTTATATGTATATGCTCCTGACATACGCTGTAATACAATGCCTTGTTGACCTTAGGGCACAAGGGGAAGAGATGTTGCCCCGAAACAATCAGACAAGACAGGCAGAAACCCTCCATGACTGAACAGTCAGAGGAAAGACCTGTCCTAGTTGATCAGGTGGTTAAAAGTGGTGCTGGGAAATTTATATCTCCAGACTGGCAAGATTCTGCTATTGTTACTTTATAAGAAAGTAGAATTAGCCCATCTAGTTGTGTTTCCTGTCTGGTTTACAGGAGAGAAGGTGGGGGGAGCTGCCATACACTCATTGTGCTTCACTCATTCCGCCACTCCCCACTCCCCACCCTCCTCTGGTGAGGGAGCACAACAGAGTTTGTCTTAGGCCCTGGAATGTTGCGTTGAGCAACCGGTCTGTTGTTTAGATCTTCAGGTTGATTG
>NW_020716849.1:0-17073 GCF_900518725.1 Notechis scutatus | reverse complement strand
GACTCTATGGGTGATGGAAGTGAGCGTTCACAGGCTCCATCATAGTATTATCTGGATGTTGCTGTGTGTAGGATATGGCTTGAAAAACTAAAGTTGCATGCCAGAAAGTATGATAAAATGAGCTACAAATTTTGATTACAATATAGAATGGAACAATGGGGAAAGGATGTGACCAAAAATATTGAAATTTACATTATGTTCTAATGTTATAGATTTTTATAAATGATATGCTGTTAGTGTAAATCACCAGAGAAATTATCTAGAGTGTACAAAGGCACTTCAAATTTATGTTGGAAATGTGTGAATAACACACATTTTAGCAATATTACATGATTCCTTAGCACAACATCTTCATGCAGTGATTGGAGTTAGCTCTATTTCATAGAACCATAGAATCATAGAATTGGAAGGGACCTTGCAGGTGTTCTAGTCCAACCCCTGTCCAAGGCTAGTCCTTAACCATACTGGACAAGTGGTTGTCCAATCTTGTCTTGAAGACCTCCAGCAATGGAACTTCCACTCCTCCAGGAAGCAAGCTGCTCCATTGATAGATCCCACTGTCAGGAAATTCACCTCTATTTCCAGGTTGAATCTCCCTCTGATGAGCTTCCACCCATTGCTTCTAGTCCTGCCCTCAGGCGCTACGGAGAACAAACGGACGCCTCCTTTCCCATCATGGCAGCCCTTTAAGTACTGGAAGACTGCTGTCGTGTCTCCCTTTCATTAGGCTAAGCACGCCTAGTACCCTTAGCCGTTCATCGTATGATTTTGCCTCCAGATCCCTGGTCATCTTTGTTGCTCTTCTCTGCACTCTTTCTAGAGCCTCAGCATCCTTTTCGTATCATGCTGAACAGAGCGGGGTGAAGAATTCCGAATGTGGCCTCACTAGTGTAGAGTATAGAGCGGTACTGTCACTTCATTGGTCTTCCTATTGATGCAGCTAGAACCACACTGGCTTTTTTGGCAGCTGCAGCACATTGCTGACTCAGCAATCATCCATCAGGACACCTAGATCCCTCTCACAGTTACTACTGTACTGTCAATCCAGATACATTCTATACCTGTGCACCTGGTTTTTCTGCCTAAGTGCAGGACCGTACTTTTCTCACCGGTGAACTGCATCTTGTTGGGTAGGCCCCAATGCTCAAATCTGCCAAGATCCTTCTGAATCTTGACTCTATCATCTAAAGTGTTGGCTATTTACACACACACACACACACACACACACCAGCTTGCTGTCGTCTGCAAATTTGATGAGTTCTCTTTCTATCCCCTCATCAAGACACTTATAAAGGCGTTGAAGAGTTCTGGGCCCAAGACCAAACTTTGAGGTGCCCCATTGCGGGTCTATGACAATTCACCATGGCCAACTTGCCATGACCAACTTGCCATAGTCAATTCACCCCTGCTAACTCGTCACAGCCAACTTGCCATGGCCAACTTGTTGCAGAACAACTTGCCATTGCCATCTCGCCAGAATCATTAGAAGAAAGGATGCAAAAGGAAGAATAAAACGTGAATGGCAAAAATTAAAATAATTTATTTTAAATGATCACATAGAATTGTTACATTGTTACATTGTCCCATGGCGAGTTGGCCATGGCAAGTTCTCACCCCCCCCCCCCCCACTACATACTCCATATAGATGTAGCTCCATTGAGACGAAATGGGGGAGGTTCAAAAATTATCCTCACGGTGCCTAGAAAACAACCTGCACCTAAACATCAGCAAGACAAAGGAGATGGTGTTAGACTTCTGGAAGAAGAGAGAGGAACCCACCCCACTTTACATCGAGGGGGGCTGTGAGGAGAGAATTTCCTCCTTTAAATTCCTGGGAGTCTACCTCAGCGAAGATCTCACCTGGAAAACCAACACAACCCAGGTGGCCAGAAAGACCCAACAGAGACTCCATTTCCATAGGGTCTTGCAAAAGAATAAAGTGGATCAACGACTGATGACCACGTTTTACCAGTCCACAATAGAAAGCGTCCTCACATATTGCATCATGGTGTGGTATGCTGGCTTGACAGCCATGGATAGAAAGACATTACAGAGGGTGGTGAACACAGCACAAAACATTGCGGGCTGTTCCCTGATACCACTAGATGACCTCGTTAGGGCTCACTGCCTTAGAAGAGGGGAAAATCCTCCGGGATGACCCACATCCCGGTCAGCCCTTCTTCACTCCTGCCATCGGGTATGAGATAGAGAAGCATAGCCAGCCGCACCCACAGGCTGAAGAGCAGTTTCTACCCGTGGGCTGTCAGACTCCTGAACGGAAAATAACTTAATGTCACCATAGTATGATAGACTTGCAGGGCCGGCGTGTTGTGCAACAAGGTCACAAAGCATAATAAGACTGCAAAGCGTAATAAGACTGGGTTAGGGACTTCTGCCCTCACTGTGAGTTGTGTTGTGCTGATGTTACCTAGTTTGGATAATGAAATGTCTGCAAGAAAACAGCCAAGCTCAGAGAGCTCCAAAGGCCCCTCAAGTGCCATTCTGTCAGCTGATAGATTCTGCCCTTAAAGGTGTACGTGGCTTTTTTAAAGGCACATGTAATTGGTCAGGTCACTTCAGAGAGCCTCACAAAAATGCAGGACAGATTGTGCAGAGGAAGTTGGACCTCTGAACAGTTTCTGCTCCTTTTTATGCTGTACCCTTTGTTCTTGCATATGCTGTTGGGTAGCTGCTTGTGTGGCCTTGTTTTTTCCAGGAAGAAGGCGAGTGCAGAAAGGCCACCGGCCCCTGGTCATTTCCTTCAAGGCTCCTCTCTTTGCTTGCAGGACACTGTTTTTCCACCTGACCAGAGGCCATTTTGCATTGGGACTCGAGAGTTTCTGCCACCAGCTGGTGTTCTATGTCCATTATGCAGAGAATCTGGAAGTGGCCCAGAACATCCTGAAGGTGTGCCCTTATTGCTTACTGCAGGTGACTTCACAGGTCAGAGGGGGTGGGGGAGGTGGTTCTTTATGCCCAGCAGTCGTCCCCCCTCTCCTACCTCCCCCCCTCTCCCCGCTCTGGTTTGTTCTTCCAGCTATCTGTTTTTGGCAGCCAAGGGCATCCTTGGGTTGTTCTTTTGGCCAAGATCTTGGTCTGGCGATGAGGTTGGGGATCTGTTCTCAGAACTTGCTGGCCAGCCACCCTAACTTGCTTCTCTCCTTTACTGGGCTGCATCTGCAGAAACTGATTAAGAAGAACAAAGCCTTTTCCCGCTTCAAGAAGCTTCAGGAATCCCGTCCAGAGCTTAAAGGTTGCCGGCTGGAAGAGCTGCTGCCTCTGCCCCTGCAAAGGCTCCATCAGTAAGTGGCAGAAGAGCCAAGTCTCCCTTCTCTGGCTGGGAAGCCGAACTGCACCTGCCACTCCTCCCTGAGCTCCCAAAAGAGGCTGCTGGGGGCCATGACCGAAAGAGCTTTGCCTCACTTCTTGCTTTGCAAAGTGGGGTGGAGGTGGAATGTGTGTGTGTGTGGTGGCGCAGGCTGGGATCTCTGATGTGCAGTTGAGAGGCGATTGCTTAGATCTCCTTCACCTCTGATATCTGTTTTGTAGGTATAGGCACCTGCTGCAAGATTTGGTGGAGCAGACTCCCCCAGAGAGCTCTGGATTTGACCAATTCCAAGGTAAGATTCTAACTAAGCCCTGCAATACACTCCTAAATGTTTACCTTCAGCTGTTCAGCTCTTCATCACAACAGCAGAGACACCCCCCAATTCCTGCCTGATAGAACTTTGTAGGGGTGGCTTTCCCCCCAGTTACCCAGGTAGGGGAACAGGTGACGTTGCTCTTGGGTGACATGCTGTCACTTGCAGGGTCCCTGAGGTCTGTCTTGGAGGTCCTGCGCCGAGTCCAGGAAATTGCTCGTGTCCATGAGAACCTGTTGATGATGAGACGGATTCAGAAACAGCTCAAGGGACGGAAGGCCCAAGTGCTGGCTCCAGGTGAGGCCTCTGTTTTGGTGGTCAAGCCCTCATTCTAGACCATCATGATGGGGCTATGACTAAACACAGATCAGACATAGAATAAAACCAGCAATTAATGCTACAATGTAAGGATCAGGCTAGAAACCAGGAGACCATGAATTCTAGACCTTAGACACAAAGCCAGCTGGGTATCCTTGGGCTGGTCCTTCTTTCTCAGTCCTAGGAAGGAGAAGGTGGGCAAACCATTTCTGAATTTTTGCCAAGAAAGTTGCAGGGACTTCTCCAGGCAGTTGCCAGAAGTCAACACTGATTTGAAGGCACACACCCAAAAAAAATCAATATCATTACCAACTGATAAAGAAGAAACATGCTAATCCTTTTTTTAAACTAACAAGTCTGACTCAGTTGGGGTGGGTGGGTGGTGGTATGAGGACTGTTTAAAGTACAGGCATACCAGGTGGGGAAACCTATCAGCCCAACCAGGCACGCAATCAACTGCACAAGCTTTTGACCTTCAGAGGGCTTTCGAGTGACCGGTGCACCAATGAACAAGGCATGTTGTTTCATAAATGTTTATCCAATGAAATGATGATTTAGAGAGGAGCAAAGTAAAGAATGGCCTCACTCTGTGACTGTTGTAAAGCAGGTGGAGAAGCCCAGTTGAGCCAAGTTCATCTTCACCGACTCGCCCTAGGATCCCCCTCCCCAATCAACAGGGGAAAGCTGTTACAGAGACACCTTTGAAAGCAGAGCTAGACCTATGTGCTGCCACTAGTGGGGATAACCGCTCTGGATTTAGAGCTCCCACCAGAGTGTGGGGGGCTCCCTGGTTCAGTTCAGGGGGTTGGGAAACTGCTACCTGCTCTTAGTTAATGTGCCAGTTGCAATATTACCTGCCAAACATAGATGGGGGCTGGGAAATCCAATGAGTACAAAATGCTATATCAGATTAGTGGATAAATTTAGTAGTAATAAGGTGCTGGCTTGGACTTTCAGAAACAGAAAGCCTTGATACATGCAGCTCTCAAGGGTTCTTTTTGCCACCCTGCTCTCCTCGCAGCTGAGGAGTCTAAAGTAAATCTCTTTGACATGTTAGGAATCCAGCTATCACTTGGAAATGCTCCATCAGAGTATTTTTTGAAGTCAGCAGCTCAGTTTTGGAATTACGTGCCAGTGGCTTGCCTCAGCAATCGTTGTCGTTAATCCCTCTGCCTTTCCCAGAGAAACCACTCCTGGAGTCCTGGATGGGCCTCAGATGGTTTCAGAGCTTGCTTAATAAGTTCCTGGGTTTCTGTTCTTTTTCCATGCAGGGCGCTGGTATCTCCAGGAAGGTTGGCTGATGGAGGTCCCCTCCAAGGGGAAGGAGATGCAGCGCAGGAGGTGTTTCCTTTTCTCTGATATCTTGTTGTTAACCAAGCCTTGCCACTCGCTCCATCCTTGGAAGTCACACAAGTTTGCTTGCCAGGCCATTTACCCTCTCAGTCACTGTGTTGTGGAGAAGGTCTTTGGTCACACCCAGAGCCAAGGAGGGCTGCTCAGTGTAAGTGCTCTTCCCCCCCCCCCCACTCCTCTCCCTTGAAACCCATGACTGGGTAATATGGGAGGCACAACTATGGCTAATGCTAAGAAGGGGCAGCAGGCATCGATGACTCTCTAGCCAGGGACTTTGGAATGGATGAATTGGAAACTCTTTTCTTTTGGCCACACAGCATTTCCTGTCCTTCTTTCTCTCTTTTCAGCTCTCTTTCCCACAAAAAAAACTACTATTAATGTCTTGCGATCAGGACGACTTTGCCAAATGGCACCAGAATCTGGTGGTGGCTATAAGGTAGGCTACATCCCTCCTACTTTTTCTCTAAAGTGCTCAGAATAATATTTAAGGAATCATTTATCACAACCCAGCAGGGGTTAATTAGGCTGAGGCAGCGGCCGCATTGTAAGTATAACAGTGCAGCTGTATGTGAGTCCGGGGCTTCCCTGGTCAACTCTTCCACTACAGCCACTGACTCAATTTCTGCCCATAATGGTCTCTCGCTGAGCAGACCCAGAGACAGTGCTTTGGTTCAAAGGAAAGGCATGAGAGGTAGCCCTCAACAGCCTTTCATTCTGTTCAAAGTTACAATGGTGCTGAATAGACTTACTGAAGTTTCAGCTGATGCAGACCCTCATCGCGGTCATGTGATATTGGGACCTGGGCATTTGGCATCCCATTTACATTTACAGCCAATTGCCAAGCCCCCTGCGATCATCATTTGCAGTGTTTCTTGCTGGCTTTGCCACAAAATCAGTGGAGAGGCTGGCAGGGAAGCTTGCAAGTTGCAGCCAATTGCCAGAGGACTCCCTCTGATCTCTGGCTGAAAAAGATCCATGCCAAAATCCATGCAGCATTTTCAGCTTCAGAGGCTGAGGCCTTGCACACCCTCCCCACATCTCTTGCTCCCTCCTCCACTTGGCAGCGCTTGGGACTTGCACCTTCCTGCTGGCTTCCCCAGTGACTTGATTGTGGAACCTGGCAGGAAGTTGCCTCACTAATAATTGCATCTGGGACTGCCTAGATTGTCATCGCAAAGCAAAGTAAGTGCACTCTATGACTTAGGGACGGAAATTCTGGTCTCAGTGATGGCCGTGGAAAGATTGTTTCTCTCTTGTTACAGAGAGCTTCAAGTCTGTGGCAGCCCACCTGCTCAGAAGGCTGAGTGAGCCAGCTGGACTCTGCAGGAAACAGCCTGATGCAATCTGCCAACCTGCAGACATTAGCGCCACCCTCCTTTGGACACCCAACTCCAGGCCTAACCCTAACGCGGCTCTGTCCTCGGTTTCGTTCCCTGTTCCTTCCATCCAGAGAAGCGGAATGCTCAGAGGCTGCTGCCCCGCTCCAGAACAGCCACACTCCTTGAGCCTAGAGACCGGGAGCCCCCTGGCCATGGGGTAGCCTCCTCAGCAACTCTCATATGGCACCGCAGGATGGATTCTACGCAAACTATTTTTCATACCCACAGATCTTGCACAATGGGATATGTAAAAATCTTGTTTTCTTTTAATGGCTATGAATGGTGGTAGTTTTTCCTTGTGAATTCTATTGCGAGATTAGTTTTGCCTGCCAAGACAGGAAAGCTTTTGGGCTGGAACTCGGGTTTTAAAAACACGGGCAGGTCCTTGGGACTGCATGCTTGGGAGCCACTCTATAATCCAATGCCACCAGTACAACCAGGGCAAACTGCTGCTTTAGGCATTTTCAAATTCTTCAGCATGACTTCTATGCAGCCAGAACCCCGAATGTAGACATGTAATCCTATTCTCAACAGATATTAATAACACTGATCAATTTTGAATCTTTGTTGCTAATAGTGGAATGTGAGTGGGGAGATCTTCCCGTTCCTCAAATTTCAGATAATGGATTCTATTTTTTAGGGAAGGAGCAGTTCGTGGTGGCTTTTTAACAACTTCATTACAATTTATCGTAGCAAAACAATTTCTACAATAAGTTTGCCAATTGCACCTAAAATGAGTGGATGCAAATCATGTAACACTTATTTTTCAAATGCATCTTATTCTGCAACGTGTAGGTTGGGACTGCCTGCAGCAATACCAAAAACTGCTGGAGGATGGGTAGGGAAAACACAATTCTATGACTGTCCAAGGAATAAAAGTTTTCTGAATATATTTTTACTCTAAAATGTTGCAATATGGAAAATTATCCTTTCCTAAATGGATACTTGCTTTAAGAAATGCTAGAGATGACTCAAAGACAGTCTAATAATATAATCATTTGTAGGTTACTGTACTTCTTAAGAAGAGATAATATGAGGAAATAGCCAAGAAGAAATCTAACATTAAATTCAGCAGATTTTAGTACTTAGTGCATTTTCCACAGCAGTTGTTGCTATTTGTCATAGCAACATGTGGAGGACAGCGGACAGGCATCCTAAATGGTTTGCGCGTGTGTGTGTACACACGTGTGCATCTCTGTAGAGGGATCCTGGAACTACAGAGAAACTTGAGGAAAATCACAAAACACCTTCTGGTGTTTTATACTGGTTCAATAGGAGAGAATAGCGTTCATCCTGCTTTGAGGTAATGTATCCTTCACCCATTCTTCCTCTGTGTGAGGAATTAACAGTCCTTCCCCTTAGTAAATTCTATTGAAGAGGTCACTTGCCTTAAGACCATCCAGGCACCATTCCAGCCACTCTCTCTTTGCCAAGCTGCTTAAGCCAGAGTCTGACCATTCCAAAAACAAAAAGTAATTAGTAAGAACAAAGGTTTCGTCCAATTTGCTTCGCCAAACATGAGCATGGGCATAGAATTCCACTCTTGTGTTATCAAAGCCTATGCTGCTTCAAGTAATATGCTTTTAAAAATCACACCACAAAAAAAAATTAGATATTCCATACATTCAATATTTCATGTTTTTCCCACAGAATATTTTGTATGGCTTCCAGCCTTACCTAAGTGACTCTAGGTAGCCATATAAACTAAATGTATGAACAAATATTAAAATGTTATAATTATATTAATTTTAAGGAAAATTGGATGGGGAACAACTGAAAATATTTAATATATTTGAAACACACAATACAGCAGATTAAGTGCAGTGAAAGGGATCCTCAAGGATGTTATGGAGATTGTAGACAAATTTAATTCTTGGCACTGATTTTTCTTCAAAATTGACTTTATCAGAGAGGTGACAAAGTACCAAAGGTATGAATTACCAAGTTTGATGGCATCCAAGAAAAATTGTTTAATGAGAAACAGATGACCTAGGAAAAATTCACACCTTGTTCTTCAAACAACAGTACCAGAGGGTCTGGTAAGGGTAACCAATGTGACATGACTCTCGAAAACCCTTTGACCAAGTCCTCATCAAAGGCTCTTCTAAACTTCATGATAGTGAGATAAGATGACCAGTCCTTTTATGAATTAACTCATTTAAAAACAGAAAGCAAAGAATAGAAATCAGAAGTGTTAGGACAGGTGTTTTTTGTCTTAAGGAAAAAGCTATTCTGATTGTGAAACACTGAAGTGATTATGAAGAGCTTGAGAAGGACCTTAAAAGGTGGCAAAAGGCAGCCCGCACAAAGCATTCATTGCCACACGTGAAACCCCACTCCACTCCAAACACACCTGAACTGCTTAAAGCACCTTGTATTAAAGCAGGGCTGTCAAACTCCCAGCCTGTGGGCTGAAGGCATCACAGGCTAGCTAGGCCCATACCTTGTTTAGCAAAGTGGGGAAAAGTCCCGATTCATCATGTGACACTGCAAGTTTGACACCCCTGTATTAAAGCATTCACAACTGGCTGAATTGACCCTGAATGGCACCAGGAGGAAAATCAGGAATAGATGGCCCAATAAACTGAATTGCTTATATTCCCTGGCCATAGCAGGAAAATAAAATCATCCAGGTGGGTTTATCAAAATCATTCCAACATCATGCTGTAATTTAGCGTCTGCCTTTGGCTTACCTTTGTAACGTATCATACCAAAAGATATATACTGTGACTCTGCTTTTCGTCAGGACTGCTCAGCAAGCTTAGAGCTGAGTGTAGCTATTTGTTTGCTTAATAAACACCTTGTATCTTCCAAGTTATTCTTTTAGGAGAGCCAGGCTTTGGTCACAATAACACTTAACCAAGAGGCAAATAACTTAATTGAAATATGTGATGCACAGAGGAGAAAGGAACCCTCCACAAAGACATCAATACTCTCGTGTTGGAAGAAATATCCATCTGGTTCAGTTCCAAGCTGGGAGAAAGGCACTGGAGACAAAACGAAGGCTGGAGGCTGATTGAAAAGGGGGTCTACTTATTGATGAAGCACAACCACCAAGCACATGTTATTCTGACCACCTGACCACATGCAGTACAGAGTGAGGGGTTTTTATACCTTCTCTTGGGCTTTGCACTGGAATTTCCTTTTCCTGTGCAAGAACATGTATTCTATTGCCTTCTATGTATAAATCCCAGGAGTTTGTCTGAGCTAAACTTGGTTGAAGTTTGGCTGACACAATGAAGGGGCTTGTTGGCCAATTCCTATTGTGTCCAAGGGCTAATCCTACCTTTGTTCAGACCCTGATGCAGGGAACTGCTACCTATCTCTTTATCTCTTAAGTGCTGTGGGCTATTTAAGGATGGTGGGGCCTGCTTTCCAAGAGCATGTTTCTACATTACTCATCCAGGGAAATATAATATTCTGCCTTTTTAATATTTCTCAAAATATTTCATTCCTCTAGGAGAGGGGTGGGTGCTAACTTTCTACAGTAGTGAAGGAAAAAAATTCTGGTTCTCACAATGGATACCCATATAATGGAGAGGTGGCATGTGTGTAGAACCACTGTTCTTAGCAAAGACTTCCACCCCTGGCCTCTCCAGGCTCAGTTGCTGGGAGAGAAGCGCTGCCTCCTCTTCCTCTCCTCTCCCCCTCTCCCGCCCCAGACAACAAGCAGGACGCCCCGAGAGAGGCCTTTATTGACCGGGGTTGGGTGGGTGGAGGAGGCGGCGGCTCTCGGGCCTCCGTCACACGGCCGTGCCCCGCTCCTCCCGGTAGCCCTTCAGCAGCTGGTTGACCAGCGTCTTCTCGCCGTCCCGGCGGGGCAGCGGCAGCGGCGGCAGCGGGTTGCCCTTGTACTCGATCACCGCCCTCTCGGCCCGGTCCAGGTTGTCGTTCTTGGGGATCCGCACCATCCGCGTGTAGCCGCCCTGGTGGGGAGCGAAGCGGGGCGCCAGCACTTGGAAGAGCTTGTGTATCAGGTCCTTCTCCTGCAAGGCGGCGGCGGCGGCGACGGCAGCAGCGGTCAGTCCCGCGCCTTCGCCCGCGACCCCCCCGCCCCCGGATCCCCCCGCCCCGCCCCGCCGCTCACCGTCAGCCAGAAGTCGGCCAGGCGCATGGCCTGCGGGTCCGCGTCGCCGCGCTTGGCGTGTTCGATCAACTGCGGGGCAAAAACGACACCGGAGGGGGGCAGGTGAGGGAGGGGTGATGGTCCTCGGTCCCCGGGACGCCTCCCGCCCGTCTCCCCCCCCCCCACTCACGTGCTCGGCGTAGAAGCGCATCTCGTCGGCGCGGACGCGCGTGGTCTCGATCCTCTCGTGGCGCACCAGTTTCGTCACGAGATTCCGCAGCAGGTCGAGGCGCGAGCGCGGCCCGAGCCCGATCCGCCGCCGCAGCCGCCCGTGGGAGATGCCGAGCGCCGCCGTCAACCTCATGGCCGGATCGCCGCCGGAAGCCGCCGCGGGCAGGGCGGAAGGGCCGTTTGAGGGGCGGGGCGACGGCGCGGTAGCCGAGCAACCGGGGGAGGGGGCGGGGCGATCGGCCTTTGAAAGGGCCCGTCCCGCCTTCTCCGCCTTGCCTGCCCCTCCGAGAGTGCTTCGGGGGTGGGGGCGGGATGGCTGCCGGCAAGAATGGCAGCGGGGGCAGCGGGGGCTTCTCTTGCCGTCCCGCCCGGAGCCGTTTCGGGACGCCGCTCTGACCGAGGACAGCTTGGCCGGAGCCTCCGGGGAGGTCTTGAACCCGCCTCGCATCAGCCTCTGAATGCTCAAATCGGCCCGGTCCATTCTGAACGTAGCCTCCGTTTCACTTGGGAGGAACGCGCCGCTTCTGCTACTAAAATCTACAGAAATCTCAATAACCCATTTTTTGTCTTAGAATAACAAGGAGGAATTCTGTCACCATTTCATGCAGAAATTGAAATTTTTGGCATAATATTGAAAGCAGTAACAATGATTTTGGAGACGAGTGAAAGGTTTATCTCCCCCATATTAATGTATTGTTTAAAAATGTGTATTTGAAAGTTGGTAGAAGTATCAAAATAACATAAAATGTTTATTTTAAAATGTAAGCTTCTCACATTTCACTGCTGGTACCTGCTGAATATTGGTGTTTCAGATATATAGATATATTAAATTGGGAGCTGTTCATAAAGGTCAGGCACTCACACCAATAGGTGGGGGGGCTGAGCATTTGGACTTCTTTAACCTATCAGAATCATGTCTGTTTAAGTATCTTCATCTGTTGAAAACAAAGTGTTGTTAGTTGCGAAGTCGTGTCGACCATTCTCTGCCGTCCCCTTCTTCTTTTGCCCTCAATCGTCCCTAGCATTCAGCTCTTCTCCAGTGAGTCCTTCCTTCTCATGAGGTGGCCAAAGTCTTTGAGTTTCCTCTTCAGGTTCTGGCCTTCTAAAGAGCAGTCAGGGTTGATCTCCTCTAGGACTGACCGCTTGGATCGCCTTGCAGTCCAAAGGACTCGCAGGAGTCTTCTCCAGCACCACAGTTCAAAGCCCTCCATTCTTTGGCTCCCAGCCTTTCTTATGGTCCAACTTTCACAGCCATATATTGCAGCTGGGAAAACCAAAGCCTTAATTATATACGCACTTTCGTTGGCAGGGTGATATCTCTGCATTTTAGTATGCTGTCAGATTTGCCATAGCTTTCCTCCCCAGAAGCAAGCCTCTTTTAATTTCTTGGCTGCAGTTCCCATCTGCGGTGATCTTGGAGACTAGGAGAATAAAATCTGTCACTACCTCCATTTCTTATCTATTTGCCAGGAACTGAGAGGGCCGGATGCCATGATCTTAGTTTTCTTAATGTTGAGTTTCAAACCAACTTTTGTACTCTCCTCCTTCACCTGCATCAAGAGGCCCTTTAGTTCCTCTTCACTTTCTGCCATTAGAGTGGTATCATCTGCATATCTGAGGTTGTTATCTCTCCTGGCAATTTTAATTCCTCATGATGTGTTCTGCATATAAGTTAAATAGGCGGGGCAACAATGTACAGCCTTGCTGGACTCCTTTCTCAATGTTGAACCGATCAGTGATTCCATTTCCAGTTCTCACTGTTGCTTCTTGACCTGCATATAGCTTTCTCAAGACACAAATAAGATGGTTTGGTACTCCCACCTCTTTAAGGATTTGGCACAATTTGTTGTGATCCACACAATCAAAGGCTTTAGCATAGTCAATGAAGCAGAAGTAGATGTTTTTCTGGAACTCCCTAGCTTTCTCCATGATCCATCGTATGTTGGCAATTCCTCTTCCTTTTCGAAACCTGCCTGTACTTCTGGTAGTTCTCGATCCACATATTGCTGGAGTCTAGCTTGTAGGATTTTAAGTATAACTTTACTAGCATGTGAAATGAGTGCAATGGTGTGATAATTTGAACATTCTTTGGCATTGCCTTTCTTTGGAATTGGAATGTAAACTGACTTTTTCCAATCCTGTGGCCACTATTGATTTTCCAAATTTGCTGGCAAATTGAGTGTAGCCCTTTTATTGCATCATCTTTTAAGATTTTGAATAACTCAGCTGGAATACTGTCACCTCTACTAGCTTTGCTGTTGCTCAGATTTCTTAATGCCCATTTCACTTCACATTCTAGGATGTCTGGCTTGAGGTCAGTGACCACCCCATCATGGTTATCAGGGACATTAACCTTGTTCTTGTATAGTTCTTCTGTGTAATTTTGCCACCTCTTCTTAATCTCTTCTGCTTCTGTTAGGTCCCTGCCATTTTGGTCCTTTATCTCTTCAAGCTATTCTCCGGAATTCTGCATTCATTTGGGCTGGTTTTAGTTGCTACCTCTTGTATAATGTTGCAAACCTCCGTCCATAGTTCTTCGGGCACTCTGTCTATCAGATCTAATTCCTTAAATCTATTTGTCACCTCTTATTGTATATTCCTCAAGGATATGATTTAGTTCATACCTGTGTGGCCTATGCTTTTCCCTACTTTCTTCAATTGAAGCCTACATTTTGCAATGAGCAGCTCATGATCTGAGTCACCGTCAGTGCCTGGTCTTGTTTTTACTGATTGTGGAGAGCTTCTCTATCTTTGGCACACAATCAGTCTGATTTCTGTGTTGATCGTCTGGTGATGCCGAAGTGTAGAGCCGTCTCTTGGGTTGTTGGAAAAGAGTGTTTGCTATGACCATCATATTATCTTGACAAAATTCTATTAGCCTGTGCCCTGCTTCATTTTGTACTCCAAGGCCAAACTTATTCCAGTTATCTTACTTTAGCATTCCAACCCCCCATGATGATAAAGACATCGTTTTTTGGTGTTAATTCTATAAGGTGCTGTAGGGCTTCAGAGAACGGGTCAATATTATCCTCTTCAGCACCAGTGGCTGGGGCATAGACTTGGACTACTGTGATATTGGTTTGCCTTAGATTCGAACTGACATCATTCTGTCATTTTGGGGATTGTATCCTAGTATTGTTTTTCCTACTCCTTTATTGACTATGAATGCTACTCCATTTCTTCTGAGGGATTCTCTCCCGCAGTAGTATACCTGATGGTCATCTGAATTAAATTCACCCATTCCTGTCCATTTTAGTTCACCGATTCCTAAGATGTCGATGTTCAGTCTTGTCATCTTGTTTGACCACGTCCAGCTTGCCTTGATTCACGGATCTCACATAGCAGATCTTTACAGCATCAGACTTTCCTTTCATCACCAGGTGCATCCATAGCTGAGCGTCCTTTCGGCTTTGGCCCAGTCGCTTCACTCTTTCTGCGCTACTAGTACTAGCCCTCTGCTCTTCCCCAGTAACATATTGGACACCTTCCAACCTGAGGGGCTCATCGTCCAGCACCATATCTTTTTGCCTTTTGGTACTGCCTGCAGTAATAAATTAGTTTCTATAGTTTCGGTACATACCAGGCCTCAAGGCCTCTAGGCCTCACGTAGGCTGAAAGCGTACCAGGAACAGAGATCACCAATCAACAAACACGTCATCATGGGCGGATAACTGTAATGCAGGCGCTGATTTGTTACCTTGCACCTTTCACACTACCATGCACTGTAATTGGATATTACTGTGTGTGCACTAATATTCCTTCTCATGTAACTTAATGATTGGATAGAATTCACTGCTTGTAACGTATCACTGTGTGTTTTTTAATAAAAGAGCTTCCCGAACTTGTGATCGGGGCAGCTCATCCAAGATAGAACCTGCGTTGGTGTCTTTCTTGATGCATTCGACCACCCAGTGGGCAGCCTTCCAAATGCGGAGCAAAGCCGCAACTGCCCATGGGGTTTTCATGGCAAAGATACTGAAGTGGGTTGCCATTTCCTTCTCCAGTGGATCACATTTTGTCAGAACTCTCTGTTGTGACCTGTCTGTCTTGGGTAGCCCTACACGGCATAGCTCATAGCTTCATTGAGTTACACAAGCCCCTGCACCACGTCAAGGCAGTAATCCACAAAGGGGAGAACAAAGTATAACATTTGTTTAAATCACTGCCTCAGGCTTATTTACTAACCATAGTGTATTAATGCAGTAAGCATTGTTCAGTTTAGGAAGTGTGATGTTCAAATGTGGTTGAGATGCTCATTTTATTTAGTAATTAATACAGCTTCTTTTAGAATACCCGCATACATCCCTACTCTTGCCATTTAGTCTCTAATCCTGGTGAATTAATAGATTTCAAAAAGATTTATTTCTCAATCTTGTTCTTTAGTACCTTAATGGTTTTTATGTTGACATTTGCTTAAATATTCTTTCTAGTATTAAAAATGTTCTTCAACTTCATGTTCATCCCACCTAGAAGTCCAATTATCTCAGTTTGTCTGAGTGAATGTTCTTCACCATGTGCAAATGTGTGACTTGTTTCTCAAAGGGGATATGTAAAACCTTGGAGTTTCAAAAATATTTCCTTCAATGATACTGTTTACTTGAAATGTCTTTCATATACAATAATGTAATATAATAATGATTACATTGCCAAATTGCAGTTCACCTGTAGATGTTCTCTGGGTATCCCCAATCAGCGGGAGATGTTTAGTCGATTGAAATAGACTTCTCAAGAGTTGGAAGCACATAGATCTCAAAGAGGATGTAACTGAGGGAAGGAGATTCCCTTGGTTGCAGCAAGGGTTGGCTTCCTTTGGCCCTCGGCCGACGGGCCCTCAGTGGGAATGTTGCAATGTGAAGGCACACCTCTTGTAGGCAGCATAGAGCAGGAGCATGGCACGCAGCATTTGACGGCATATAGCCATGGCCATGCGCACTTGAGGCTCCCGGAGCCCTCGGGGCCAGCGCTGGTGGGCGCTTACGACTTGACGGAAGGCTGAATGCTCGGATACTCTGAGGGAGCCACTCCAGCGTGGGGGCTGTACTGTCACAAGTTGTCCAAATACCGAATCAATCCCTGTGAGACGCACGGCCTGGGGTTTCCGCACAGACCCACTATGCCCTCTTGTCTCCCCAGCTGCTCCCGGGGGCTGCGGTTGCCCTGCTCCCATCTTCGCACGAGACTCCAGGACCAGGCTCAGGCCCTGGAAACAAAGCTGCACTTCTAAATCTGCAGCAGCCGGGCTCCGCCTTCCTCGAAAGAGAGGCTTGGAAGCCCCTGGCCTGGGGAAGGTGCCCCTCAGCCATTGCAGAGATTCATCTAGTGGAGACCAAGGTGCCCACAGCTGGTAACCCCCATCCATGGTCAAGGCCACGGAGTAACTCTTGCCCCGTGTTACCCCTTACTCTCGGGCCGTCTTTATACTAATTGGTACCCTTGGCAACTCTTTCTGAGCATGGACAGCTTAGAACTTTGTGATTGATTCAACATTCCGGAAGCACCTCTGCCAGCTTTTGTTCTGTGCTGCCGATGGCACAGAAGGATCCTGATTAGAAACTTAAGGACACTGTTGAAATTGTAAATCTTTAACCAAAGTAATGTGGGCAGACTGAAAATATTCTGCTGTAAGGATATAAAAGACAGTGACAAAAGCTTCCTTTTGAAGAAGAAAACGGAGAAAGAAATCAGAGAGGATCAAACCATATAGTCACTTTCCTACTGAAAGGACATATTGACACAAATCAATCTAACCTTTTCTCTTTGCTTCTGTTAAAGAAGTTGCTTGTACTATTTTGCTATGGTTAGGAATAATTTGTTAGGAAGAGGCAGAAAAAGAGATCTCACTAATTGAATTCCAAGAGGACTGCCAAATGGCCACTGAAAAAGAAGAAGGTGCAGTAGGTGGAAAGGTGGAAGCCAAAGAACAACGTGAACTAAGATCTACGAGAGCTGCTAAACCTAACTATAAAATATAACCATGGAAGAGAAAAAATTGATTACAATTAATATAAATGGACTTAACTCAGCCGTTAAAAGAAGGAAAACCTTTCATAAATTAGAGAAATTAAAATTTGATATAATTTGTCTA
>NW_020716848.1:823151-836028 GCF_900518725.1 Notechis scutatus | reverse complement strand
CTTCCTTCCTTCCTTCCTTCCTTCCTTCCTTCCTTCCTTCCTTCCTTGGTGTACAGTGGTTAGAATGCAGCATTGCAGGCTGACTCTGCCCACTGTGAGCCATTCGATTCTGACTGGCTCAAGGTTGACTCAGCCTTCCGTCCTTCTGAGGTGGGTATAATGAGGACCCAGATTGTTGGGGGGAAAGAGGCTGACGCTGTAAACCAGCACAGGCTGTAAAAGCACTGTGAAGCAGTATATAAGTCTAAGGGCTGTTGCTATTTTCTCACCCATAATTGGTTGCAGGTAGTTTGGAGTTTGGCAGATTTTCCCTTGCGGCTGACTGCGCTGAGGGGTTAAAACCATCAATGTTCTGCCTGCAATTCTCTGCATGGAATTCGTCATGTAGGGTTGCAGCATCCCAGGGTCGAGCGATCACTTTTTGCAATCTTCCCAGGCCTCAGCGATGCTGGAACAGTCCTAAGCGTAAGGACTGGTCATAAAGTCACTTTTCTCAGTGCCCTTGTAACTTTGAACGGTCGCTTAAAAACGATTGGTGGCAAGTCAAAGACCACCTACAACGTTAAGAGCACTGGCCAGTAGCCGGTGGCTTTTAAAATGAATTAAATAATCCCCTTTTTTCTTTCTCCCTTCCTTCACTTCCATCCCCAATTCTAATTTTCTGCCCCTGTTAGCGTAGAAGAGAGCAGGACGAAGAAGAAAACTGTCTTGGGTTGGCCTCAACCTTACTCAGCACAGACTCATCCTTTGCTCCTTCTTCCCCCACACCACCACCTGACTTTTATTTCATTATCCCTTAAATATAAGGAGGAAAGTTAATGACATCATAAAACCCAGAACTCTATAAAAGATGCTTCTGCTGATTTACTACCAGCGGACTAGAAGCCTGTCATATAACTACCCATTAAAGAGGGTGAGTTGGGTTCTTTCTGGCCTGCAGCTTTTCCTTATCTCCGGACTCCCCCCTTTTTAATTTATGGCCAGATTATAGGGAGTGGGTGTGCACCATAAATTACAGAGCTTTATTTTTATGGCCCATGTAATTAACCCTTTAATCATTGCATTAATGTACAACGGGGTGACTTTTTCAGAGATTGGACATTTTTTAAAAAAACACCCTGCTTTATATTCCGAAGAACCGCTTTCATTTTTGAGGCCCCGGGGCCTTTCTATCAATGAATTCAATCAGTTTATCAATTATCTCTCGATTATATGTCTGGGCAGAGGACACCAGCACAGGTGTTCCTCCATTTACGACCTGGATTGAGGTGGCTAAAAATTTGTTAAGTAGGTCTTGCCTACTTAACAAATGTGATGTCTTTTCTTGCCACATCTTGTTTGTGAAGTGAATCACCGTGGTCATTGAATGAGTAACACAGTTGTTAAGTGAATAAGGCATCCTCCTTGACTTTGCTTGCTTCTTCTCCTGCCATCAGCCGCTTTCAAAACATCCTTAAAGATCCATCTCATCCTGGGCAACCTATTTTTTTTTTTTTTTTTTGAACTATTACCCTCTGGCAGACGGTACAGGACAATAAAAACAAGGACAAATAGGGTGAAAAACGGCTTCTATCCCAGGGCAAATAGTTCTGCTGAATTCTACTGCATAGTGCAATATTCATGCAATGTCAGGGGTTTTTCAATTCAGTGTATAGAATGTGAAGAATGTGTGTTTGTGTTTATTTTCATAGTCATAACGTACACCGAAGATGATACTTAGTTTTGTTGTACGAGGTGCAATGACAATAAACTAAAGTAAACTAAGAGATGCGGTGGCTCAGCGGCTAAGACGCTGAGCTCGTTGATCAGAAAGGTCTGCAGTAGGGTGGTTCGAATCCCTAGCGCCACGTAATGGAGTGAGCTCCTGTTCCTTGTCCCAGCTTCTGCCAACCTAGCAGTTCGAAAGCACGTTAAAACATGCAAGTGGAAAAATAGGCACCCCCTTGGTGGGAAGGGAACAGCGTTCTGTGCGCCTTCGGCATTTAGTCCTGCTGGCCACATGACCACGGAGACATCTTTGGACAGTGCTGGCTCTTCGGCTTTGTAATGGAGCACCGCCCCCTAGAGCTGGAAATGACTAGCACGGATGTGCAAGGGGAACCTTTACCTTTTCCTTTTTTAAACTAAACTTAAACTAACGTAACCTAAACCAAACTCAACTCAACTCAACTATACTTTGGAGAATACCTTCAACAAACTCCTTCTCAGACCTTAGTTTTTACACTTCTCACCATCTTGGCAGCCTTCCCTTGAACTTTACACACTTCATGTGACAAGCCACTGTGGTCACTGCTTAGAATTCTGAAAGTTGAAGTTCACACCTAAGGGGGAACAACTGAGATGCCAAACGATCACACATTTTGTGGCTTTGTGATTTCCTGCTGTGCAGCTGCTCCGGTACGATTTGAGTTGTGAGTGTCCCAGGTCCGTCATCCACCCCACCTGTTGGTCCCGGTCTATCTTTCACTACCAAAGAGACCTACCCTATGGGTAGATCGCATTTGAGCCCAAAGGTTACATCGCGAAGCAAGAGAGCGGTTAGTGACTTTTTGCCTGATTTTACGCCGGTTCTTGCCGTGGTTCTTAAGTGAGTGGCTGTAGTTGTGACTCGCTGGTGACAAGGTTGCTAAGTAAAGCGGGCCTTGCCAAAGGTGCTGTAACTCCAATGCAGCCCCAAAATTTCTCATTGTTAAGTGAGACATGTGAGTTTTGCCCCGTTTTACGACTTTCCATGCCATGTTTGATAGAAACAGAGATTAGAGGAGTGGATTTATGTGAAAATACGGACTACATGGGAAAGAAAACCTGACCAGTAAATATTTTAATGGTTCTATAACTGATGTCAATGTGGAAGATAGTATACTTTCTAGTAACAATTGATATTATCTTCTATATATATAAAAGCGAAATACCACTCACGCATCATCACAAAATCTCCAGAACCGTAAAGCCTACAAACTTGAAATTTGGCACCTATGTTCCTCTTGGCTTCCAGGTGCTCACTAAGAAAGGATTTTTCAAAATGACCATCAGAGCTATTAGTATTTCCCATATTATTATTATTAACACTCTGATGCTAAGGAGTTCTACTCCCCCTCCCCACCTGAAAAGAAATCTGTTCCAAATGCAAAACCCAAGCAGAGGAGAGGAGGTTCAGTTTCAGTTTTACAGCATCAAGCAGCTTTAGTACAGAACAGTTGAGCTAAGCCACGTCCAGGCTCCTTGCTGTCTCTTTCTTGCTCACACAGCAAATACTGTTTCAGTTTCCAAACAGCTCTCAGCTCTCTCACACACTGACAGGACACTAGCCAGATGAATCCTGATGGATGCTGGTAGGCAGAGGCAGAATTCCCCCCCCCCTTATTTTCCTTCCCAAAAACTAAGCCCAATCACATAGTTTCATAGCGAAGCCCGGGTATCCAGCTAGTCTATATATACGTTTGTATGCATATGATTATAATGATTGTGATGATGTTTATATTTTAACACTTTGGACACCGAGAAAGCACACTGTTCAATATAAAAATGGTATTTGTGATACAAAACAATAAAAATATTTATTTTTTTAAAAAAGGGAAATCACTGCTGATTACACTGCGTTGTTAAGTTAGTGACACGGTTGTTAAGTGAATTGGGCTTCCCCATTGGCTTGGCTTATCAGAATGTTGCAAGAGGGGATAAGGTGACCCCTCCCGCAGGACATTGCAACTGTCATAAAGGCCATGCCAGTTGCCAAATGTCCACATTTTGATCATGTGACCGCAGGGATGCTTCAACGGTTGTTCAGTGTGAAAAATGGTCACAAGTTGTATTTTTCCCAGCACCGTTGTAGAGTTGGAACGGTCCCTAAATGAAGGATTTGTAACTTGTGGAATATCTTTATTTGCTCCACGTGCGCAGGAAATAAGAACTTGCAACAAAGTCGGCTTTTCAGGCTGGCGACCGGGAACAACGCGGCGGGGGTTGGTGTCCAATTGAGATCTGAAACAGCCGCAGGCCCGCTCTTATTTTTATCGCCACGGTGCTGCGAAGCCTCTATGGAAGAGGCAAATGGTATATTAGGCATCCAGGAGGCAGCGGTGGATTTTTCTATCGCCGCATTGCAGCCGTGTAACAACACACCGCGGTGGCCAGACCTGCTCTGTTCGCGGGAACAACTCCCCATTGCAAAATAACAGCGCTGGGAAATTTTCTCCTAAGGCTAGAAAAAAATACAATATTCTGGTAATAAAAAAAAAAATCCGTGCAGAACAGCCTGAGCCTACAAAAAGGCAGCAAGAGGTCAGAAAACAGATCATCAGAGTTGGAAGGGACCTCGTAGGTCATCTAGTCCAACCCCCCGCCCAAGCAGGAGACCCTACACCATTTCTGACAGATGGCAGTCCAGTCTCTTCTTGAAAGCTTCCAGTGATGAAGCTCCCACAACTTCCGAAGGCAACTTCTGTTCCATGGGTTGATTGTTCTCTCTGTCAGAAAATTCCTCCTTATTTCCAGGTTGAATCTCTCCTTGGTCAGTTTCCATCCATTATTCCTTGTCTGACCTTTGGGTGCCTTGGAAAATAGCTTGACCCCTTCCTCCTCTCTGTGGCAGCCCTTCAAATATTGGAAGGCTGCTATCCTGTCTCCCCTGGTCCTTCTCTTCCCTAGACCAGCCATGCCCAGTTCCTGCAACCGTTCTTCGTATGTCTTAGCCTCCAGTCCCCTCAACATCCTGGTTGCTCTTCTCTGCACTCTTTCTAGAGTCTCAGCATCTTTTTTATAGTGTGGTGACCAAAACTGGATGCAGTACTCTAGGTGTGGTCTTACTCAGTAGTGGGATTCAAAAAATTTTACTACTGGTTCTGTGGGCATGGCTTGGTGGGCATGGCAGGGGAAGGATACTGTAAAATCTCCAGTCAGAGGTGGGATTTGCCGGTTCTCCAAACTACTCAAAATTTCCACTACCAGTTCTCCAGAACTGGTCAGAACCTGCCGAATATCACCTCTGGTTTTACTAAGGCTTTGTAGAGTGGTATTAGTACCTCCCTTGATCTTGATTGTATCCCTCTGTTGATACAACTTAGGATTGCATTAGCTTTTTTGGTGGCTGCTGCACAATGCTGGCTCCTATTTAGCTGGTTGTCCACTAAGATTCCAAGATCTCTCTCACAGTTACTGCTATTGAGCCTGGTTTCACCCAGCCTATATGTGTGCTTTTGGTTTTTCTCGCCTAAGTGTAGGACTTTACTTTTCTCTACATTGAATTTCATTTTGTTAAATAACAGGGTCCTTCAGGATGCTGTAAACCTCTTCCGTCCACGCTTCTTGCAGAGAGCTGTTGCACGGGAATTTAAAAGCCGAACCAGAGCGTTTTGTGTTTCTCACCATGGCCAATTTAACTGACCTGCCGAGTTGTGTTTTCTCGGTATCGATTTGCCGAGAGCAACGGCGAAGCATCTGATGGCAACTCCAGGATGTGAGCCTCGGGCCCCAGAACGTAGAATCTCATTGCAGCATATTGACAGCGAGCCCCAGGAAAGCTTTTATCGGCGCCAAAGTTGTTATAAATTGATAACAGATCATCCGGCTTTAATTCAGGCAGGAGAAAGTCGATGTTGGATTTTCGGTTTTCTTTCTCTTCACCTGCAGCGAAGGGTTGTGTGTGTGGGACACACACACACACACACACACACACACACACACACACACACACACAAAGACACATCCGTTGGATGCTTTGGAGATATTTCTCCTTTGTATATGATAAATCAGGAATGGATTCCAGAAGGGGAAGTTATAAAGCAAAATAATAGCGGAAAAAATTCTGGATGAGTTTACGGCCTTTTGATTGATGAAGCCCAGGATGTTATTTTATTCCCCACCTCGAGAATGGAAAGAGCAGTTTTTGAGAAAAATAGCATTTCTGCAGATATATAAATATATATCTGCACACGCGCGCACACAACACACACACACACAGAGCGCCCTCATATATGTATGCAGAGTTTGTCGCATGGGGTAACCTAATTTAGAACCATACCTGGATTTTGGATATCTACTCCTCCCCCTGACTTTAAATTTTGTTTTCAGAGGAGTAAAAATTAGACACAGGTATGGTTCACCAAAGTTGACAGCATATTCTTTTCTTTGTTTAAATTTTTTTTGAAAAAGGAAAAGCTGTTCTAAGCTTCTAGGAGACTTACAGAATGCAGAAAAACAGAGTTGGAAGGGACCTTGAAGGTCTTCTAGTCCAACCCCTTGCTCAAGCACCATCCCAGACAAAGGCTACCAGTCTCTTCTTGACAACCTCCAGTGATCTGGAGGCAAGCCGTTCCCCTGGTTAATTATTCTCACTATCAGGAAGTTTCTCCTTAGTTCTGCCTTAGATCTCTCCTTGATATGCTTCCACCCATTATCTCCCCCTGTATCTTAAATCATCTATTCTCCCTTTTCTTAAGAAAAGGGAAAATCACTGTCCTGACCCTTGAAGACAACAGACTTTCCTTTAGAATAAATTAATAAATATTTAAATGCCCTCCCCTTGCAAAATAAAATAAAATAAAATAAAACAAAAAACACCTGTCCTTTATCCCCAACTATTATATTTCAGGACCGGTCATTTTGCTTTCATTTATTTTTATTTTGGGGTTGTGCCTTCTGCAGCCTCTGGGGCTTGAGAGAGAATGGGGTTTGTCCCCCCGCAAAGCAAAGTGAACTTATCTAGCTCCAACCTGAGCTTGGTGCCAGTTTTCTTCCAACTTCTTTCCTTTTCCTCCCGGGCTATTCAAAGCTCGACAGCTGCTGAAGTTTGGAGGAAAAATGCAGCTAGTAAATAAAAACGTGGTTTGTGTTTCGCTCAGCATATGTTAATCTATCCCAGGAAGGAAAACATAGTTTTTCGGGGATTGTGGGGGGAGGGGTGAACTTATGTTTTATTGCTTCCCCTCAAGACTTTTCAATTGTGCTTGATTTATTTCTGGAGGGGGGAAAAAAAGCATTTTGCCAGCGTTCAAGGTTGACCCTGGCTTCTTCAGCAAATCATGGCTAACAACAATATTGATTTGATATTCCTTGTGCAGAAGTTCTTGATGGACAATGATGTTCTTTCATGGCTAACAGGACAAAGAACTACCTTTACAGATTAGATTTGGGCATTTTGTTGCTAAATTATAATACCCTTATTGGATGTTGGCTTAGCACATTGCTTAAGAACCAGGTGTTACTCAGTAAACTACAGTGTTTTAATTTAGTGGAAAGGACCAGGCCATTTCCAAACAAGGTAGTTTATTTTTTCCCCTCAAACCATTAAATGTCCATTGGGAGGTCCACACTTGGAGTACTGCATCCACTTCTGGTCACCCTGAGATTCTAGAAAGACTGTAGAGAAGGGCAACCAAGATGGTTCGGGGACTGGAGGCTAAAACATATGAAGAACGGTTGCAGGAACTGGGTACGCAGGGGTGGGATGCTACCACTTCTGCCCGGCTCTAAAGAACCGGAAGAGCAGCAGACACCAAACCGGTTCTGTGTTTGCTGCTGTTTGGCCCACCCACCTGCCTGGGCTCTTACCTGTCCTTTATTTCCTGCTTTTTCAATCTTAGCTGCTTGCGCGGCACAGCTGAGGTTGAAAAAGCAGGAAAATAGTGCTTTTTCTAATGCTGCACCCCCGCGCGCAGCGCTTTTCAGCTGTCTGGGAGGCACAGCTAAAGGTTTTTGTACAGGCGCGCGCAGTGCAAAACGTAAGTCAGCGAACCGGTAGTAACACCAGTTGAATCCCAGCACTGTGGGTATGTCTAGTCTAGTGAAAAGAAGGACTAGGGGGGACGTGATAGCAGTCTTCCAATACCTGAGGGGCTGCCCCAAAGAAGAGGGAGTCAAAGCACCTGAGGGAAGGACAAGAAGCAACGAGTGGAAACTAATCAAGGAGAGAAGCAATTTAGAACTAAGAAATGTCCTGACAGTGAGAACAAATTAATCAGTGGAACAACTTGCCTCCAGAAGTTGTCAATGCTCCAACACTGGAAGATTTTAAGAAGAGATTGGATAACCATTTGTCTGAAATGGTATGGGGTTTCCTGCCTAGGCAGGGGGTTGGACTAGAAGACCTCCAAGGTCCCTTCCAACCCTGTTATTCAATGTTCATTGTTCGCCAATCATTTTCTAACCCAAATACAGAGGCAGAAGGGGAGGGGGAACCTTTTTCTCAGCAATAATGCAAAGTTCTCTGTTCACAACATAAGAATCCCTCAATTAACTCCATACCTGGAATAAAACGTGCCCCCAAGCCAGCCATCTGCTGAAGCGTAAGATTTGGAAGAAAAGGCTGTAATTGTATGCTAGATGGTTGAGATTAATTTACAAAGAAAAGCACTAATACTGATTGAATATTATCCCCTTTGGGCCAAGGGAAAATTGCATTATGTTTCCCCCCCCACTCCACCCACCCCAAAAAAGGAGGAGGAGAAACGAAGAAAGTTACTGCATTAATTATAGTTGGCAGATATCTCTCTCTCTTTTTTTTTTTAGTCTGGTTGGACAATGTTCCATTAGCAGGCTGGTGGATGAATGAAAGAAAATTTCATTTTGCAATGAACTTCTCATCCATTTATTCCCTAAAAAATATAGCATTGTGAAATTTTCTTTTGAAGGATCATGTTTGCTTATTGGGCATGTGCTTATTTGAGATGATAAGTACAGTACTGAACTATGTGCAGGAAGTGCTCGAGTTATGACAGAAATGGAGCCTGCCCATTATAGTCATAATAGCAATAGCACATAGATTTATATACCACTTCACAGTGCTTTCCAGCCCCCTCTAAGCGGTTTACAGAGTCAGCCTCTTGCCGCCAACAATCTGGGTCCTCATTTTACCCACCTCAGAAGGAGGGAAATGTGCATCAAGCTTGAGCCAGTCAGAATCAAACTGCTGGCAGTTAGCAGTCAGCACAATTAGCCTGCAATACTACATTCTAGCCACTACACCACCACAACTCATAAGTTCCTAGTATGACTGGAAAAAATGTTCTTTCAAGTTTAGAAATTTAAAATTCAGAGGATCCACAGGGGAGAGCAAGCAGCATTCATGTCAAGGTCAGGTTGAGCTGTGTGACTATTTTTCTCTTTGTGCTTGATTAATTGGTGGACTTCCTTGCTTGGTTGATGGAGGATGGATGAAACCCATCCATCAGCCCTTAGTACTTCTGTTCCAAGATACTTTCTGCTTAATATCTACTCAAGCTGGCGGTTGGATCCAGCAAAATCAGAAGGAAATGAATGGGCAGTGATAGTTACTTGCGAGTAAGGCTACTCAGGGTTGTGTGATAGCGCACCGACCTTTTGATGAACTCAACCTTGTGGTCATAACGCTACCAATGCAGTGTTAACAGAAAAACATAGTTGGAAGGGATTTTGGAGGTCTTTTATCCAACCTCCTGCTCAGGCAGGAAATATATCATTTCAGACAAATGGCTGTCCAGCCTAAAAAGCCTCCAGTGTTGGAGCATCCACAACTTCTGGAGGCAAGTTGTTCCACTGGTTAATTGTTCTCGCTGTCAGGGAATTTCTCCTTAATTCCAGATCGCTTCTCTCTTTGATTAGTTTCCATTTGTTGCTTCCCATCCTGCCTTCAGGTGCTTTGAAGAGTAGGTTGACCTCCTCTTCTTTGGGGCAGCACCTCAGATATTGGAAGACTGCTATCATGTCTCCCCTGGTCCTTCTTTTCATTAGACTAAACATATCCAGTTCCTGCAACCGTTCTTTATACATTTTAGCCTCCAGTCCCCTAATCTTCTTTATTGCTCTTCTCTGCACTCTTTCTAGAGTCTCAGCCAACTGGATGCAGTATTCTAGTTGTGGTCTTACCACGGAATTATAGGGTGGTATTAACACTTCACATGATCTTGATTCTATCCCTCTCTCAATGCAGCTTGGGACTGTGTTGGCTTTTTTGGCAGGTGCTGCATACTGCTGGCTCATAGTTAAGTGATTGTCCACTGGGACTCCAAGATCCCTCTCACTGTCGATACTACTATCAAGCCAGGTACCACCTATGCTATCCCTGAGCATTTGGTTTTTCACGCCTAAATGGAAAACCTTCCTTTTCTCTACATAAAACTTCATTTTGCTAGCTTGGGCCCAGTGTTCAACTCTTGTCAAGATCCTTCTGCATCTCGAGCCTGTCTTTTTTTGTATAATCAGAACTGGGGGCTGCTAATGCCGTCTCTCCTAAGTAACCCTAACTAATAACCCTTTAAAATGTAGCATATTGTTTTAAATGGGTTTTCAACAGCAAGTTCAATAAAAAGCAAAACACTGCACTTAAACCTGATAATATTTCCCCAGGAGACAAGGCTGTGAATTATTCTTCCTTTTCTCTTGAATGAGAAAGGTAAAGTGCGGAATTAATTGTGCATTCCGTGTGGTGTCTTTATTATTTTTTTTCAGTATGTAAACAGCACCCAGAGCCTATCCAAATCCTTCCCCTAGCTCCATTGTGTTTGTTGAACTTTCCAGTATTTTACACTCTGCTAGACTGACAGTTTAAAAATGTTGCTGTTAAAGCAAGGAGCAGAAATTTCGTCTGGCTTGTCAAAACAAGGAGCAGTGTTGTGTTTCTGTTATTTTTGCTTTTGCAGCTAGGAATGTAAGGTGTATCTGACAACAGAATGCATCTTTCCCAGGAATGTCTTCATTACAGAGTCAACTTTAAATTCTAGAAAATGGCTACAACTTAAAAGGCTGTAAAGCTTAAAAGGCTGTAAAGATAAGACAGCGGGACAGTGGTCAGCCAGAGAATGGTGTCTCCATGAAGGATCTCTTGAGACCTGAAATTTGCTTTTCAAGGAAGGGAAACTTCCCTCTTTCACATAAAACAAGTTTGTTAAGATGTCTATGGAGGTTTTCAGTCATCCAGATCATGGTTGTCCCAAAAGGTGCTCTTTTTCAAACAGCAACTGGACTTTCTTGATTCCTTGAAGACCACAACATCTCCAAGAAAAACCAAGACAGTCTAGTTGAAAAATACACCTTTGGGGACAGTTTGTTAAGATGGAATTGTTTAAATGTTTCTTTCTACCTGGTCCGCTTGGCCATTGATGGGAGAAGCTACCAAACAAGCTTCTATCTCTTGGATTTTTTTTTTTTTTTACATCTGCTCAACCTTTCCAGATCCTCACCCACACAAACAGAACGCAGCGTGATCTACTTCCTTCAGCTTTTAAAGAAACCACACTGTTGTTCTTCTCCCCCCCCCTGAGAAATTTGCTTCCTTTTCTTGCCTAAACAATAATATATTCATCTCTTCTTCATGCCTTATGGCGCCTGTTCTTTTTTTCCCCCACGCATCATCCCCAAGCTCGTATGAAGTGAGCAGAGCCAGCTCTGATGTTCTTCCAACTTCAGCTTGGGCCCCAGAGTGAAATTGGCCGTGATGGATTGCCATATTTGTTCTCAGTTCATACATGGCAGATTGTCCCCAGCTTATGACATGAACAGATATTGGCATGGCTGGCAACTGTTGTCCTCTTCCAGCTTGTGATGGTTTAGACGTGTTGGTTTTTAAACGCTCCTTTGGAAGCTACACAAGGCATGGTGGAGTCAACTTGAGGTTCCAAGCGTGCAGTTTCTGATTGCCTTAGGGGACGCAGTGGCTCAGGGGCTAAGACGCTGAGCTTGTCGATCAGAAAGGTCGGCAGTTCGGCGGTTCGAATCCCTACCGCCGTGTCATGGGGCGAGCTCCCGTTCCTTGTCCCAGCTTCTGCCAACCTAGCAGTTCGTTAAGCACGTTAAAAAATGCCAGTGGAAAAATAGGGACCCCTTTGTTGGGAAGGTCACAGCGTTCCATGCACCTTCGGCATTTAGTCATGCCGGCCACATGACCACGGAGACGTCTTTGGACTGCGCTGGCTCTCCTTTGGCTTTGGAATGGAGATGAGCACCAGCACCTAGAGCCGTAAACGACTAGCACGTAGGTGCGAGGGGAACCATTACCTTTACCTTGGAGACCTTTGGCCCTCTCAAACTTTAGATACGAAAGGTTTTTTTTTCTTCTGTTCGGTCGTGTCTGATTCTCAGAGACTGCCTGGACCCGACCCTGGAGTTTTCTTGGAAAGGTTTTTCAGAAGTGGTTTACCCAGCTGGCTTATTATAGGATCCAATCCGAGTCAGTCACCAGGATCAAAGTCTTGTTCCCATCATCAGGGAATTTCTCTCTCTCTCTCTCTCTCTCTCCCTCCCTTTCTCTCTTTCTCTCTCTCTCTCTCTCTCCCCCCCCCTCTCTCTCTGCCCCGCTCTGTTTTGCGCATTGTATTTATGTGGTGCCTAGTTGTGTATAGTTTTTAGTTGTTAATCCAGGTGTTGATGCCTGGCTATTAAACTGTTTTTTCCTTGTGCTCCTTCCCCCTTGGCTCCTAAGTACCCTGATAAACTAGTGGTAAATCAGCACTCCTGTTGACTGACAAGGGGCCTGTTTCCCAGGCTTGAACCATTTTTCCAGCTGTTTTTGTCTCTGCTCAGCCAACAATGGCAATAGCTGTGATATTGAGTGCATGTCCTTGTTCACTGCAGTGTTGAGGCTACCAATGAGTCTGGGTCTCCTCTTCTAACGACTTGCTCATGTTCTTACAATCTTATTGTATTTTCCGGCATTCATTTGGCAGATGGACTCTATATCCCACTACCCTGCTCAAGAATAAATAAGACCAAAGAGAGGTGATTGGCAACAGGGATTGGACTTCTGTTATTCTGTCATCCCCTTGGGATGGATCATGTTTGTAGCCGAGTTTCTATATATCAGCCTACTTTTTGGTAAGCCATACTTTGATAGATGCACAATCACCCCAGGTTGCATTCTTGTTTTTAATCCTTTTCCTTCTTCCTCCTCCTTTTGCTGTAGAAACCC
>NW_020716848.1:779628-805275 GCF_900518725.1 Notechis scutatus | reverse complement strand
GAAGAAGAAGAAGAAGAAGAAGAAGAAGAAGAAGAAGAAGAAGAAGAAGAAGAAGAAGAAGAAGTTGTTCAATGATGACAAGAAGCGGTGGGTGGAAGCACCTCAAAGGGACATATCATGGTGGTGGTGACTCTCAATGATCATACAGATAGATCCTCCTCAGGACCATCTCTCCCTAACTTCAGGGAAGGTGGAGGAGGAGGAAGAGGAAGTTCAATGGTGACCAACTATGCTCTGATTGTGGAAGGGGCTTCAGGTAGTCCTCAACTTGTTGTATTCGTTTAGTTAGAACGGCACTGGGGCTCAAAAGTAAATTCGAGGCCGGTCCTTAAACGTACAACTGGTGCAGCACCCCCAAAGTCAAGTGATTGAAATTCGGGTTCTTGGCAACCCATAAATTGTCTTTAGGACAGTTGCAACATCACTGGGTCATGTGATCGTCATTTGTAACCTTCTCAGCTGAATAACAGAATAGAATAACAGAATAAGGGAGTTAGAAGGGATCTTGGAGGTCTTCTAGTCCAACCTGCTGCACAAGCAGGAGACCCTATCATTTCAGACAAATGGCTGTCCAGTCTCTTCTTAAAAACTTCCAGTGTTGGAGCATCGACAACTTCTGGAGGCAAGGAGTTCCACAGATTAATTGTTCTCACTGTTAGGAAATTTCTCCTTAATTCCAGGTTGCTTCTCTCCTTGATTAGTTACCATCCGTTGCTTCTTGCTCTTCCTAAGGATGACATGATAGCAGTGTTCCAATATCTAATGCATTGACACAAAGAAGAGGGAGTCAAGCTATTCTTCAAAGGACCTGAAGGAGGGACAAGAAGCAATGGATGGAAACTAATCAAGGAGAGAAGCAACCTAGAACTAAGGAGACATTTCCTGTCAGTGAGAACAATTACCCAGTGGAACAACTTGCCTTCAGAAGTTGTAAATGCTCCATCACTGGAAGTTTTTAAGAAGAGATTGGATAACCATTTGTCTGAAGTGGTGTAGGGTCTGAGCAGGGGCTTGGACTAGAATACCTCCAAGGTCCCTTCCAACTCTGCTATTCTATTCTACTCTACTCTACTCTACTCTACTCTACTCTACTCTACTTTATTCTAAAAACTGTCTGTACTACATGTTACTCTTCCTTTTTTCGTAACCCATAGGATGCCTGACCACTAGTGTACATTTTGGTGCCCCTGTGACCAGAGTCAAGGAATTTGAATCTTTGCAAAAAAACAAAAAAACAACAACAACCCAAGAGCAGATGGCCCAAATGAGAAGTGTTCAAGGATTAATGACAATCCATTGTTCTTTGGAACATATGAAGTAACACATAGCTCTTCCTTCCTTCCGTGCAATGATAAATGTTGTGCAGCTGTGTGAAAACAGCTGGGGAGTGTGACAGGCCATCCGATACGTCTCCTCCTTCATATACGCATCATCCCTCATTTTTGATGGTCACTTTTACCCAAACTGTTAGCAGCAACGCTCCTTTTGATCAAACCCGGCTCTTCTCTTTCCTCTTTGGAAAAAAACAGGCAGCTTTCAAGAACGACTGGAGAATATAGTATATATTAGCATGTAATGTAACATCTCCAGAAATGTTGTGTTTGCTACAGCTGTGTATAAATTTGTTTAATGGGTCTCTTAACTCACCATCAGACTCATAAAGGCAGTCACTGTACAGGCTATTAGGCTGCAGTAACTTAATTGCTCGTTAATTGGGTAATTAGTGCTTTGTTTTGCTTTAAAGCCTAAACACTCATAAAAAGTGAATTAGCTGAGTAAACAAGAATGGAATTTTCATGATATGCTATCCAGGTTATTGCACATAATTAATCAACCTTTTATTATAATTTCTCTCTCTCTTTCAATTTCTCTAAATCTCTCTCTCTCTCTCTCTCTCTCTCTCTTTTCCCCCCCTCTCTCCCCTCCCCCTCCCTCTCACACTTCAGGTAGGCAGGTTAGAAAGGTGGGTATGTTAAAAGAGACTTTGAGGAATCTCCAGAGTTCAATCATGTCCTCCCATCTCCTTGCACCCTTCAAAAACAAGGCAGCATTTTTGTATTATTTGACTCAAGCATGGCACCCCATAAGCCAGGAACAGGAGTGGGTGGAATATCTTGGTGTTACTGGGTGTTTTGCAGAAAGCTGTAGAACAAGGTTGGATCATTCTGACATGAGTTGCATGACATATAGCAGGCAATCAACTCCAATCCTTCCATTCCCCACCATCCTATCCGAGCTTCTTGGATGAGAAGCGAAACGCCTTGAAAGAAAAAAATAAGTAAGCCCAGTTGCCTCCTGAAAAAAAAAAAAGCACCTTTGGGAGAAATCCATCCGGTGCATCGGTCCCTTAAACTCCACACGTAGAATGAGGACGGAACAATCCAGGGTTTGTATTTGCTGTCATTTGAAACAGAAATTAATGCAACAGGTAATCCTCGACTTACAACCATCACCAAGATCAGATATTCTGTTGCTAAGCCAGGCGGCTGAGTGAGACGCACATGATTTTATGAGCTTTTTTTTTTTTTTTTGCCATGGTTAAGTGAACTGCTGCAGTTATTGAGTGAATCATGAGGTCGCTGAACCAATGCAGCCTTCCCCATTGATTTGGCTGGATCAGAAGGTCACAAGCATTGATCACACGAGCCTCAGATGCTGAGGTCATCATAAATGCATGCTTGCATTTCGATCACATGACTGTAGGGACACTGTGAGAAGTCTAATGTCAGCTGTCCGATTAATGAACCCAAAATAAGGAAACACTCTCGGGAGCTTTGAATTCCCCAAAGTGATACTTTATTGGATACACCATTTTGGCACTGAAGAATCGAAACCAGCTCTGGTTTTCCCGTGCTAATGCTTGCCTAGTTAAACAAGAGCTTCCCTTTCTCCCCACCCCTGGGTGATCACATCGTCCAATTAGGAGACATCCTTTTGTTATGGGAACAGTCCATCTTTTTTTCAAGCACCTGCAGTGGTGACCTTGGTGGTTGCCAGGCTCTCACAATCCACGCAAACCTTCTTAGCATTGTGTTTCCCCCCTTCCCTCCGGTTCGTTGGCAAATTGAAAAGTGTTAAGGTCCAAAACTAGTCATTAAGTCACTTGTTTCAGTCATTCAACAAATGGTCGTAAGTCAAGGACTACCTACGGGAACAAATCTGGAGACATCAAAAACCTGGTTGCAAGGCCTTAACTTCCCTTACCTTCAAATGTGTCCCATTGCTTTAGATTTGCTCATTGTTAGCCAGACAATTCTTCGTAAAATATATCATCAAAACAGCAGGTCATTGAAAGCTGTCCTTTCTGCAACTGCAGTGGGGCTACAGTTTGACCCCACAACAGCTTGATCTCATTCCTTTCATGCACCCCAAACTCATCCCCCTTCGTGAAATGTTGAACGTTATTATCTTAAAACCATCCAAGTTGAGCTAACAAAGACTTTTTGAGGGCTGCAGCTTCTGAAAAAAAAAACCACAGTAAGGTGAGATCTTGATGAATTTGTCTCTGACATGTGTGGTTTGCGTGTTTGTGTCATTGTCGAGGAGTGGGAACATACCTCACCCTCATCTTACAGCAGCTTTTCTCAAGGTTTTTCTGAGAAGTCTTTAAAACCCGAAAGACAGATCCTTTGTCAGTGAGGAAGAGGCTGAATTTGGATACTTCCAAAACTTGGGGGTGATACCAGGGTTTGCTTTACTTACTATTGATTTACTTACTATCTGGGATTCTATCTCTTGCTCTGTGAGGTCCATAAATTAAACAAAGGTTCCAGAAATCTTGTGCCTTTTCTTCAATCATTTCATTTATTCATCAGGTTTATATCCCTCCTTACTTCTAAAAGCTTGGAGCAACCTCTGTAGACATCTTGAGCAAGAAGGCATAGCTTTAGGACCTGGATGAAAACTGAAACACATTTTGTGACTTATTTGTTAAATGTACAACTTGCTGTTCCTCCAACAATTGTGGTTTATGGTTTAGCACTTTGAATTAACTCAGCCAGTTGCAGTTTCTTCTGGGAACCATGTCTTGGTCCAAACTCAAGTAACCTAACAATGCATAGTGAACTTTATAATGGATAGGGAATTTGTACCTTGGTGTCATGGTCCTATTTGAATGACTTGGAGGCACCTCAAGAACCAGATTCCATTCTTCCAGGCTCTAGCAATTGTACCATGCTAACAACAGTCCCATTGTTCTCCTCTACAGTCAACCAAGACTGACCTGAGTCTGGAGTATATTCTACCACGTTCTTAAGAACATAGACACCTGGTACTAGAATATCAGAGGATGGGAAAGCAGAAGTGTGACAAACCAAGCATTGGCTAATTGCGAGTAACCTACTGAGGGAAACCAGGTTTATCAGGGCCAGAAGTACTCTAATACGTGTGTTCTGACCAAGGCTTCCAAACCGTAATTACGCAGAGACGTCTTTTAAAAGCAAGACTTATTTTATTGCAACACTGGGAATTGTTTTCATTCCCATCCGGGATTAATCTCAAACAGTCCCCCGAGATAAGGACACACCTTTTAGTTCTGTGCAGTGCTGCCAAAAACAGAAGTATCAAATGAAGTAGAAAAGAAACCAAACTGAAGTACAAAGAGCTTCAAGGATGACTCTGAACCGATCGAACTACTTTGCTTCCTGCAAAGGTATCATCATCTTGGCCTGACCTTTATTCCTTATGGGAGGGGCAATCACCTCCCAGCCTTACTCCCGAGTTGCCCCTTTTGTTTCAGCTTCTCTTGCCTTCTGGCAGCTCTGTGCACAGGCACACTGGGAACAGGCTCCCCTGGGTCCTCGACCTCGCTGCTGCCAGACTCCAAAGGCTCCGGAGGCAGCACCCAACTCCCAGATGGTCCTGCCCCCATCTCTGCATCGGATGCAGGACCCTCATCTGAGTCCTCTCCAGACTCCCTGACTTGGCCTTCGTTCTTCTCCACTATCCGATTGTGCTGCCATCTGCTCTGGCTGCCGGTGAACCACAACAACACACTTGTAATAGTGCTGATATATTCGAAGAAGCAAGCTGGAGAACATTCATCTGTGAAGGCCAACCTTGAGCTCCTAGTTCCATGGAAGTCCCTAGCATTTTGACTTGATTAATCTCAGCTTGTTTACTCCTTTTGGGGGGGGGCATTCTTCAGTGTGCCTGCTTTTATTTTCTGAGCTAGGACTGGATTTACAGCTGGCAAAGTTAGCCGGATGGATTTATCACCGTCATAAACTAGATAACAAGCTGTGGTTGATGAGGTCAGGACACTGGCGTTCCACGTTCCCAGCTGAACGCTAACCAGTTCGCTAGTCCAGCCCTGATCCGCTGAACCTGAACGGATGGCCTTGCTCCTGCTAAGTAGTATTGTTGCACTTGGATAATCTCAGATCATCAGTCGTTGTTCCTGGCGGTAGCCTTGAGATAACTTAAGCTCATGGGAACGGTTGAGCAACCTGAGAAGATCTGAATCTCCTTCTTTTTTCTTTTTTAGCATGTTGAAAAGCTTGGAAATATGATGGGTGTTATCTAGGAAGCAGCAGACCTGCAGAATCTTTGGATAGGGTTTCTCAGGGAAGGTAGAAAACAGCAAAACTGGTCGGCCAGATAGTCAAAGGTTCATCACTAAAGGAGGTGCGATTCTCCCTTGGCAGCTTCATCCAAATTCAGTTCCCAACTCCTTGGATAGTGCAGTGGTGCTGGAAAATGTGTGAAGCCTTTTGAATTTTAGAATAGAACAGAACAGAACAGAGTTGGAAGGGACCTTGGAGGTCTTCTAGTCCAACCCCCTGCTTCGGCAGGAAACCCTATATCATGCCAGACAAATGGTTATCCAATCTCTTCTTAAAAACTTCCAGTGTTAGAGTAGTTACAACTTCTGGAGGCAAGTTGTTCCAACAACCAGTTGTTCTCACAGTCAGGAAAGTTGCTTCTCTCCTTCATTAGTTTCCATCCGTTGCTTCTTGTCCTGACCTCAGGTGCTTTGGAGAATAGCTTGACTCCCTCTTCTTTGGGGCAGCCCCTGAGATACTGGAAGACTGCTCTCATGTCCCCCACTAGCCCTTCTTTTCATCAGACTAGACATACCCCAGTTCCAGCAACCGTTCTTCGTATGTTTTAGCCTCCAGTCCCCTAATCCTCTTTGTTGCTCTTCTCTGCACTCTTTCTAGAGCAGAAGTCTCCAAACTTGGCCACTTTAAGACTTGTGGACCTCAACTCATAGCTGGCTGAGGAATTCTGGGTGCTCCAACCCTGGAGATTTTAAAGAAGAGATTGGATAACCAATTAACTGAAATGGTGTAGGGTCTCCCGCACGAGCAGGGAGTTGGACTAGAAGACCTCCAGGGTCCCTTCCAACTCTGTTTCTTCTGTTATTCCTGTAGGAAGGCTTGTAGACCTACTCAAGTTTGGGGCAGCTTGATTGGACTCAAAGCCGGCAACCTTGAGTTGTCCTTCCTCCCTCTATTCCTTCTCCTCCCCCCCCAGTCCCCCGCAAAAGATTTTTTTTCAAATCCTCCAGCAAACACATCCTCAACTCTGTTTGAGTAGCTTTAATTTACATAACTTAGGTAGGCGTAAAAGATGAGGAATGACCTTTTCAACATGACTTCAGATATTAAAACCATCTTACAATCTTATTATCATGAGAACATTTCGCAGAATATTAAGCTCAATAAATTACCTTTTCCCCGAGCTGATCACCCTCGATTCCTTTGGGGGCAGCCGCCGCTGCCGCTGATGTTGGTTCAGCGCCTTCTTATTTTAGCTGAATTGCTTAATTGGTGTGTATTCTACATCCTGGATTGAGCATTTGGGGCATAAATGAAGGTTAGAACCTCTGTGCCGGTTATCGGCGAGAGGAAAATTGAGTCCAACTGGGGAGCATATCGCGAGGCCGTTCACAGTTTTCCCCCGTCTATTATTCAGGAGGAGAGCTTTGACACCCAACCCCCTTCTCCAGGTATTCTGCAGAATGCTTCACAGCAATCATCGTTATTATTTATAGAACGTAGAATCATAGGGCTGGGAGGGATCTCAGAGGTCATCTAGTCCAGTGGTCACCAACTGGAAGGCCTCAGACCACTGGGGGTCCACAAGAAAATTTTGGTGGTCCACAGAGAAATGTCCTCCCTCAAGCACTCCCCCCAAAGCAATTAATACAGGCTGTGCGGGAACACAAGGTTGCGTCGCCCACTGTTGCGAGCAACAGACTAAAAAAAAAGTGATGTTTTCACCAGAGGTGGTACTCAGCTGGTTCTGACCAGTTAGCATGAATTTTGAGTAGTTTGGAGAACCGGCCAATATCCCTCTGACTGGTCCCGCCAACCCCCATCTCTTCTCTGCCTCCCATTGAGTCCCAGCTGATCGGCTGGGTCTTCTTTTGTTGCCCTGCCCAGGAGAACGGAGCTGGAAAGCAGGTTAGTGAGGTTGGGGGGGAGGAATGGGGATTTTGCAGTATATCCTTCCCCTGCCACACCCACCAAGCCATGCCCACCACAGGACCGGTAGTAAAAAAAAAAAATTTGAATCCCACCATTGCTTTTCATCTACAAAACCAACCACAGTTTGTAAGTTTTGATTTTTTCCCTTTCAACCACCCCCGCAACCCGTGAGACACCTCAGTCATCCAGAAATAAGCCGTTTTCATCTTTTGGCCATTTCCCAGTCTGTGAGCCCATAAGCCAGACTCTTAAACTATGCTGATTGATACAACCTTTTCTTCAGTTTGGTGATGTCAGCACTGGTTCAGGGACCATTTAAAATGTGCGTTGACACGGCTCCAAGCGACATACCTTCACGCAGTCTGTTTTTCACAAGAGCCACGCTGTCCCTTGCATCGAAGACGTCTTGCTTTTACCCAAAATTAATTCAAAGCGACTGTGTTCCTTGGCATCCGGTAAATAAAACAGAGAGGGTTTCTTCTTCTTCTTCTTCTTCTTCTTCTTCTTCTTCTTCTTCTTCTTCTTCTTCTCCTCCTCCTCCTCCTTCTCCTTCTCCTCCTCTCGCTCCAGTTTTTAGCAGCAGCTGAGAGCTCCGCAAGGTGTGGCTGAAGTGGAAATCTAGGTTTGACACCCAACAGAGGCCTCTCCAGTGACAGCTGGCAGACAAAACATCAGGCCAGCCTTGTATTACATTACTTTTCCTGCACCTGGAAAAAAAAATGTTCTTGGCAAGGCAGACGGAGAAAGTTAAGCCAGGAAGAACATGCGGCTCGCAGGTCTCAGCCAGTCTTATCGATGGGTTGTGATGGGTTTGTGAGTTCCAAAAGAAAGAAAGAAATCGCATTGGGTAGGGCGATAAGAGTGCTGCTTTGAGGGATTGCAGTAAAATACGGGAGACCGAGCAGGAGGCGATGGGGAGAAATTGGATTCTTTTACTGCCTCCTTTTATAAAAGGCATTAAAGGGATCTAATTTTTTAAAGGGAGAAACGATAGCAGTGTTCCAATATTTGAGAGGCTCCTACGAAGACGAGGGAATCAAACTATTTTCCAAAGCACCAAAAGGCAAGGCAAGAAACAACGGATGGAAACTAACCAAGGAGAGAAGCACCCTAGAACTAAGGAGAAATTTCCAAACAGTGAGAATAATTAACTAGTCGAACCGCTCATCATCAGGTTTTCCGAAGCTTCTGTAGGTTGGAAATTCAGTGGTGTTACATACTGGAGATGGTGAGGCTAATACTCTGGGCTTCTTTGACAATGTTGGGGAAATTTTAGCTGTACGCTTTTCTTAATTGCCAGTTCTATTATTATTCTATTCTATTCTGCTCCAAGAGTGAAAAGCCAAACCAGGGTATCTGAGGAGCCATCTTCCCCCAATGGGACTAGCCCACCCCACTCACTCAGGCTCCAGTGCAGATCCTGTCAACCAAGAAATTCTGGACAGATAAAGGAGAAAAAGCTTTTTCCGCTCTGGCCCCAGTCTGGTGGGACATACCTCCACCAGAAATCCCAAATTGTGGTTTTTCCAACAGGCAACTGGACTTCCTTGGTTTTTCTTCTTCTTTTTTTTTTTTTGAAAATCTTTTACTTCTCATCCAAGAAGCTTCTTCAGTTCTTGAATGAGAAGTGAAAACGTTTCCAAAGGGGACAAAAAAACCCAAGAAAATCCATTTGCCTTTTGGAAAAAAAAAAAATCTTTGGGACAACCATGACCTGGATGATTGAGAATCTTCATAGACATGCCACCACCAGAAGTGATAACTGCTCCCATCCCTCTGGAAGGGTATCAAAATTTAGTTTCCAACAAGATAGCTGCCTTAGAAGTTTTCACATTTTAGTAAGGGCTGGAAATTAGGAAATTGGCCTGGAGTTGTAGGTTCTAAGGCAGGGGTCCCCAAACTTGAACAGTTTTAAGATTTGTGGACTTCAACTCCCAGAATTCCTCCTCCAGTCACGTTAGCCCAGGAATTCTGGGAGTTGAAGTCCACAAGTCTCAAACTTGCCAAGTTTGAAGGCCCTTGTTCTAAGGTATCTAGATACCTCTGGCTTTGTTTGAATGAGTTACCTGTTGGGTGCTCTCCTTGGTGCTGACTTATCGGCTCATGCAACTAGAGTAGAACATAAACTACGAGTGTCTGGAGATTCTCAGTCCTCCAGGACAGGTCCTGGTTGTCCCAAAGGTGCTTTTTCCAGAGACAACTGGATTTTCTGGTTTTTCTCTTTGAAGATGTTTCACTTCTCACCCAAGAAGCTTCTTCAGCTCTTCAGAGAAGCTTCTTGGGTGAGAAGCGAAACGTCTTCAAAGAAAAAAACCCAGAAAGTCCAGTTGCCTCTTGAAAATGCACCTTTGAGATAGACCACAAGTGTCCCGATGGTGCTTTCCCAAAAGGTAACTGGACTTTTGTTTTTTCTTTTCCTTGAACATGTTTTGCCTCTCATCCAAGAAGCTTCTTCAATTCTCTTCTTCTTGGGTGAGAAGTGAAACACGTTCAAGGAAAAAGCCAAATCCAATTGCCTTTTGGAAAAGCAACTTTGGGACAACCACGACCTGGATGATTCTCCATAGACACAAACCATGAGTCACACGGTTTAAAGCAGTGGCTGATGGGAAGCATAGTATTTGAATGTGATGTGTAGTTTGAGAAGCTTCATAAGATGAGGCTGCGGGCTCAGAACAACAGATGCTAGTATATGAACATGCCTTAAGACCCAGTGATATTTTCAATGCTCCGTCTCTTTATTTTTGTTATATCTTTTGATCCACAGATGTCAAAATGTAAATAACAATGTGATTTTTCACTTACTTGTTATTTGATAGTCTATTGTCAGATGGCATGCTTGAAATGTTTTCTTTTTGCATGCCTGCTATTTATCAAACAATAAAGTGCATGCAACATAACTTACCCAACACTCATTTTAGGCCAATGTGATTCTGATTAAACCTTTTTGTTTTTTTGTTTTTACTGGAATGGATGCTTTGATTCCTAGCAACCAACTTTGAAATCTATGATACCATAACTTCTATGTGCAGAAGGCTTGGTGCCAAGCATTTGAAAAGCGCTCCTTGCTAATCGCCATTTTCATTCAATGTTTCGTTACCCTTTCTTCAAGTAAGCAGGTAATGAGTTAGATTAATCCATTTTAAAACCTCTTAGTGGAATAACAAGGTGACTCGGTTCCATTGATGAGCAGACTGAATTTCTGTTATGGCATTTTCATCCAAGGACTTATTACAACTGCAAATGACAAACACAGTTTTATGAAGTATCTCTCATTATATATACAGGCACAGTGCAAGATATATCTCTGTTTTTTAATATATATAATAAACCTGCAGAGATATTTATTTCTTTTCATTTGGAGGCGATTCATCCTTTTGTCTATGGAGATTCTCAGTCATCCAGGTTACTGGTTGTCCCAAAGGTGCTTTTTTTTTTTCAAGATGCAACTGGATTTTCTGGTTTTTCTTTGAAGATATTTCGCTTCTCATCCAAGATGCTTCTTCCGTTCACTTTTGGGATTCATCCTGTTATGGTTAGCCGGCAGCAGGTATGGACAGCGGAGGAGAACGAGGACTCAGATGAGGGGCCAGGACCGTTAGGGAGTGGACTGCTGCCTTCAGAGTTTGTGGAGGCTGGTAGCAGTGATGAGGAGGTTCCTGAGGAGCCTGTGCTAAGTGCACATGTGCGCAGGATTGCTCGTAGGAGAGAGCAGTTACAGCAGCACGGGTGACTCGGGAGTAAGGCTGCAAGGTAATGGCCCCTCCCTCAAGAGGATAAAAGCCAGGTTTGAAGAGATGTTCTTTGCAGAAGGCAAAGACACTCTGAAGCTCAGCCTCATGGACATCATGGTTAGTTTTTGAAAACTTTTGTAAACTAGTTCTTATCTCTGGGTTTTTGGCAGCCTTGCAAAACAACTTGGCAAGGTTCTTTCTTGTCGGAGCTAATTAGTTGGAAGCAGCCTTTTATCTGTGAAGAAACAGAATTCGTGGATTAAACCTTAAAAGGTGGGGGCTGCTGCCTTTGTCTTGTGTTTGCTTTCGGAACCTAGTTGGGTCAGAACACATCCTTTTCTCCCTCGGTGTGTGGAAATCTACATGCCTCAAATTATCTGACTGCCGAGGGTAGCTAAGTCAGGATTTTCCATTTTGAAGTTGAGAAGATACAGCTAGCCTTCAACCTATGACCACAATTGAGCCCAAAATGTCTGTTGTTAAGTGAGACATTTGTTTAGCTCCCTTTGATGACTTTTCTTGCCACACTTGATATAAGTGAATCATTGCAGTTGTTGAGTTAGTTCCCCAAGGTCAATGGGGAAGCAAATCTGGCTTCCCCGTTGACTTTGCTTGTCAGAAGGTTGCAAAAAAAGGGGGGGCGGGATCCCATGAGGGGATCGTGTGATCCCTGGACTCTGCAACCGTCCTAAATATAAATCAGTGGCCAAGCATCTGAATTTTGATCACGTGACCACAGGGTGATGCTGCAACGGTCGTAAGGGCGAAAAACGGTCCTAAGTCACTTCTTTCAGTGCTGTTGTAACTTTGAACAGTCACTAAATGAAACTTCTGTATGTCGAGGACTCGCCGTGATTGACCAGCCTCACGTGCCTGGCCCCAAAACATATTTCCTCTGCATTTAAACAGTCCAGATACCTGGCCCGGCTGAAGGTACCTTTGGCCTTTAAGACAAAAGCGTTAGCCTGCCTTCAACGCAGGTAAATACATTCTACATTATATTTATCCCAGATTTTTTTTCTTGTCACAAGTTCTGGTGTCAGGGTTGACATGAAGAAGCTTAAAAGGAAATATAAGCAGTTTACATGGTCCGGAAAGAAACTGTCAACTTCTATCAACAGTGCAATGTTCTTCGCTCCCCGCCTTAAAGTCCAACCTGTCCGATCCTAAAAGCCACTCAGGAGCTTCAAAAGGGCACATGGGCTGCAGGATCTCACTGTAGCACTTCCTGTTTAATTAAGAGATGCCCAACCTCTTAAGCCAAGAGCCCCGTGTAAAGATGAAGGGAGAGCGACAAACCATTTCATGACCCTTGACCTTCCAGGAGAACAGCTCATTTCCTAGGGAGGCACTTGATCCAGACAGGAAAGGAAAACCAATCCAGTGGAGAGGCCATCTTGACCTTGGAAGTTCTCTAGGTGATGTCCTCAGGTACCCAGACATTCAGGGCATAGCTCGGTTTGTAGTTCAGGCAAGGCCCTACAGTCGAGTTGCACAACTTTCCATGGGTCGTACTGAGCCGTGCATGACACAGGAATGTGGTCTGATCAGTGTGGTTGATCCTTTAAGACAAAATCTGGTTGCTGGGATAAGATTGGATTCATGCATTATGTTGTCTGTCTGTCTGCATAACTATATCTATTTACGGTATTCACCCACCCACCCATCTATCCATCCATCTTCTATCATGTCTGTCCCACCCCTCTCCCTCCCTCCCTCCCCCCCCTCTCTCTTTCCTATCTAATCTATCTATCTATCTATCTATCTATCTATCTATCTATCTATCTATCTATCTCTATTTACGGTATCCACCCATCCATCTATCCATCTTCTATCATGTCTGTCTTTCCAATTCTGTTATCTATATATATAAAAGCGAAATACCACTCACACATCATCACAAAATCTCCAGAACCATAAAGCCTACAAACTTGAAATTTGGCACATATGTTCCTCTTGGCTTCTACATGCTCACTAAGAAAGGATTTCTCGAAATGACCATCAGAGCATTAGCATTTCCTATATTATTATTATTAACATGCTCTGATGCTAAGGAGTTCTACTCCCCCTCCCCACCTGAAAAGAAATCTCTTCCAAATGCAAAACACAAGCAGAGGAGTTTCAGTTTCAGTTTCACTGCACCAAGTAGCTTTAGTGCAGAACAGTTGACCTAAGCCACGCCCAGGCTCCTTGCTGTCTCCTCCTTGTTCACACGGCAAATACTGCTTCAGTTTCCAAACAGCCCTCAACTCTCTCACACACTGAGAGGACTCTAGCCAGATGAATACTGATGGATGTTGGTAGGCAGAGGCAGATTTTTTCCCCCCCTTATTTTCCTCCCCCAAAACTAAGCCCGACCACATAGTTTTGTAACGAAGCACGGGTATCGAGCTAATTCAGTATAATTAGCGAAACGGCTGCATTGCCTACCATGACAGCTATCTCTGTTATTGGATGTTTTCAATCGTAGGAATCTTTTTTTTTTATGGTTAGTTTTTTTAAGATGGGTTTTCTCTTGCTCCGAGTCACATTCCCACGAGGTGGGCAGCTATCTAAATGCGATACATAAACACTCTCCCCTCCCCCATGATTATTTCGATAAAAGGCCATTCAAATCAATTGGACAACCCCTGATTATACGGAAGTGCTTTCCATCAGCACTTATTTAATTGCCTTCTGTTCCCGATGAAAAGAAACTGGGAAAAACAGCTCGGTTATCGCGCATTGCTGGATCACCCCTGGGTGGTATTAACACCTAGGAGTAAAAAAAAACAAAAAACACCAAACCCACGTGTTCGCTATCAGCCTTCTGCATTTTTGCCGAGATGCACCGACAGTGGTAATTTTATCGTGCCCGTCAGATGGTGTGTGATTCTCTCCCCTCCACGTCCCCAATTTTTTTTAACACCTCCTTGAAAAAAAAAATTGCAAATAACCTGTGAAGGAAAATTACCCACTGCTGATAATTACTGTGCATATGCCTGGAACCGGATTATTTATAGGGGGCTTTGGAGAATAATTCCAGTCTCGTTGCTAGCGCTCTTTTCGTTTAAAAAAAAGAATTGCTCACTTGCTTGGATTTCTGGGACATTGGCCTGAGATCAAACCTGCTGGATCAATACGGATCCACTTTTCTGCTCCATTATATGCAGGTGGTCCACGACGTACGACCTCAATTGAGACGGACCCTTCGGCCAATAAAACCGAGAAGTGAGTTTGGCTCCCCTTTTACGGCTTTTCTTGATGCAGTCGTTAAGTGAATCCCCGCAGTCGTTAGGTTAGTCACACGGTTGTGAGACGAATCTGGCTTCCTCATTGGCTTTGCTTGTCAGAAGGTCGCAAACGAGGATCGATCATGGGCCCCTGGGATACTGCAAACCACTCGCCAAGCGTCCGAATTTTGATCACATGACCTGCAATGGTCGTAAATGCAGAGAAGAGCAACCAAGGTGATTAGGGGACTGGAGGCTAAAATACATAAAGAATGGTTGTTGGAATTGGGTATGTCTAGTTGGATGAAAAGGAGGACTAGGGGAGACATGATAGCAGGGTTCCAACATTTGAGGGGCTGCCCCAAAAAAGAGGGAGTCAAGCTATTCCCCAAAGCACCTGAAGGCAGGACAAGAAGCAACGGATGGAAACTAATCAAGGATGGAAGCAACCTGGAATTAAGGAGAAATTCCCTGACAGTCAGAACAATTAACCAGTGGAACAACTTCCCCCCAGAAGTTGTAAATTCTCCAACACTGGAAGTTTTTAAGAAGAGATTGGGCAATCATTTGTCTGAAATAGTGTAGGGTTTCTTGCCTAAGCAGGGGGTTGGACTAGAAGACCTCCAAGGTCCCTTCCAACTCTTGTTATTCTATTCTATTCTATTCTGTTCTGTTCTGTTCTGTTCTGTTCTGTTCTGTTCTATTCTAAGTGTGAAAAATGGTCATAGGTCACTTTTTTTTCAGTGCTGTTGTAACCTCAAGCAGTCATTAAATGACCCATGCTTTAATTCTTAGCCCTGCCCCCCCCCCGCCCTTTAAAACTATTCACTTCCACCGCCTAAATTCCCTCCCTATCAATGGGATGAGATTGTCTACTTTAAGATCTGCTCTCTTATTTTCTTTTTCACCTTCAAATTACGGCTCCCGGAGGTCCTTTATGGAGAACCGACAAATTGCAAACAGAGACCTGCCTTGGATTTCATTTATTATTATTATTATTATTATTATTATTATTATTATTATTATTATTATTCACACTTAATATCTTTGTGCACAGTTAGCGAGCAAGCCCCCAGGACTTCTGGGATGGACCCCTCCCTGTTTCTAACCAGGGAGGTCATAAAATGGGTGGGGGGGATTTGAAGAAACCCCATAAAAGTGTGTGCGAGGGTAAATTGTATTTAGCCTGCTACCGGAGGGAGAAGCATGAATGCACAATTATGAGAAGGATGTCCCTAAAGAGAGATTTCCGTCCATTGCTATAGTTGAAATGCTCTATCTTGCACTGCACAAGGTAATTCAGGCAGAAAAGAGAGGTATTTCCCTTCCCCCCTCTCTTTTTTTTTCCCCTGAAAGAGATTATATTACCCGTCTCCTCTGTTGATGGATTTTATTGCTCAGGTTCACTGAGAGTTTTATTATTGCATTACTTAAACTGTTTTGGAGGTTTCTGAAAGATTTTAAATAGAATCGTAAGTTGAGCTAGGCGCGCGGTGTCCTTTCGGTCTTTAATGGGATGAAACTTATCCACAAGCTTCAAACGTGACTGCAGTGTGAAATATCTCCTGCCTGTAGAGGGTTGGGCTTTATTTTCCTGGGGAAAAAAATAAAAACCCAGCATAAACAGAGAATTGATTGAATGGATCGTTCTCTTTCTGTATTGTTGAATAAAGCATGCTTGGGATTGTAGACAGTGGTGCATTGATGATATTACCTAGTAGGGTCATGAAATGTCTGCAAGAGAACCACCAAGTCAAAAAGCACCATGGACACAACACCATTCCTCCTCCTCCTCCTCCTCCTCCTCCTCTCTGCAGACTCCATTCCCTTCTAGCATTCATGAGACCTAGTTTGGCACTGAAATATCTACAAGTAAACGACCAAGTTCAGAGAGCATCAAGAACCCCACAATCCTGCACCTCCTCTTCCTCCTTCCCTTCTCCTCCTCCCCGTGAACCCCATTCCCTTGCAGCATGGATGATGTTTTCTTAGTTTGGTAATGAAAACATCTGCAAGAAAATTTCAAAGAACACCAAGGACCCCACAATTCAACCTTGAGCTACAAACATTTTCTTCTATCAAGATGATGGCTTGTTTGATCAGTTTTAGCCATTTTTTGGCTAGTAAATGAAAATTTAAAGCTTAGCAGGATGTATAAACCTTAGAATAGAATAACAAGAGTTGGAAGGGACCTTGGAGGTCTTCTAGTCCAACCCCCTGCTTAGGCAGGAAACCTTTCAGGCAAATGCTTATCTCTTCTTAAAAACTTCCAGTATTGGAGCATTTACAGTGGTGGTATTCTACCGGTTCGGCCCGGTTCTGCAGAGCCGGTAGCAGGGATGAGCAGCAGAGACCAAACCAGTTCTGTTGGGCCCACCTGCCCACCTGGGCTCCCATGCTCAACCTTTATCCTCTGCTTTTGAAGCACAGCTGCTTTGCGCGGCACAGCTGAGTGCCAAGCGGCAGCTGCGGAAGCGACCGGGAGAGTGCAGGCTTATAAAAGATGAGTTGGAACACCTCCGCACCAGTACAAATGCCTCTGTGCCCATGAACTGGTGGTAAAACCATTTGAATTCCACCATTGGGCATTTACAACTTCCGGAGGCAAGTTGTTCCACAGGTTAATTGTTCTCCCTGATAGCAAATTCCTCCTTAGTTCCAGGTTGCTTCTCTCCTTGATTGGTTTCTATCCCTTGCTTCTTGTCCTGCCTTCAGGTGCTTTGCAGAATAGCTTGACTCCCTCTTCTTTATGGCAGCCCCTGAGATATTGGATCACTGCTATCATGTCACCCCTAGTCCTTCTTTGCATTAGACTAGACATACCCAATTCCAGCAACCGTTCATCGTAGGTTTTAGCCTCCAATCCCCCAATCCTCTTGGTTGCTCTTCTCTGCACTCTTTCTAGAGTCTCAACATCCTTTTTTTACATCGTGGCAGCAAAAACTGGATGCAGTACTCTAGGTGTGGCCTTACCATGGCATTATAAATTGGCATTAACACTTCACGTGATCTTGACTTATCCCACAAGTGGTAACTTAGCCCTAAACCTTTGAGTCAGGTCATTATCTGGTTTATGTTCCTCAAAATTCCCTTTTCAGTTATCTTGTTAGTCACTGCCTTGTTGTATCTTATGTTTACGCTACAGGGTTAGCGTGATCTCAGCTAGCCTCAATCTTGAGCAAGGATGCATGGTGTGGGAGTTAGTTCTCACATGCCCCAAAGTCAATAATCTGATATTAGATCAGACGATTACCAAAGAACAAGTGGAAACTAATATTATCTTGCGGTGCGTAGATTCATCTCAAGATCTTTATGTAAGAGCAGTTACGAAGAAGGCACGGCGAGATATCTGGTGGTTTTAATAAGAGCTTCTCGAATTCTTTTGTTCAGAGTCCTGGTGCCTGTTCTGAACTTTTTGCAGGCTAGAAAGACACACAGCTCCTTTTTATTTTTATTTTCATTTTAGATTTCTGAAAGGCCAACCCTTCCTCAAAATTCAGCTCCGTTCTTGTGTGCTCCCAACTTAACAACCACAGTGTTTCACTTAAGAACCACAGCATTGGTTCTAAATTGTGGCAACACTCACTTAACGAAGGTCTCGCTTAGCCACCAAAACACGGGGCTCCTTTGTCGTCATAAGTCAAATTCTCCAAGGGCTACCTGGCCTTAGAGGATATAACGGGGAAGGCATTCAATATTAGACGCGGCATACCTGGTTTTTCCGCTTTCTCCCTAAGAACAAGTTTCAGCAGGCAGCTGCCAGCAACCTCGTTTTCTTGGGAGCACTTCCTGTTTGCTGGGATTGAGTAGGAGGCTGGTGTTTTGTTCTCACGAAAGTGAGAGAAGAGCCAAGTCAGGATATGTTCCCCAGTCCAGGTGTTGCCTAACCCTCCGTGGCAAGGATGATTCCTCTTTTTTTTTGCCTTCCATGAAAGCTTCCAATTTCTGGCCTTGTCAGCAATACCAAAGCCGTTGTCGCAAAGTTGGGGATGTCGGTCTCGGGCATCAACCATGGTTGCACGTTGCAGGAATTGGGTAGGTCTAGTACCTTATGGATTGTTGACAAGTGTATCTTTTCTTTTTATATATACTGAAAGCATATGCACCAAGGCCAGAGGTGGTATTCAACAGGTTCTGACCAGTTCTGGAGAACCAGTAGCGGAAATTTGGAGTAGTTCGGAGAACCAGCATATACCACCTCTAACTGGCCTTGCCCCCCCCCATCTATTCTCTGCTTCCCGAGTCCCAGCTGATCGGCTGGGTTTTCTTTGGTTGCCCTGCACAGGAGAATGGAGCTGGAAAGCAGGTTAGTGGGGTGGGGAGGGAAGGGGGATTGTGCTTCCCCTGCCACGCCTAGCAAGCCACGCCCACAGAACCAGTAGTAAAAAAAATCGAATCCCACCACTGACCAAGACAAATTCCTTGTGTGTCTAATCACATTTGGCCAATAAAGAATTCATTCATTCATTCATTCATTCATTCATTCATTCATTCATTCATTTAATGAAAAGAAGGACGAAGGGTGACATGGTAGCAGTCTTCCAATATCTCAGGGGCTGCCCCAAAGAAGAGGGAGTCAAGCTGTTCTCCAAAACACCAGAAGGCAGGACAAGAAGCAATGGGTGGAAACTAATCAAGGACAGAAACGACCAGCAACTAAGGAGGAATTTTCTGACAGTGAGAACAATTAAACAGTGGAATTAAACAATTAAACAATGCTCCAACATTGGAGGTTTTCAAGAGGAGATGGGACGACTGTTGCTAACTTAACAACTGCAGTGATTTCCCTTAACAATTGGGGCAAGAAAATTGGTTAAAGTGGGGCAAAATCCGCTTAGCAAATGTCTCACTCAGCGACAGAAATTTCAGGCTCGGTGATGGACGTAAGTCGAGCCCTACCTGTACTGTGGAAGTAAACCAGTAAATAAATAAGAAAAACCCCTGCGAAAGAGGTTTGTTTGGCAGACCACCGTGGATGCAAAAGAGGCGGAGGGTCCCAAGCCATTCTTCTCTGTTTATAGAACTTTGTGGCTTTGTCTTGAATGCAGAACGTCCTCGACTTACAACGGTTCATTTAGCATCCGTTCAAAGTTACGATGCCACTGGGGAAAAAAGTGACTTATGACCGCTTTCCCCCCTTGCAACCGTTTGCAGCGTCCCCGTGATCACGTGATCAAAAAATCAGATGCTTGGCAAACCGATTCACATTTATGACGGTTTTCAGTGTCACGCGACCCCCACTTCTGACAAGCCAAGACAGCGGGGGAACCCAGATTCGCTGTCCCTAACTTAACACAAGTGCAAAGATTCACTTAACAACTGCGGCAAGGAAAGGGGTAACATGAGGGGGCCCAACTCAACCTACCAAATGTTTCGCTTAGCGACATAAATGGGGCTCCGTTGTGGTTGTAACTCGAGGACCACCCGCGCAGATCATCAGGCCTTAAAAAAAAAACCTGTGAAATCCCAACTGCTTCTGACTCTCTGTCTCGAAAACAGGCAGCCGATGAGAGTCTTAAGCAGCGCTAAGATTAATCTTCTTGTGGTCCCACTTGGGGAGGGAAGGAGAGAGGGAGGAGGACAGGAATGGTTTTACAAGTGTGAGTATCCAGAGGATGCCGCACGATAAAGGACAAGGGGCCAAAGCGATTGATTCAGGTTTATTAAAAGGGTCTGAGTGGGCCCCTTGATTGCTAAAAAGAGGCACTTCAGCTCCTAAGTGGCTCAGCATTAAAATGCACAAATGCAGAGGAGGTAGTAGGCAGGATTGTGCGGTTGTGTAGCTGCAAAAAGGAAAAAAAAAAAGCAGAGGGGGGATGTCTATTGAAAAGAAACACGTTGAGGTTAACGGCCTTGGATTTTACTTTGTCATTAGCTGAAGATAAGGAAACCCAGAAAATGATTTCCTTCTTCAGCAGGATTTCCATTGCCACCGCCGTCTGTTCTCATCGGGTCGTTCCTTCCTTCGTTAATTACGGCCATGTTTTTTTTATTCGCCGCTCGATACAATGACCAGGGCGGAAAAAAACGAGGTGCTTAGCGTTTCGTTGGAGCCTCTTTCTCTCCCTTTTTCATGAGGGGTGACCCGCGTTTTCAGCAAAATGGTTATCTTGTATTTCTAGATCGACTTTATTGTGTTATTGTTGGCCACGGTTCTGTCGAAATGAATGGAACTTTTGTATTTGTGGACTTGCCCTGCGGTGATTTGGCTGTGGCAAGCTAAAGTGGGACGTGGTTTTCAGTGTAATGTTTTACAGGTTAATAATACCCATGCAGCCATGCCGAAAGGGGGAAAACTTCATTTGGAAAAGAAAGGGGCAAAAAAAATAACGGAATGAAATGATTAATACAGTGTTGAATTGTCCTGCAGCGAGTTGGCCCCAGCAAGTGGGCCATGGTGAGTTGTCCTAGACCCATGATGGGGAACCTATGGCACGCGTGCCACAGATGGCACACAGAGCCATTTGTGCCGGCATGAGAACCGCAGGCAAACTTGCCTCACTGCACATGTATACGCCTCACAGCTGATTTTTTTGGCTGGTTTGAGGCCTTTTTCGGCCTCCCAGAGGCTTGAAAAAACCTTCTGCAGGCTTTGCAGGCCGAATGATAGGCCCATTTCGCTACTTCCTGTAATACCGGAAGTGACGAAACGGGCCTATTATTCGGCCTACAAAGCCTGCAGAGACTTTTTTTCAAGCCTCTGGATTATTTATAATAATCCATTCTTCCTAATCTTTGTATCTATTTTTTAGCCACTCATACCATTTATCCCATCTTGCGTAGTATTCGGAATTCTCCTTATCTTTCATTTCCAATGTGAGCGTATCCATTTCCGCGCATTCCAATACTTTTTGTATGACTAGATCCGGTTTTAGATCTGGTGCTAGTTTTAACTTTTAACAACTTTCAGGGCTTCAGGATATCTGAAGGACACATCAGCTCATCCCTCTCGATTGGGCAGAGACGGCATGTTCTGGGTGATGATGTTCACCATTTAATCATGTCCGACTCTTGGCAGTTCTGTGGGCCAGCTCTCTCTCACATCCATGAGTTTTGCTACGCTCTAGCTGGGGTCAGCTTTAATGATGTCCAGCCATCGTGTTCTTCGATATCCTGCTTTGCTTTTAACTAACCCAGGGATATCAAACTCAATTTCATTGAGGGCCACATCAAGGTTGTATTTGACCTTGGGGGGCTGGGGTGGGCGTGGCCAACATGATGTCACTTGTGTCGGGGGCACCTGTGGTGGCCCAAGCGCTCTGCCAGTGAAAATGGGCTCCCAAGCTCCGTTTTGGGCTGCAACGGCCTCCTGCAGCGCTCTGCCAGTGAGAACGGAGCTCAGGGAGGGCCATGTGCAGCCCTTGTGAGCTCCATTTTTGCTGGCAGAGCCATGGGTTGGTCCTTCACTATTTCCAGGGTGGCCCGTGGGCCATATCTAAGCACCCTGTGAGTTTGATCCAACCTCCGGGCCTTGAATTTGACACCCCTTCCAAGCATAATTGCTACCTCCAGGGAATTTCCCTACATGATCCAGCCCAAGTAAATGAGACATAATTTTGTGACCTTGTCTTCCAGTGACATATCTCGTGTTATGACCTCGACTCCTTGCTTGTTAGTCACCTTTGCTTTCCAAGGAATATGCAGAAGCCTTCTCCAGCGTGTCTGTGACAATTCGGCATGGCCAGCTCACCAGGGCCGACTTTCCACGGCCAACTCACCATGATTAACTGGTCACAGCCACGGCAATCACACCACAGGACAACAGGACAAGAGTTGCACTAATATCAAAGAATTGGTGGAATAGAGTCATTCAAGGTTGCAAAAGAAGGGACAGAATGAAATGAGAATGGCAAAAATTAAAATAAACTTTATTGATCTTAAATAATGAAATAGAAATTGGTAAATTGTCCCACGATGAGTTTTCCCGCAGCGAGTTGGTTGTGATGTTGGTTGGCTGTTGTCAAGTTGGCCATGGTGAGTTGGCCATGGTGAGTTGGCCGCAGGAAGTTGGCTGTGGCGAGTTGTCCCATTCCCTTCTCCAGTGCCACAGCTCAAACAAGTATGCTGTGGGTGTCATCACCTAAGGATCTACATTTGGCGGGTCCCAAGAGATACACCTTCTCTGCATTGGCACCAGCCCTATGGACTATTCTTCTCCCCACCCTTTAAAAGAATTAGATTCAGCCTCCTCCCTTTTGGTATCCACTATCTGGTTATAGGACAGGCCTGGGTCTCCCAAGCTCCTGGAGACAGTGTGATGTCCATCATGAAACTTTGGGCTCTCATGGTATCCTCTTTAGAATAAGGTTCAGGCTGAGTTTGAAGGCTGAGCAATTGTTCAGGGTCTTCATATCTGACACGAACTGGTGCTTTTGGACGACAGAAAGACATTGACGGGGTCACTAGCAGCCCAGGAAAAACACCCATCACTTTTCAACTTTCCTGATAGTCTCTCTCTCTCTCTCTCTCTCCCCCCTCTCTCTTTCTCCCTCTCCCTCTCTCTCTCTCTCTCTCTCTCTCCCTCCCTCCCTCCCTCCCTCTCTCTCTCTCTCTTCCCTCCCTCCCTCCCTCTCTTTGTATAAATATACATACATACACACACGTGTGTATCTGTGTGTGTATGTATGTTGTTCTTGAACTTTCCTCTGGACCTCTTGGAGTTGAAATATTTGACAAGGAAACTGTAACTCAACCTCAGGAAAGGGTTTCCTTGCTCATGCATTTTTCATGGCTTTGTTTGAAATATATTCCTGGGGAAAGGAAGGGGTAGGGAAATCTGCCTCTTATCTTTCCTGTAAGCACGGTAATTAACATTCAGATGGTTTGGGATGCAAGGAGTTACCTTGTCTTGTTTTTGTTGGATCTTAATTGCTTTGTTGATTTTTATCTAACAAATAGGTGAACGCAGCTCCCACATCCTTCTCTGCCCTCACCTTCTCTCTCTCTCTCTCTCTCTCTTTCTCCCTCCCTCCCGCTCTCCCTCTTTCTCTTTTTCTCACTCCCTCTCCCTCTCCCTCTTTCTTTCCCTCCCTCTTTCTCTCCTTCTCTCTCTCTCTCTTTCTCCCTCCCTTCCGCTTTCCCTCCTTCTCTTTCTCTCACTCCCTCTCTCTCTCCCTCTTTCTTTCCCTCCCTCTTTCTCTCCTTCTTTCTCTCTCTCTTTCTCCCTCCCTTCCGCTTTCCCTCTTTCTCTTTCTCTCACTCCCTCTCCCTCTCTCTCTCTCCCTCTTTCTTTCCCTCCCTCTTTTTCTCCTCTCTCTCTTTCTTTCTCCCTCCCTCCCGCTTTCCCTCTTTCTCTTTCTCTCACTCCCTCTCCCTCTCTCTCTCTCCCTCTTTCTTTCCCTCCCTCTTTCTCTCCTCTCTCTCTCTCTTTCTCTCTTTCTCCCTCCCTCCCGCTCTCCCTCTTCCTCTTTCTCTCACTCCCTCTCCCTCTCTCTCCCTCTTTCTTTCCCTCCCTCTTTCTCTCCTTCTCTCCCTTTCTCTGTCCCTCTCCCCCCTCTCTCTCCCTCTTTCTTTCCTTCCCTCTTTCTTTCTCTCTCTCTGCCTCTCCCCCCACCCCAACTTATGACCATTTTCACACTTGACCACTGCAACGTCACGTGATCAAAATTTGGGAGCGTTTGGCAATTGGATGTGTTTACAAGAGTTACCCTGTCCCAGGGTCATGTGTTGGTGCAGTGGTTAGAATGCAGTACTGCAGACTACTTCTGCTGACTGCTGTCTGCCAGTCTCATCAGTTCAAGGTGAAGTTTGACTCAGCCTTCCATCCTTCTGAGCTCAGTAAAATGAGGACCCAGATTGTTGGGGGCAACAGGCTGACTCTGTAAACCACTTAGAGAGGGCTGGAAAGTACTGTGAAGCAGTATATAAGTCTAAGGGCTATTGCTGTTTCCCTTCTTTCTTTCCTTCCTTCCTTCCTCCCTTCCTTCCCTCCCAGTGGTTAGAATGCAGTATTGCAGGCTAATTCTGCTGACTGCCAGCAGTTTGATCCTGACCAAAAATGAGGAAAATGAGGACCCAGATTGCTGGGGGCAAGAGGCTGACTCTGTAAACCGCTTAGAGAGGGCTGGAAAGCACTGGGAAGCGGGATATAAGTCTAAGGGCTATTGCTATTTGCAATCTTCCCAGACAAGCTTTCGACAAGCAAAGCCAATGGGGGCGGAGAACCCAGATTGCTTTAATGATGGCACGATTCATTTAACAACTGCAGTGCTTCATTTAACAACTGTGGCAAAAAAAAAGGTCGCACAATGAGACACAGCTCACTGACCCGGTTAGCAACCAAAATTTCAGGCTCCATCGTGGTTGTAAGTTGAGGCCATGTGTTTAAAAGCTACATTTTTAAAACCTTGCAATTTTTTTTTAAGTCTCTGGAAACTCTTCTCTCTCTATAATAATTAGTTGATTCATCAAAGAATATCAGAGCAGACATCTTTAATAGCATGCCTTGAACCTGGCCCTTGGTGGAAATGAATATGCTGATTATCTTTATCACACTAGCTTCTCCAGCAATTCCCACTGAGGAAGGAGACAGTTGGATCTCTGTCAAGTCGCTATTAATTTGCTTTAACAAAAGAAAAATGAAAGCTAAAAAAAAAGAAAGAAAGAAAGTTTTTTTTAAAAAAACCCACAGGAAGCAAAAAAAAATATTTGTGGCTGTTGACAAATGGCTTAAAGAAATGTTGAATCGAAAGTCATCATGTAAAAAAATAATAATCTGATATATGTTTTAGCTTCCCATCCCTAAATTGCTTATGAGTCATCACGCTACCCCAGTTGCATAGTTGGAGTAGTCATTTCATTTTTAACATTAAAAAATAAATAAATAAATCTACTTTTAACTTAAATGAATATAGTTAAGCCAGACCACAGAGATAGAGACGGGATCCCTCTTATTCCCTGTGTGTGCCTTGCTCCCTCCCTTTCCCATTACTGTCAATATGAAATAAATTCTTGTTTTTGATGCTTAAACATTTTCATCTTCTTGTCTTCATGGATGGCAAGCCACCCAGAGTTGCTCAAAGCAGCATATAAGTTTGATCAGTAAATAGGTAAAATAAAATATTTTGTACCCATCAAGAGAATCTGGAATCACAATCAGGAGGTTGTGAGTTCAATCCTAGGTAGAGAGGCAGATAATTTCTCTCTCTGGGCGCAATGAGGATATATCTGTTGAACAAAACTCCACATTGGTGACAGAAAGGGCATCCGGCCAGTAAACACTTCAACTCCATTCAGTTGCCCAGAGTCCACCCTGATGCAAGGGATTAC
>NW_020716848.1:766732-779228 GCF_900518725.1 Notechis scutatus | reverse complement strand
TTCTTCTTCTTCTTCTTCTTCTTCTTCTTCTTCTTCTTCTTCTTCTTGTCTCCTCCTCCTCCTCCTCCTCCTCCCTGCCTCACAAAACATCATCACTTTTGGTCCTTCATCCATTAGCCCCCCAACCACCCAAAATATATGAGATTTTGCTTGCTGATTGGAGCCATCTCCTTTGATGTCCTCTAGTAAGTGCAGTGCTTCACCCATTGCTTGCTAAGCCTAAAATAGTCTTAACACAGTAATAAGCAAAAGGAGGCGAAATGCTTCTACTCACACAAAGACACATAATTTGAAAAAAAAAAAAAAAAGTGGAGAATCCTCTACTGTGCCCTGGATTGCTGGTTTCTCTGCCTGGGGCATTTTCAGCCTTGTTTGGATTAAGCCTGGTCTTGTTTACTCTCATCGCAAATGGTCTTCACTTCCTTGGGGTTTTACAGGTAGAAACTGCTGGAAATGTTTTCGTTTTCCCCGCCATTTCTCCTCTCCCCAGTCTTTCCAGCCACTCCACTTGCCAGCGGTGCTTTCCAGCCATTAAATTCTTTTTATCACCCCATGGAAAAATACTGTCTGACTACCGTCTCAGGAGGGCTAAACTTTCCAAGATCTGTGAAGAAAAAAAAAAAAAAAAACTTAGCCCTCCATCCTTGGAGTGCCATTTCATTGAGTCTCCTTTCGTCCCATGAATGTTGCATTACAGATTTTCCACGTCGACAAGAGCAAACCACAAAAATACTCAGATCTTTGTATCGCAATCAACAGTTAGCCGGCATCCCATGTTGGTCCAACTCAACACTGAAAGCCAGGAGCAGTTCAGACAACCTGGAACAGATTCCAAAAACGGAAAGAAGACTTTGTTGGCCAAAATGGCTGGTTTTTGCAGAATGGTTGCTCTTCCCAGTTGCTTTCAAAGTCCATTCCCCCCGCTTCCCCCACTGCCGCCCTCTTGAAAATTGGAGGCCTTCAAAATACCTCCTGGGTGCACTAATCTATAGGCCATCGTGTGTTTAAATCCCTGCACATTTTTATTTACTGATTTGGATTGCGTTGTCGGGCCATAAACCAAGCTAATCTGGAAATTCTAATTAGGGCTTTGCATCTTCAAAGCTTTACACAAATATTAGCTAATCTTATATTAATCATCCTGAATTTCAGATTGACTAGTGTGTTCTTGGTGGCATGCCATGCATTTCAACCTTTCACATTTAGAGCTGGGGTATTGAAAGCAACCTGGAAGTCTTTTGAAAATTAGTAGCATAATATAAAAAAGATCTTCTTGAAATATTTCCAATCTTTTTCTTGGCATATTGGAATCAATTGGGTGATTTTGTCTTTTTTTTTTCTAAATTCTTTGACCAATAGTTCAATCTTTTTTCTTTCTCTTTCTTTTTTCTTTCTTTCTTTCTCTCTCCCTCCCTTCCTTCTTCCTCCCACCTTCCTTCCTCTCCTCCTCACTTCCTTTCACTTCCTTTCTCGCTCTCCCTTTCTCTTTTTTTCTCTTTTTTCTCACTCTCTCATTCCTTCCTTCCTCTCTTTTTCATCTCTCATTTTTTTCCTTTCCTCATTTCCTTCTTTTTCTCTTTCTCCTCCTCTCTCTCATTCTTTTTTCGCTCTGTCTCCCTTTCTCTTTTTCTCTCTTTCTCTCTTTCTGTCGTTTCTCTCTCCCTCTCCCTCATTTTCTCTTTTACACTTCTCCCTTGGTTTATAAACAACTTCTTTTCACTAAGAAAACCTATTCTGCAGACAATCATACTGAGGAAACATTTGTGATATTTTGGGGGAGGAGGGGAGGTAAAAGCTCATGGCATTTTTCTTTTCAAGAACACTCTAGATCAGGGGTGTCCAACCTTGGCAACTTTAAGACTTGTGGACTTCTGGGAGTTGAAGTCCACAAGTCTTAAAGTTGCCAAGGTTGGACAGCCCTGATCTAGATGAAAGCAGTTCTTATGAATAGGGCTAAATTTTACCAGTCATCAAATCCACCTGTCATGATTTGGTGTGTTTTTTTTGTTTCTTTTGTGCAAAAAAAATAAAATGGCAGTATGTTGTTTTTTTTTACAAAGGTACAAAAATTCACACAGAGCATCTGTTAAGTTCCCATTAGGCTTATTATATCTGTGTCCTTAAAAAAAAATCCTGCCCCCAATGTAGAAGGATTAAAGCTTTACCTCCTCTGATAAACATCAGGAGCCGTATTTATTTAATTAATGGATTTATAGGGCCGCCTAACTCAGACAGTGACTCCAGGCTGTATACAATAAAAACAAACAATGAACACAGAGAAAAAGCCCCACACAGTACAAACCTTAAACAATAAAATCCAAAATATGAAATGACAACCAAATGTCATAATCAAATCATGGAAAAAAAGAACTTTACTCTTCTCGGCTGAGGTGCTTCCCATTGTACATCGTCAGTCGATCCTGTAGATCGATTGGAGCTATTGATTCAAATGTTAATTGGCTAACAGTTTTTTTTCAAAGTGTTTTAAAAGGTTCTTAATGGGGAAAATTCTGAGAACATCTGTTTTTAAGTTTCCTGGGCTACGGGGGTTTTATGCTTGAGGGTTTTGCCTGTTTTATGTCTTTGGATATCTTGATGAGCGTCTCAAAGCTTCTCTTGTGGAGATGCTTTAAGTAGGACATTGCCAGGCTCAAAGGAGTTAAGTTGCAGTTCAAAAAGGATTAATTACTCAGCCTGTACACAAGAATCTAATCATTTAAATTTCAATATTAGATTGGCACCAGATATGGGCCAACAAAATTCAAGAAGGATTGGGACTGTTTGTGGCAACGAAACCATTCCAAGCTAATGACTCACTTAATTCCCCCTTCCCAGCTCTGCCTGCTCTTCTACAGACATCAATAAAATGAGTACCCAGAATCGGTGGGACTGGTAGGTGGGACTGCGTGGGATTGGTAGGATGAGGGTCACGTTGAACCTCAAGTCATGTCCAAAGGCTCGCTGTAGGCCAAGCCAAACTAGATCTAAGAGGAGAACTTCAGGTGAGCTGGCAGTTTCCACCTCTGGGAATCCTTTGGAAATTTCCTCCCTGTCGCTTCAAGCCTCTTCCCAACTGTGTTCGTCGGCAGTCCCTTAGTGTTAAGCTGTCTGTCACTCCAGGGTTTTGGCTTGTAAAGCCACTGCAAACATGTTCCTCTGATGTTTTACGCCGATCAAACCTCTTGCAGCCCAGGTTTCCAGCAGCGCTTGGCGCGGGGAAGATAACCACCCCATCCCTTAGGCGGTGAATATTCATCCTGGTTTCCTTCTCTTCCACTTTCTCCCTCCCTGCAGACGGTTATTTCAGATCTTCTTTCATTTCTTTTGACAAGGAGAAAGACTATCTGGCCTTCTTCTTTTTCTTTTCTTTTCCCCCTCCTGGTTCCTCATCCAGCTCCTCCTAATAACATCAAACAGTCCGATTGCACCGTTAAAGGCAAATTAAGTTCTCCTGTATATCAAATTAGCTCTCTGAGGGTGGCATCAGCTAAGTTTCTTTTATGTTTTAAGTCCTGGTTCTCTAATCTGTTTCTAATTCATTCTGTTCAGCAATTTTGCATTTCTGTTTCCGCAGCAGCAGGGCTGATTAATTCTTTCTCATGACATCTGTATCTGCATCCCAGATTAAACCAGCTCCGATATGGAGCCTATCATTAAGCGTTAAATATTCTTCCAAGGGTTCTTTAATTTGATTTAACATCAGTGGATCATTTAATACAGAGTCATTAATTCTCCGTTTTGAGGCAAGGCCACATTCTGGCAACGCTCTTTAATCACAAGATTATTGTGATATGATTTGCGGGATAATATATCAATTTATTTATATATAAATTATAAATTATAAATTACACACACAAACACACATTCCTGGCTGCCTTTGGAAGCCTTATAAGGGTCACGTTGCTAAGGAAACAGGCATGATTTGGGGGATAATATACATATGTGTGTGTGTGTGTGTGTGTGTGTGCACATACTTTACAAAGCCTTACAAAGGCCAAGTTGCTAAGCAAGCATGCGTGATTTGTGGGATTATGTACACACACACACAAACACACACACACACATACATATACATACATTAGAAAGTTTTTTATTAGGTATAATAACACAAAAATGCAATAAAACAGATCGATATATTATGTTACATATATTAACAGCTGCAAGGATTTCGTATGCACAACTCTGGAAGGAAAAAAAGGGTTCCACCGGAAGGCATGGTTATAAAAAAATATTTAATAGATTGTATAGAGATGGACAGGCTAACGATGAAAATAAAAACAGAGAAGATTCAATTTATTATAGGGCCTGCGATGCCTGGGATGAGTGGTTTAGAAATAAAAATAAAATAAAATGGCAATTAGGAAAAGAATGAGGGAATATGTAAATATGTAAATATACCATGGAGAAGATTGAGATGTAAGGATAAAAGATATTGATTTATAGTAAGAGTAAGATGTAATGGTAAAGGAATAAGTAAATACATATATTGAAAAATGTGAGGAGATGCAAAAGATGTCTTGATGTTGATAACAATGTATAAAGTTTTATTTTATGTTTTTAAAATTTGGAAACTTAATAAAATTTATTTTTTTTAAAAAGAAACTATTTTAAAAAATACAAGTTCCAGGTAATACTGTGAAAAAAGAGACAGACATCCCAGATCTCTGGAACTAAAAATTTAAATTGTTCACTAAGCTTTCGTTAGCTGGCCTTGTCTCATCTTCTCTATAATTGGTGCCACACCAAAACGTTGTCGAATAGTGTCATTTGTGATGTGGTCAAGAAGGGAGATGCACGATATCCAAATGGAGCCTCCGGAGTCTGGCAGCAGCAAGGCAGAGGAACAAGGGGAGCTTGTTCCCAGTGTGCGTGTGCACAGAGCTGCTAGAAGGCGAGAGCAGCTGAGACAAAAGGGGCAACTCGGGAGTAAGGCTGGGAGGTGATTGCCCCTCCCCTAAGGTATAAAGGAGGTGCAAAGATAGAGAAACCTGTGCAGGAAGCAAAGTTGCTTGTTCTGTTCAGATTAATCCTTGAAGCTCTGTGTGGACTTTGTACTTTGGTTGTTTTTTTTAGAGTTCATTTGCCACTTTAGTTGTTGGCAGCAATTCAAAGGAAAGAAAGGTGGGTGCTTATCTTGAAGGAATTGTTTGGGACTCATTACAGGCTGGGAATGAACATAATTCCCAGCATTGAAATAAAACAAGAGTTGTTTTAACTAAGCATGTGTTTAATTACGGTCTCGGGAAGCCTTGGTCAAAACAGCTTGGTTCTTGAGTTCAGTAGCTGTATGTCAATGACCTTTCCCAACCCACCTCCCTATCCCAGTGAATCCTGCCAGTCAAGAGGCCTCTGCTCTGTATCACTTATTACTAAATTGAAAATGGTGTTTTACTGCAGCCGTAAAAGGGTTGGTGCTGCCCGAAGTACATTTTTATACAACTCCATGAACTTTGTCATTGAAAACATGATGGCCTTGAATTGGAGAGCATGGCGGAAGAGCTATATAATTTGATTACCTGTATTAATCAACTAGAGTACAACGTATAAAAACCAGTAATGCATAATTCTGGCTGGAGCCCGATAGGCCCCTTGTGCATCTCGGGAAGATTTATTTTCCATTGTATCATTTATTGGACGTGAAAGTATCTTAATTGGCATTGGTAGGGATGTTTGCGTGTGTTTCCCTCCCGCCCTCACTTGGGTGCAGAAATACAGCCACGGTTGAGAGTAGAGTGTATTCTTTCAGAATCTCTGTCTATGAAAAAATGGATGTTGTTTGTCATGCTCTTGTTGGAGTCTGATTCTGAGGGAGAGATTGAGCAGCTGACAGGGAGTGGGAGTGTGGCTCTGGTGGTTGTGGAAGAAACGGGGGAAGGGCACATTTCCGGCTGGGCCTTCAGAGGAAGAACCAGGGCCACCCCCTCATCATCCTAGGGCACGCAGAGAGGAACGGAGAAGGGAGAAATGTGGCTTACAGGGGGAGAAAAAGGCCCTGATCCCTTTCATTAGTTGCAGCTGGGAGAACAGGATATAAGAAGGGTGTTTGCACACAGCACCTTGCTGGAAGCAAAGCATGCATTATTTTTGTCGAGGCTTATCTGGGTTTTGGCATCCTCCCAACTGTGTGTGCTTCGTTCTGTTTTGGAAGTCTGCAATTTATTATCCTGGCCTTTCGTGTTAATTGCTTCAGCGTGTTTTGTGTTGTTTTTTTCATTTCTACTTTACCTGTACTTCGGGTTCAAACTGCATTTTTTTTTCCTTTGTAAACTGTTTTTGGGAAGAGTTTGACCTCCAGCCAAGGATAACTGGACATTGGGGGCCAAGTTGGAGGTAATAAAGGGACTTTACCTATTTTTTGTGACTTTGTTGCTTTTGTGCCACGCCCCGGGTCATCACATGATAGCTGTGATAGTGCCAAAGTCTTGTTTTTATAATCATCATCATCGTATTTATTTATTTTATTTGTTTGTCAAACATGTGCAAGATAACAAGTATAAGTATGAACATAAACAAGAACAAAGATAGTAAATACAGATAATTGGGGACAGTAAGACAGGGACGGTAAGCACGCTGGTGTACTTGTGCACACACCCCTTGAAGGACCACTTAGGAATGGAGTGAGGTCCACGGTAGACAGTTTGAGGTTGAAGCTGTGAGGGGTTGAGGCTGTAACCACGTAGTTGGGTAGGGGCATTCCAGGCATTGACCACTCTGTTGGAAGCAATGGATGGAAACTCATCAAGGAGAGAAGCAATCTGGAATTAAGCAGAAATTTCCTGACAGTGAGGACAATTAACCAGTGGAATAGCTGGCCACCAGAAGTTGTGGGTGCTTCATCACTGGAGGTTTTAAAGAAGAGATTGGACAACCGTGTGTCTGAAATGATATAGGGTTTCCTGCCTGAGCAGAGGGTTGGACTAGAAGACCTTGAAGGTCCCTTCCAACTCTGTTATTCTGTGGCATCATCATTGTTGTGATGCTGCTGCACAAAATTATTCCCACAAAAATAAAATAAAACATATTTATATTTTTATATAATATATGTCTTCAAGTTGCCCACTGATTGATAAAATTTCTGGAAGGGGAAGAGTTGGGATTGGGTCCTCAGTGAGAAGGGATTGCAAAAAAAAAAGCTTCAAAAAACGTTTTTCTGTTGTTTGTTTTTGCTATAGCTGGTTTTTTTCCCCCCTCGGTCAGTTCCCAGGATCTATGCAATGAAAAGAAAAAAAACCCAGCAAAAGTGCTTGTTTCTATTGAATAATACATGCTGATGAAGTCCCAAAACAGAGCTGTTTGATTGGCAGGGATCACTGAGAAATAGTTATATGTACTCCACCCGGAGGAGGAATAGATTTGTGTTTATTTTATTTATTTACCCAGTTTCAATACTTTATTTATTTATTTGATTTGTCAATCGCTTACAAGATACAGGTATAAGAATAAACATAGTTTTGAATACATGAGATAGATACAGTAGAATACATGAGATAGGTACAATAAAAAGAAACAATAGGACAGGGACGGTAGGAACGATTGGTGCGCTTATGCACGCCCCCTCTTAGGAAAGGGGTGAGGTCAATAGTAGACAGTCTAAGGTTAAAGTTTTGGGGGTTTGGGGAAGAAACCACAGAGTCAGGTAGAGTATTCCAGACATGGACCACTCGGTTGCTGAAAGTATTTCCTGCAATCAAGTTTGGTGCGGTTTACTTTGAGTTTGTATCTATTGTGTGCTCTTGTGTTGTTATGGTTGAAGCGGAAGTATTCATTTGCAAGTAGGACATTGCAATGTATGATTTTATATACTATATTTAGATCGGACCGGAGGTGGCGTAGTTCTAGGTTTTCTAGGTCTAGAATTTCAAGTCTGGTGGCATAAGGTATTCTGCAATGAGTAGAGGAGCGGAGAACTCTTCTTGTGAAATATTTCTGGACTTTTTCAATTGTGTTAATATCAGATACGTAATATGGGTTCCAGACTGATGAGCTGTATTCAAGTATAGGTCTAGCAAATGTTTTGTATGCTCTAGTTAGTAATGTGATATTATCAGAGAAGAAGGTACGTAGGATTAGATTAACAACTCTTAATGCCTTTTTGGCTATGTAGTTACAGTGGGCTCTAGCACTTAGATCATTAGAGATGAGTACTCCAAGATCCTTGACAGAGTTTGGATCCTCAACAAGGTCTTGATTATTTAGCTTGTATTTTATTTTCTGATTTTTTTTGCCAATATGTAAGGCAGAGCATTTATTAGTTGAGATTTGAAGTTGCCATTTGATTGACCATTCAATCAATGACTCAGGGTGGTTTGCAATTCAACACACACATATATATTCATTTGTTTTTGTCTATCTGGGTATTTCTATTTGTCTATCTGTCATCTATCATCTTCCTTCCTTCCTTCCTTCCTTCCTTCCTTCCTTCCATCCATCCATCAATCCATCCATCCATCCATCCATCCATCCATCCATCTCTGTGTATCTATCTGTCTGTCTAGCTATCTGGCATCTAGCTATCTTCTATCATCCATCCATTCATCCATCTATTTGTCAATCTATTTCTATCTGTCTATCTCTCATCCATCCATCCATCCATCTATCCATCCATCTGCTTGTCTGTCAATATCTATCTATCCACCCACCCACCTACCCATCCATTTGTCCTTTCATCCATTTGTCTGTCAGTCAGTATATTTCTGTCGGTCTGTCTGCCTTGTCTCTCTGTCTAGGTAGCTAGCTATTATCAAGCTATCATCTATCATCCGTCCATCCATCCATCTATGCATCCATGCATCCATCTATCTGTTTGTCTGTCAATCTATGTCTGTCTGTCTTTCTGTCTATCCATCCATCCAACCAACCAACCATGACTACCTCTATCAACCATAACTGCATAAACCACAACTGTTCCATAGTTTCTGTAGAAGCTTTGTGACAAGAGGGCGCCTGACCCCTGATCTCCCCCAGCCCTTTGTCCATCTCTTCAGTGTATGGGGAGAGTTTCACATGTATGCACACAGCTGCGTTTCTCTCAGGACAGATCTCCGGTGTTACATATTCAGAGAGTCCATTGATTGATTGATTGATTGATTGACTGATTGGGGGGTTTTATGCTGCTGATCTGTGAGGGAAAGCCATGATTCTGGCATTCTTCCTTCCCTTCCCTTCCCTTGCTCCTATCTGCTTGTTGCTCGCAGAGACACCCACACATGTGTGTATGTGTGTGTGTGTGTGTGTGTGCGCGCGCGCGTGTGCCTGGGTGTGTGTTCCACCTCCTCTCATATTTCCGCCTGAATTCTTTTGTGACGGAAGCAAACGAAAATTATGGCGAGGTTTTTAAGGCCTGCCTTTCACTTGTCATGTCACGAACTTCTTCCAAGCAGGGAAAATGGCATCGCGCCTCCTAGAAAGCACCAGACATCTTGACTGTTGTCTTGTTAACAGCTTGTCAGAAAACCTACATTTCAGCCTGGCTGAGTTTATATCACACACACACACAAACACACACGTTTCAACACACACACACACACACACACACACACACACACACACACACACACTCCTGCCCCGCAATTGCTTGCATTTTACCCAACGAGGCCAAAAGAAACAAGAAAAAGAGAAACCAACCGCCACCTTGCTGGAAATTATGATTTTTACAGGTTCTGACATTTTCCTAAAGGGTTGCATCGCTCACGCTGTTGTTTTCTCCACCCAGCTCACTTGGGGTAATAATTCTGCATTTGCACCAATGGAAGATCAGAGCAACGTTTTGATTCCTTGCCTTTCAACACGTTTATTTGAATTATTTAAGGTGTTTTGATGTCGGGGCCGGGGGAATTTATAACAAAGTCTTCCCAGCTTTTATCTGGCAGCAGCAACCACAGCAGAAAAGGTGAAGTGGGCCTGCCTCCCTTTCCTTCCCCCTGTTGCAAGCCAATCCCCCCCCTCTTGCCACCTCTCTTCTTCTGCCCCCCCTCCCTCTTTGCTTTTAATAGATCCTAGGTTTAACGTGTCCAGGGACTCCCTTTTATGTTCTACAGCTTGTCATGACTTCCAGCATTGCTGATTAATTTACGAAGATTAAGGAAAAGAGAAGCAGCCGTGGTGGTGGGGAGGCACACACATACACACAAGGGAGGGTGTGTATGTGTGTGTGTTTGTGCACGTGGGGGGGGGAATGCAGCTGGTCCTTTAGGAATTGACCTTGATCTGGAAAGAGACTTTTTTTTAATTAAAAAAAAAGGTGTTTGAAAATGGGAAGAAAAGAGGAGAAGGGGAGAGGCAGACCAGCTCCTTGACACTCACAGAAATAGGGGGGAGGGGAAGAGCGATAAGCTAGAGAGAAAAATATAGAAAAAGAGAGAGAGAGAGAGAGAGAGAGAGAGAGCAAGAAAGCAACTGAGAGAAAGAGAGAGAGATTGGAAGCAGGAGAGAGAGACAGATTGAGAGAGAGATTGAAAGTGAAAAAAGAAATAAAGAGATTGAGAGAGAGAGAGATTGAAAGAGAGAAAAAGAGATTGAGAGTGAGAAAGAGAGAGGGAGAGAGACAGATTGAGTGAGTGAGTGAGAAAGAGAGAGAGATTGAGAGTGAAAAAGAGAGTGGGGAGGGAGGGAGAGAGAGAGAGATTGAAAGAGAGAAAAAGAGATTGAGAGTGAGAAAGAGAGAGGGAGAGAGACAGATTGAGTGAGTGAGTAAGAGAGAGAGATTGAAAGTGAGAAAGAGAGAGGGGGAGAGAGAGAGAGAGAAAGAGAGAGAGAGAAAGAGAGAGAGAGAGAGAGGGAGAGAGAGAGAGAGAGAGAGAGAGAGAGAGATGGCCAGGCGCTGTCCAAGGTGCTGGTCTTTAAAGAAAGGGCAACTCCGGGCGGCTTACAAACACTCAGTAAAAACACCCCTATAAAACATTAAAACAATAAATAGAGACATTAAATTAAAATTTAAAAGGACCAAGACAAAGGAGCAAAATGTGGCCAGGATCTGATCTGATCCATTAGTCACCTCCAGAAGGACATGCCCCCTCCCCATGGGGCAGCCTCAGGCCAGTTGGCAGAGCCAGGCCTTCTGCTATCCAAGCCACTAGTCCTCAAGAACCTGAATTCCTCCTATTCCTTCATTTGTTGTTACATTTATATGCCCCCCCACCTCCAGCCCTAATCTGGCTAAGTGACTCTGGGCGGCTTACGCTACAAAGATTAATATAAAATCAAGGGCCAATTTAAAAGCCATTCAACCCCCCTCCCCCCACCCCCCCCAAAAAAAATAGTTAAACAAGGGCTAAAGGAGAGTTACATGAAGGGGTGAATTTGTGTGAGTGTGGGGGGGGATCTTCTTTGTCCTAGAAAAAAAATCAGGGTGCAAAACCTCAGCCATGGGGACCCCGCCTAAAACAGCATCCAGGAAACAAACTGGAGGGGGGGGCGCAATCAAACCTGGAGACATCATTGACCCTCCGAATTAAGCCAGGTGTGTGTGTGTGTGTGTGTGTGCGCGTGCACGCGTGTGTGTGGTAGAAGACCCCTCCTCTGTCATGCCCTTAACAGTTGCGGCTGTGCAGCAGGGGGGGGAAAAGGAAGGGGGTTGTCCGCCTTCCTACAGGGTGGGTTGCGGTGACATATGCCGCCAAGTGAAAAATGGGAAAGGAGGGGGAGACTGTGCTAAAGGAAGGAAATTGCTGCCCTGGGGGCTCAATCTGTTTCTTGCAGCTCTCCCCTCCTGTCCCTTCCTTCCTTCTTTCCACCAGGAGGCTGGAATCAAGAGTCTAGCTATGGGGGAGGCCCTGGATTTAATTTCATCAACCTGTCAAAGAGCTACTGAAGCCAGGAATCTCTCTTGCCTGGGGGGCCGAGTTCGAGTCAACATTACGTTTCCCTCCTTCCTTTCCTCCCTCTTTCTCCCCACCCCTCCCCCTTCTCTCCCACCCTCCCCTCAAACAAATAATAATAATAATAATAATAATAATAATAATAATAATAATAATAATAACAACAACCACAACAACAACAACAACAACAATAAAACCTCCCTCTTAGCTGGTGCTTTTTTCTTTCTGAGCTGCAGTAGCAGCTCAGCTTTCCTTGCCATCAAGGGGTGTGTGTGGAAGAAACAACGACTGGAGGGACCTTAGCCGTGGCCAAATTGCGGCCATCAATCAGGGCCTCCTCTGAGGAAGCTTGGCAATTGTGTGTTGTGAGGTTTGGTTTTTTTTTCTTTTTGGGGGGTGGGGGGGGGGGCAGGTTGGCAAGGATACGTGATGTGTCGAAGCTACCAAGGTCCTCGTAGCCGCCTCTTTCTTTTTTTTTTTTCCTGTCCCTTTGGCTCATGATAAATAGCAATAGCCCTTAGACTTATATATGGCTTTCCAGCCCTCTCGTGAGCCCCCAACAATGCGGGTCCTCATTTTAACCACCTTGGAAGGATGGAAGGCTTGAGCCAGTGAGAATCAAACTGCTGGCAGTAGGCAGAATTAGCCTGCAATACTGCATTCTAACCACTGCACCACCA
>NW_020716848.1:740716-761179 GCF_900518725.1 Notechis scutatus | reverse complement strand
GGAGGAGGAGGAGGAGGAGGAGGAGGAGGAGGAGGAGGCGTGGGAGTCAAGGCAACCGGAGAGCTCTGAGGAGGAGAATGGAGCTGGCAGAGAGACAGAGAGAGACAGAGGTGGAGCCTGGGCCATCGGTTGGCCCTCAGAGGGAGAGTCAACAGCACCCAGGTCTGGAGGTGGCTGATGAGGAAGAGGAGGAACAGCTGAGTCCAGTGCCTGACACACGGATGTACAGAAGGCAGAGGAGAGGAGAGCAGTGGAAATCTATGGGCCGGTCCTTGGGATGGAAGAGCCACTGCTGCTAGTGAGGCACCACCCTAGCTCTGGGGATAAAAGGCCGAGGGCGGAGATGAATAGCTGTGGCAGACAACTATTCATCTCCCTGCCCAATGGACTTGTTAGCCTGCAGTGAGAGAGAAGAAACTTCTTTTCTGGGGCTACTTGTGTTCCTAATAAAGGAATCTTCGAGTTAACTTCAGAGGGTTTGTCGTGTTTGGGGAGCTGGGTCAGAACAGCTCCTTCCCTTAGGACTTAGAGGAGCGTTTTTCAAATTGGCTGCTTTGGGATATAGAAAATATAATCAGAAAGGAACTTTGGAGGTCTTCTGATCCAGGGCTCCTCAATCCTCTGGCCATGGCCTATTCAGAACCGGGCCACACTAGGACTGGTGCACACGAACATGCAGCTCAATTTATGCAGGTTGCGTTGTATGTGCACATGCAATGGCCTGTCCCTTGTGCAAATTGAGTCGCTCACGTGCCCCAGTTCCCCTCTGCCTGCCCCCCAGCCAGGCCCACCAAGCTGCAAAGGTTGGGGAGCATCCTTCTAGTCCAACCCCCTGTTCAGGGCAGGGGAACCTATACCATTCTGCACAAACGTTGGTCTAGTCCGGTGGTTCTCAACCTGTGGTCCACAGACCCCTGGGGGCTACGCGATGTCATCACAGGGAGAGTGTGAAGGCTTAACAATGTTATGATTTAAATTTTGGTGGTCCGTGGCCATGGAACATGGTCTATTTAAGGGGGGGGCATGGTAAAGAAAAGGTTGAGAAGAACTGGTCTAGTCTATTTTTTGAAAACCTCCAGTGATGGAGCATCCTCAACTCCAGGAGGCAAACTATTCCATCAATTAATTGTTCTCACTGTCAGAAAATTCATTTCTAGGTTGAATCTCTCCTTAACAAGCTTCCAACCGTTACTTCTTGTCCTGCCCTCTGGTGCTTTGTAGAATAAGTCAATTCTCTCTCCTCTTGGACAGCCCCTCAAATATCGAAATACAATATCGAAACCTTCTGATCGCTAGGCTGGACGTACCTAGCTCCCTCAAACATTCATCGTACAATTTTCATCTTTGTTGCCCTTCTCTGCACACTCTCTGGGGTCTCAGCATTTATTTTTTTGGGGGGGTATCGTATTTGTATTTAAGAGGACGTGGTGGCTCCGTGGCTAAGACGCTCAATGGCTAAGACGTTTGTCGATCAGGAAGGTCGGCAGTTTGGCGGTTCGAATCCCAGCGCCATGTAACGGAGGGAGCTCCCGTTCCTTGTCCCAGCTTCTGCCAACCGAGCAATTTGAAAGCATGTAAAAAATGCAAGTAGCAAAATAGGGACCCCTTTGGTGGGCAGGGAACAGTGTTCCATGTGCCTTCGGCATTTAGTCCTGCCGGCCATATGACCATGGAGACGTCTTCGGACAGCGCTGGCTCTTCAGCTTTGTAACGGAGATGAGCACCGCCCCCTAGAGCCGGAAACGACTAGCATGTATGTGCGAGGGGAAACCTTTACCTTTACCTATTTGTATTTAAGAGGAGTGGGCTTCAATCCTCAGAATCCCCCACCAACACCTTAGTCTACCAAATTTGAAAAAAGCTGATCATATTACAAGGGCGGGAAATTTTTAGACGCTTTGTAGCGGGTTGAAAATTTGGCTTCTGCAGTTAAATAGAACCACATTGTCTACCTGGATGGGGTTGGATTTCAGGGGTGGAAGGTTTGTTTGTTTTTTTAATTATGATTGACTACTTTGCATGTCTTGCAAACTCAGCAGGGCAGGAAAGTACCATCAGGGTGAAAAGAGACTTCAAGAGTTGTTAGAAGGGACATCAAAGATCTTCTGTGCTTTCCATTTTTGGTCCACAGGATCGCACCAATTCTTGGATTCAGTGAAATCATCTGAAAGCTGAAATTTAGCAGTACTGAAATTAAAACTTTCTCTGGTTGGCTTGTGAGATGGAAACGGGCCTGAGAGATGACAATAGTAAAAAGAAATAATATTATTATTACCTTTGACACAAGGATTTTCATTCTAGAAGAGAGGAAAAGTAGAGGATTTAGTGGTGAATGACACCTTGATTTTATTCTCCCTATCAATTATAACTGAACCTTTTCCTTTCTCTTTTTTTAAATTTACAGTGTGACAGCGAGAGTGATATTGACGATAAGGTAAGACCCCATCTCTTTACTTGCAGTAATAATTTTAACATCCTCTGTCATCCCCCCAAAAGTAGAGTTGAACCAAATGATGATACTTTGTTTTCCCTATCCTACCGTCGGGTTTTAGAAATATTAATTGCTGGACCCCCCTGAATTTTCGAATGCGACTTAATTTGTCTTTTGTTTTTGAGCTTCCCTATGCGTGATGCACACACTTATCCCCCTTTAAAAAAAAAAAAAAGCACCTGCTTGTTGCTAACAAGAATCAATTCCTGGATGAACGAGCTCTGATTGGAAATGAATTCAGGGTCATGCTGGTGCCTCTCTTGTCTTCATTTTGGAGAAAGGCTTCCTATCGTAATGACTTGCAAAGCAATATTTTATTTATAAGGGCTTTAAACATGTCAGCTTTTGTAATGGAGTAAGCAGATGGACAACCAGGAACCTGCATTTGCAGATGATGCTGTTAACTTGTCAGGCTATGTTTTGGCTCTGCGCGTAACAAATCTATCGTATCGTATCTGTCAAATCTATGAGCTGCGGCGGCACAGTGGTTAGAGTGCAGTACTGCAGGCTACTTCCTGTTGACTGCCGGCTGCCTGCAATTTGGCAGTTCAAATCTCACTCCAAGGCTCAAGATTGATTCAGCCTTCCGTCCTTCCAAGGTGGGTTAAATGAGGATCCAGATTGTTGGGGGCAAGAGGCTGACTCTGTAAACCACTTAGAGAGGGTTGTAAAAGCACTGTGAAGCAGTATATAAGTGCTATTGCTATTGTGTATTGGTGGGTTTTGGTGTTTTTTTTTTACTTTTGGGGGTTTGATGTCTGCTTTAGTCATTGGGAGAGGAGAGCCAGATGTTTTAGAGGGCAAGAAGGTGAAAAGGATGTAGGTATAAATTTGTGTTTTAATCCAGCAATCGCCACCAACTTTTCCAGGATTCCAGGCAGTCCTCAATTTATAATCATTCAAAATTACAACGGCAGTGAAAAAAGAGACCTATGACCATTTTTCACACCTACAACCATTTTTCACACTTATTACCATTGCAGCATCCCCCCCTCACGGTCACATGATCGAAATTCAGGCACCTGGCAACTCATATTTATGACCGTTGCTATGTCCCAGGGTCATGTGATCACCTTTTGCGATCTTTTGACGAGCAACATCACTGGGGAAGCCAGATTCACTTAACAACTCTGTTACTAACTTAATAACTGCTGTGATTCACTTAACAACCGTGTCAAGAAAGGTCGTATCATGGGGCAAAGCCTTGTTTAAAATGGAAATTTTGGCCTCAATTGTGGTCATAAGTCGAGGAGTGCCTGTAATACCTGAAATAAAGTGGGACAACTTGAGAAACAAATCCTGGTTTAACAGTGATTATAAATAATTTTTTTAGCCAGCACTAGTTTAACACCAGGGCTGCATCCGCACCTCTCCTGGCTCTTATTGTACTTGATGAGATTGGCTGTACTTGTTTGATAAAGCTGTGTGTTTGCAAGATGCTTGTGATGACCCAGGGTGGGATACAAAACAAACACAGTCACAGAAAACAGGGGAAGCCCCTTTTATTCCTTCACTTTGCTTCCAAGCTCCAAATATCCTTGGCGGAAGACAAAAAAACTCCTACACGAGCAGTTACAAGAAGGAGGGGGAAAGCAACACAAACCAGACAAGATAAGGGCTGGAGGACGTCCACAGATAACAGAACACACACTGGGAAGGACGCCAAACTCAGAGAGGAACCATAAACTAGAGATTTCCAATGCTTTGTTTCCAGCACTCGCCAGTACGCATGTCCGTCCTCTTATCCAGTTGTCACAGCTGCAGCCCATGAAGAGATCAAGGCCCTTTCCTCCCCCATAGACCATGCCATTCACGTCTCTCCCTTATCCTCTCCTCCCTGCGTGCCCTAGGATGGAGAGGGGATGGGCCTGGGTCCTCATCTGACTGCCCAGCCGGCCTCTGCCCTTCCCAGCCTTCTCCACCACCTCCGGAGCCCCACTTCCACTCCCTGTCGGCTGTTCCTCCTCTCCCTCAGAGTTAGTCTCCACCAGCGGCATGATAATGCTTTAGTGGGCTTGTATTATATTTTTAAGAATAGTTTGCCAAGGTGTTCTTCAGTCCTTTATTTTGTAACAGGTTCGACTTTCGCTTTTTTTAAAAAAAAAAAAACCAGGTGTACATGATGTAGTATATCTTTTGCCTCGATGGCAGTCTTGCAAATATTTAATGTAGATAAATATTCATTTTTAAAAGCTGGCCTGTTTGCTTCCGGTCTAAATGTGAATTGCCAGCTTGGGATCCATACCCAAGTTGTAATTGAATTCCGTCTTCTGTCCTTCAGCAGCTAAGTGCATTCTAGAGAAATTTGACCTGGCTTTTTATTTTACTTTATTTTATTTTATTTTCCAAAAAGGATTTGAATCCATTGCTTATAACATGCAAATCCTTTGGGGATACTGTCCTCCAGACCCGTAGAAGAGATGGCAGAACCGGGGGCAGAGTAAAAACAGCAATCGGCCTAGAATCCCTACATAGTCACAAGAGAACTAAGTCCAACCCTTCTCCAGTGCCATTGACCCTTATCTAACTCTGTTGTGTTAGTTGGGAAGATTCCTAAGGCACAGGCTATAAGCAATAAGAGAAAAGTTCCCCTTGCACATACGCGCTAGTCGTCCGTTACAAAGCCGAAGAGCCAGCGCTGTCCGAAGGCATCTCTGTGGTCATGTGGCCAACATGACTAAACACTGAAGGCGCAGGGAACGCTGTTACCTTCCCATCAAAGTGGTCCGTATTTTTCTACTTGCATTTTTTATGTGCTTTCGAACTGCTAAATTGGCAGAAGCTGGGACAAGGAACGGGAACTCCTCTATTACGTGGCGCTAGGGGTTCGAACTGCCAAACTGCCGACCTTTCTGGTCAACAAGCTCAGTGTCTTAGCCACTAAGCCACCCCCTATAAGCAATAAATCTGTTTAATGAAGCCTTCAGGTGTGGGCCTGGTCTTTCACACCTGACAAGATCTTCCAATTAAGAGGTCATCGTTGGCGGTCCCTTTCCAATTCTGGGACTTCCTTGGAAGTCTTCTCTGTCATCTTTAAGGCCTTCTAATTATTATTTCGGAAACTGAGCCATGGGCCGCTGCTTTTGATGTGTTGACTGCGTTGCGCCATTGCCTTTCTTTATTTCGCATATTGTCTTTGGGTTGGTTTTTACTCTACTGGCCAAGCTACTGTCTCAAAGCTGTGGACTGAAAGCTGGGCTAAGAAACGCTTAAAACAAATAGACAGACAGTGTCCTGCAACTCAGTCAGAGCACAACAAGAACAAATACATACAGGAAGATCAGCAGGAGAGGAAGTTTAAATAAACAGAGTGATAAAAGCACCAACCAGCACCAATTACCCGTTAAAAGCTTTGGAAAATGAGGTGGCCTTAATCTGTCATCTCAAGGGAAAGCTTTGAATGACTCGGGATGTCCAAGAACACAGAAATTGCTGAGCCACCCAAGTTCCTGAATCCCCCCCTCTCTCTCCCCCTCCCTCCCTCCCTCTCTCTCTTTCTCTCTCTCTGTTTCTGTCTCCCTCCCTCTCTCTCTCTCCCTCCCTCCCCCTCTCTCTCTCTCTCTGTCCCTCCCTCTCTCTCTGTCTCTCCCTCCCTCCCTCTGTCTCTCTCTCCCTCCCTCCCTCTGTCTCTCTCTCTCTCCCTCCCTCCCTCTGTCTCTGTCTCCGTCTCCCTCCCTCTGTCTCTGTCTCTCTCCCTCCCTCCCTCCGGATATGGTGCTGCCTGCATTGACCCCGATACGAAGTGCCCCACCAACGCCGAGGTCAACATCCAAGCCGTCGCTGCCCACCCGCCCAAAGATACAAGGGGGGGGGAATTAAGTCACCCCCCAAAAGACAGCCTAGCCATTTTTTCGGGGCTCAAAAAAAAATAAGACCCAGCCTTATTATATGAGAAACTCGGTAATTAGATATACTCCAATGAATTCCCGCCTTCCACTTTCCTAGGCTCAATTGTGGCAGCATGGGAGCATCGGATCTCAATATGGCTTCCAAAGCTGACACAACGCTGACCTGGATGGCTGAGAATCTCTGGAGATTTGAGTTTGGCTGGTACCTTAACTGTTCAGGGGTCTTCAAACTTGACAGCTTTAAGACTTGTGGACTTCAACTCCCAGAATTCCTCCTCCTGTCATGTTAGCTCAGGAATTCTGGGAGTTGGAAGTTCACAAGTCTTAAACTTGCCAAGTTTGAAGGCCCTTGTGATGGATGGATGGATGGATGGGGAGATGATAGACAGACAGACAGACAGATGATAGAATTCAGGGGGTCTTCAAACTTGACAGCTTTAAGATTTGTGGACTTCAACTCCCAGAATTCCTCCTCCAGTCATGTTAGCTCAGGAATTCTGGGAGTTGGAAGTCCACAAGTCTTAAACTTGCCATGTTTTGAAGATCCTTGGTCTAGCTTTAGAGAAGGGAATTGAACGTTGTACCGCTTCTGCTTCATATGGGTGATATTTGAGACTTATGATCTCAACCCATCAATGAAAAGTGGGAGCTTTTGATTGCTCCAGGATCTATTCCGCCCTTCTTTCTTGATTCCTACAGGCATAAATCCAGGCATCCCTTATTTCTCAACAGGAATGTGTGTGTTTTATTTGTAGCAACAAAGTCAGTTGTATCCTGGTTATTGGCAGGTGGCCTTACAGAGTGGTCTCAGCTGGGCCTGCTCCCAGTTGTGAACGGCACACATTAAAAGGGGCCCAGGAACTTTAAAAACGTACATTTGTGGAGACGAAGAGTTGATATTTTGAAAGAAGACCAATTCAAGCTCGGGAGTGTCGATGTCTCAAATAGCACCATAACCAAGGCAACCTTTGTTTTGCTTTCCGAGCCCCCCCTGTTTTTCCATAGCCCAACGTATTTTGGGGTGGATGATCTCACAGCCTTAGAACCCCATCAAACTTCAGACCATGGTTTGATAATGATAGCATTTGGATTGTATTCCAGCTAAATGTCAGGTTCCAGCAGCTGTACGCTCTGGAATTCTATATTTCTCTTTTTTGCTTTGAGAGGAAAGGGGAATGAAAACATTGGGTTTTCTTTGGGAAAATCTCCACAGTCCTTTGCAACTTAGCGTTCCTTAGATCCGCAGGAAAATTTTATTTATTCCTCCTTCTCTATTTCTAGGAAAAAGAGGGGGGGAAATAAAACACCCTCCAAATGTATTATCCCTACGCCTGAAATTTACTATCCCACCCTCTTCCGCCCTTTTCCCCTCCAGATATTTGGGAAATTTAACCTCAGGTAGTCCTCGATTTACAAACAGTTCATTTAGTGACCGTTCAAAGTTGCAACGGCCCTGAAAAAGGGACTTATGGCTGTTTTTCACAGCTACGACCGTTTTTCACAGTTACGGCCATGGCAGCATCCCCCAGGGTCACGTGATCGAAATTCAGGCACTTGGCAACTGACTCAGAGTTATGACGGTTGCAATGTCCCAGGGCCATGTGATCCCTGTTAACAACCCTCTGACAAGACCAAGTCAATGGGGAAGCCAGATTCGCTTAACAATCATGTGATTAATTGCTGTGATTCATTTGGGCAAGAAAGGTCATAAAATGGGGCAAAGCTCAGTTAACAATTGTCTCACTTAGCAGCAGAAAATTTGGGCTCCGTTGTGGTCGTATGTCGAGGACTACCTGCAGAAACCCATCGGTTATTGAACCATTGCCCCAATTAGATGAAGACTGGGGGACCTGGGGCAATGTTGAACTTTCTTCTTTGATCATGTGAACCCCTAAAAGGGACACGGTGGCTCAGTGGCTAAGACGCTGAGCTTGTCGATCAGAAAGGTCGGTGGTTCGAATCCCTAGTGCAGCGTCACGGAGTGAGCGCCCGTTCCTTGTCCCAGCTTCTGCCAACCTAGCAGTTCAAAAGCACGTAAAAATGCAAGAGGAAAAATAGGGACCCCTTTGGTGGGAAGGGAACAGTGCTCTGTGCACCTTCAGCATTTAGTCCTACCAGCCACATGACCATGGAGACGTCTTCGGACAGCGCTGGCTCTTCGGCTTTGTAACGGAGATGAGCACCGCCCCCCTAGAGCCGGAAATGACTAGAATATATTATGTGCCAGGGGAACCTTTGTGTTTTACCTTTACCCCTAAAAGCAACAATGTCCTGTCAGCCCACAAATCTCTCTGCCTAAAATATGTGTGTGTGTGTGTGTGTACATACAGATAGATATATTATACACATATATACACATATATACTGATAGATACATTTCCTTTGCTTGCTCCAACAGCATTAACAGATAGCAATTACCCTTCATTTTTTAGCAACTATAAAGTCTCCATTAATTCAAGATTTATGTAGTTATAGCATTTAGCACAGGAATAACACCACAGAGAATTGGTTTATACACATGTAATGAGAGCGCTCACGGCATACTTTAGTGAACATTAACATAATGGCGTAATATAAAACATCAACAGTCCCTCGCATTGTCTCTTACCTGCCTTAGCATTCCTAAGGAAAAGGGGCCGAGCAGCTGCTTAATTGGCTCAGCTAAACGGCATCCTGTCCCAAATAAATAAATAAACCAATAAAAATCAAAGGCCAAAGTCAAGTCCCCCCAAAATGAGGGGATGAGTGATTTCTCCTTGCCATCCCTCCATAATGGGATTACAAATTCTGCTAATACCTGAGTATGTGAGGTGTGGGGTGTGGCAGGGAGGTAGAAGGGCTCCCCAGGTAGCTCTTCGACTTACAGCCAAAATGGGACAGAAATCTCCGTTGTGAGTCACTGCTGTCGTAAGTCGAGACACCATGGGATTGGGCCTGATTTTGCAAGCGTTCTTACCACGGTCATAAAAGAGAACCACTGTGGTTGTTAAGTGAATCACATGGTCACTAAGCAAACCCGCCTTCCTCGATTGTGGGAAGCCAGCGGGGAAGTTTGCAAATCACAACTGTGGGACTATAGGACACTGCAACTGTTGTCAATGCAACCTGTACGCTTAGTGCAATAGCTCTACTTGCAAAGGCAGGTCCTGAATCACATTTTTCCCGGAGGTTGTCGTAACTTGGAACTATCATTCAAGGAATGGTCCTATGTCGAGGACTATCTGTAAGATGATGTCCTTCCAAGTGTCACCTCAATGACATCCTTTGCTCTCCTTCACCCCCATGGAGGTTCGTGCTTTTGAAATTCTACCTTCTACAACTTCCTTGTAGACAGAATAACAGAATACAGAATCTGAGAGTTGGAAGGGACCTTGTAGGTCATCTAGTCCAGGGGTCGCCAACCTTTTGGACCTCAGGGACCACCAAACTCATAATTTTAAATCCCGCGGACCAGAGACCCTGGGAAAATCCCCAAAACGGTCTTCAGCAAAATTCCCCACTCCATTTTCCTACTGATCAGTCATTCTTTATTTGGGATCGCAGGATACCGTCTCCAGCTCCGTTCTCAGGGGAAGAGGGAGAGAGACTTTTGGCTTCATGTAAGGAAAGCAGCAGAAGCAGCAGAAGTCTTTCTTTCTCTCCCCCAAACTCCGCCAGAAATGAGTCTTGGTGAGACTTGTCGCGCTGGCACAGCCTCTTGGAGCAGGAGGCCTTGCAGGGTCCCAAAGACTCATTTCTGGTGGAGTTTGGGGGAGAAAAAGAAAGACTTTTGCTGCTTTCCTTGCATGGAGCCAAAAGCAGAAGAAGAAAGAAGCGGAAAGAAGCAGCCCGGTGGCCAGGCCAGGCGCTTGGGGTGAGTGGGGCAAGTTCCCCCCCTCAGCCCTTCCCCCCTCCCCTCACTACCTCGTGATGTTCACAATGCAAGTGACGCAAGCCTTGTGTTCCCACGGGCCATGTGGGCAGCACAACCTTGTGTTCCAATGCAGCCTGGATTAATTGCTTTGAGGGGTTGCTTTGTCTGCGGACCACCAAAGTTTTCTCATGGACCACCAGTGGTCCCCAGCCCACTGGTTGGTGACCACTGCTCTAATCCAACCCCCTGCTCAAAGAAGACACCCTATACTATCCTGGCCAAATAGTTGTCCACTCTCTTAACAGAACAGATGACCAAAGAGATATATGATGGGAAAAGGCAGAACCTCACACTGCCTCAGAAGGTAGGCTCAGGACAAAAATTACCAGGAAGGAGTTAAGGCTGGACATTAAAAAGTCTAGAGATGATCTTCAAGCAGAAGAGGAATAACACAATAATAGAGTTGAAAGAGATCTTTGTTGTTGTTGTTAGTTGCCAAGTTGTGTCCGACCCATCGCGACTCCATGGACCACGTTCCTCCAGGCCTTCCTGTCCTCTACCATCTTCCAGAGTCCATTGAAGGTCACATCAACTGCTTCCTCCAGCCACCTCCTTCTCTGCCGTCCCCTTCTTCTTTTGCTCTCTATCTTTCCCAGTATTAGGCTCTTCTCCAGCGAGTCCTTCCTTCCTTCTCATGAGGTGGCCAACGTCTTTGATTTTCATCTTCAGGATCTGACCTTCTAATGAGCAGTCAGGGTTGATCTCCATGGACCATATTCCTCCAGGCCTTTCTGTCCTCTACCATCTTCTGGAGTCCATTGAAGCTCACATCAACTGCTTCATTGACTCCCTCCAGCCACCTCCTTCTCTGCTGTCCCCTTCTTCTTCTTTTGCCCTCCATCATTCCCAGCACGAGGCTCTTTTCCAGCGAGTCCTTCCTTCTCATCAGGTGGCCAAAGTCTTTGAGTTTCATCTTCAGGATCTGGCCTTCTAAGAAGGCCTTCAGAAGTTGTGGGCACTCCATCACTTTTTCAAGAAGAGATCCGGAGAACCATTTGTCTGAAATGGTACGAGGTTTCCTGCTTCAGCAGGAGGTTGGTTTAGAAGACCTCCAGGATCCCTTTCTTCTAATCCAAGAAGAAATACTGCTCAAGCAGGAGACCTTACGCCATTCTGGACAAACGGTTGTCCAATCTCTTCTTTAAAACCTCCAATGTTGTCATATCCACAACTTCTGAAGGCAACTCCCCTGTCAAACGCAGTTGGAATACTTGTGCCCTGAATCTTTGACAGCGGTTGACTTGATTTGTGGCTTACTGCTCCTGACAGTTTATTGAGGAAGCAAAATGGGCTTTCATCTCCAATAATAAACAGCCCACCCGCCGATCCTTTGACAGAGCTAATGGTTTTTTATACCAAAAAGGGGGAAAAAATGGACAGACTTAATGTTTCGGCTGTAGCAATCACCGGTTCTGATCTCCTTAATGAAATTAGATTAAGTGCACCTGGGAAAATGCTGAGACTGCACATTGCCTTCATCATCTCCTTTAATTTAAAACCAATTTGAGGGGAAAATATTCTCTGAAGCTGGAGAGATGTGGCAGGAGAGGGAAGTTGGAGGAGGGAGAGGAGAGAGAAAAAAAGGAGCTTTAACATTTATCTGGATAGCTGCTGGCACTTCTAATTCCTTTCCCTACTGTCAGGGTGAAATATTAAGTCTTAAGAAAGAGAATTTTAAAGACTTACTTGCAAGTGCTTCTGCTGTCTCTCTCTCTCTCTCTCTCTTAAAAAAAGAAGAAGCAGGAAACACCTTTGAAAAGCCAGCCCAAGGACACCGCCTGTCAATCTGTAGGTTTTGTTCTATCACTACTGGGGAAGATCTGGAGATTCAAGGGGCAGAATTGGCCTAGTCTTTGTGTTCCTGAGACACCCTTTGGTGTTGGATTGGACCCTAGTAGAAAATTTCCCAGATTAAGTTAATTAGGATAGGATAGCATAGGATAGGATAGGATAAGATAGGACAGGACAGGACAGAATAACAGAGTTGTAAGGGACCCTGGAGGTCTTCTAGTCCAACCCCTTGCTTAGGCTGGAAACCATATAGCATTTCAGACAAAGAAAAAGAAAAAGAAAAAAGAAGAAAAAACCATTCTGGCACAGCAGTAAGCTAGCACCAAATTTAAAACAGAAACGGCTGTGAAAGTCTGACTCATAGATGAACACAACAGCCTGATGATGGCAGATGAGATTCTGCCGAAACATTGCTACAACTTTAAAAGCACAACTATAATGACGTGGGAAAATACCCGAACAAAGCTGAATACCATACATGTAAGTACCCGCGAAAACTTAAGAAAACATATATATATATATATAAATACATACATACACACACACACACACACACACAAATATATGTATGGTATTCAGCTTTGTTTGGGTATTTTTCCACGTCATTATAGTTGTGCTTTTAAAGTTGTAGCAACGTTTCAGCAGAATCTCATTTGCCATCATCGAGCTTCTGTATAGTATATATATATAAAACCTTCGCTTCATGGGCACCAAAAATGGTGCTGCATAGCCTGATGGGCCTCCCGTTTTTATCTCCGTTCTACTTTCCTGTCATGTTAAACTAGTTCATAAACATAAAAAATGCAACCGAACGAGTTCCCTAGCAGCTTTGTTTATGGGCCGCTCTTTTTTAAAAAAAGAAAAAAGAAAGAAAGAAAGAAAAGAGACCATGGTTGGCATCGATCCTCCTTTTCTTTATAGCCCAAAGTAACAGCTGTATAATTAGCAGAGTGTAATGCAAGCCGTAGAGCAGGTAGCGGAAAGTCAATTAGATTTTATTGAGGTTGTAATTCTGCAAGTGACAGGGCACAGGAGATCTCTCTCTCTCTCTCTCTCTCTTCCCCTCCTTCCTTCCCTCTCCCTCCCTCCATTTTTCTCTCTCTCTTCCAATTTCTATATTTTAATCTTTCTCTTTCCCTCCTTCTCCCTCTTCCCACCTCCTCCCTCCACCCCTATCTCAATTTCTCTCTCTTCCAATCTCTGTTCCTCTTTCCCTCCCTCCTTCTCCCTCCCCCTCCTTCCTCCATCTCTCTTCTTTGTTTTTCTCTCTCTTTCTGCCTCTCAATCCTTTTCTCTTTCTCTCTTTCTCTCTCTTGTAATCCTCCTTCTCGCCCTTCTTTCTCTCCCACCCCTCCTCCTCTCACTCTGTCTTTCAATTTCTCTCCCTTTTAATCTCTGTTTCTCTTTCCCCCCCCCACCACTCCTCCCCCCGCCCCCTCCACCATCCCAAGCCCCCCCCCCCCCCCCCCCCCCCCGTGCCTCCCAAACACTTGTGCGATCAGTCCTGGGTCTGAAATGCGTTCAATGGGGAAGCCAAATTCACTTAAGAAGCATGTTGCTAACTTAATAACCGTGGCAAGAAAAGGCGTAAAATAAGGGCAAAACCCACTGTCTCGCTTAGCAACAAAAATAATCTTGGGCTCCATTGTTGTGGCCGTAGGTGGTGCTCTGTTATTGGTTTATCATCCACAGTTTGTTGGCCTCTGTACAGAACACCGAAGTGATGTAATTTGTGCTCTATGGAGCTATATTATAAGGATCGGAGGCGGATTAATGGCGAGCGGAGAGCTAATTTAAGGAGCAGGCTTTTTCAACTCCTTTCCTGTGAACAAGAGCCATTTGTTTTATCGCACACTAGGTTTTATTCTCTGGGTGTAGTGCTGCTAATCACCGTGATGGAGGCCAGGCCTCTCGTGATAGCATGAGGTTTACAGATTCTGGAGGCTCTACGCATCTCCCTGTTTGGATAGCTCAAGAAGAAAGTTTTACACAAGTTAATACCCACCATTTATCATAAAGGGCCCTCAACCAACACAAGCTACGAAAAGGGTAACACCATCATACGTCAAAAACATCTCAAAAGAGCCGCGGTGGCGCAGCAGCTAGAACACAGTGCCGCAGGCTACTTCTGCTGACTGTCGGCTGACTGCAATTTGGCAGTTTGAATCTCATCAGCCTCAAGGTTGACTCAGCCTTCCATCCTTCCAAGGTGGGTAAAATGAAGGCCCACATTGTTGGGGGCAGGATGCTGACTCTGTAAACTGCTTAGAGAGGGCTGCAAAGCACTGTAAAGCAGTATATAAGTCTAAGTGCAAAGTGCAAGTGCAAAAACAACCAACCTATTACAACCATATAGCATCACCGTAGCACACAAACCAACAAAAGCCCTCCATAATATCTTAAATAAGCCAAAAGGCCCAATACAAAAAAACAACAACACGTAGGATTGTGTTAGGGTTGTAACAACCACTATGTAGGACAGACAAATAGAAGACCAGCAGAATTCATCCATAAATACCAGCAATCAGAAGACTCGTTAGTTGCACAACACATGGAAACTGCTATAATTTCAACTGGGAGGCTGTGAACTTTGTAGACCAAGCTAAGTCCAGAAACGCTAGAGAATTCCCGGAAACTTGGCATTCAGGCAAATCAGCCATCAACGGGCACATGGAGGTAAACAAGATCTACAATACCATTCAAAAGAAACAGTCAAAAAGCTAAGAGCAAAACAAAAAGACCCAAATACCTCCTGGTCATCAGTCAACACTCCAGCTTAGCAAAGATTAACATCAAGATTAACACTAGACCAACAGACAAGAAGCAAACAACACCCCAATCAAGGAACTCCCAACTCAAACAATCAGGTAGTAAACAACAGCCTAACCAAAGAACCACGAAGAACTCCAAGCAACACTGACAGGGCAAGCTACTTATAGATAAACAGAGAGCAAACCCTATTCCCTTCTATCACTGATGATGTTACCTAGTTGGGTAATGAAATATCTGGCAGAAACCCACCAAGCTCAGAGAGCACCAAGGACCCCACAGTTAATATTCACATGTCTTTTTTTTTTAAGGTTCATTAGCAAACCAGGCTGGCTCACAGTTCACATAATACCAAGACATAGTGAGTGGGTCTTCCAAGCCCAGGCAAACCCACCTTATGAATGATATGTGCAAAAACATCTATGGTAGTTTTCAATTTTCTGCAATGATGGTTAGATTTTGCAATGGGATCTCCAAATCAGAATCCAAGGTTTTCTTTGAGTTAAAAAGATCCTTACATACTGTATGTGCCTTGTATTTTCATTGGAACATCTTGCAAATCCAGCGTGTTTTTCCTTGAGACGTGGAAACGGCCTCCTTTGGGTCAATTTTAGTCATTTTTGGCACTTAGCGCTAAGCTTTTGTTTTGTCTTTTCGAAGGGGGGAAAAATAGCCAGGAAACCCTAGTACTATGAAGCTAATGTCAAGGCAGGTCAACCCTAAAATCGAATTAAATTGGCAACGTCATATTTTTTTTTTTTTTAAAAAAATACTCTTAACAGTATGACTTTGCACCAGTATGTTATCCAAATGTTCCAGTTTAAAAATAACAAGCTTGATTGAATTTAATCGGTTATAAAACTTGAGCAAGGCGGCCCTGCCCATTATCTTGAAGAGAGCCAAGATAATGTGATTTTGGAAGAGGGTTGGATTTGGATCCTTCGAAACGACAACGTTGCACTAGGCAAAATCATACCCAGAAATCTATGTGATATATTTTTTTTGTGTGCAACCTTTTCTCCTTCCTTTTTGACAGCCAAACTCTCAGCCAAGCAGAAGGGTGTGTGTGTGTGTGTCTTTGCAAAGGTCCCCGGTCACATTCTGATTTATTTGACAGACTTAGTAATAAAATAACTATTTGTCTAGTTCTTCCTGATCGGCCTGAAGCTCTCTGCCAAGACCAAGAGAATTTGACTAGTCAGGAAATCACAGCTATTTTGGCTTTGGGAGAGCCTGTGATATTTGAAAATGAGATATTTTAACATTGATGTGGACATTTTCCACACCACCAACAAAGTCTCTTACGGATAAATTTACTAAGGAAAGAAAAGAGGAGGAGGGAGGGAAGGAGGGCAGGGAGGCAATCCAAGAGGAAAAATAATAATAAAAGGTCTATTCCAGATTGCTTGCAGATGTATCCTGTAAAAATAATTGTTTTTCACTGGATTTTAATGTTGCTTTGACTTTGTAAACATAATGCTTAAATGGTTTTATTCAATAAACGTGACCCGCCCAGTAATTGCTTGCAGCCTCTTAAATGAGGAACAGCTTTTACAAAGTCTCTGCGGAGCCCTGAACATCCTTAGGCCGCAGCCTTTAGCCAAAGCCTGCTTTGACCTAGGAATCAGTGGCTTGGGGAGTGATTGTTTAAAAGGAGCACTTTTGCTTCAGTGAAGTATGAAACATTAATGATGATGATGATGGACTTGAACGCAAGCTCTTTGATCTGGCCCCATCCCCCTGCTGGAGCTGAGGCTTCGGAAGGATTTCGTTCGGGACCATTAACTTGTCTGTCTTAGAAAAGTTAGGCTCCTTTTACTAAGCATCACCACGGGGGAGTTGTGGTAATGCTGGTTAAGTTATTGGACTGGAAGCAAGGAAATTCAGGTTCGAGTCTACCCATAAGGAGTTGATTAGGTTGGTGTGGTGGAATGTAGTCTGGATTCCCAGAAGGGAGGGGCTGAATTCCAGAGACAGTGAAGTTTAGATAGTTTGATCAGGAGGAAGAGAGTTAAGATGGCTCAGAATAACAGAGCTGGGAATGGAAGACTTCTGGTCCAACCCCTTGCTCAAGCAGGAGATTGTACTATTCTAGATAAGTGGCTGTCCAGTCTCTTCTTAAAGGCCTCCAGAGATGGAGCACCTGCAACTTCTAGAGGGAAGCCATTCCACTGGTTAATTGTTCTTACTGGCAGGAAATTTCTCCTTAGTTGTAGGTTGTTTCTCCTTGTTTCGTTTCCATCCATTGCTTCTTGTCCTGCCTTCTGGTACTTTGGAAAATAGATTGATCCCCTCTTCTTTGTGGCAGTTCCTCAAATATTGGAACGCTGCTATCATGTTACCCCAGTCCTTCTCTTTACTAAGAAAAAAAAAAGGGAATACGTGTTGTGGCCCCACAGCAGCCAGTAGAGCTGGCAGCAGTCAGACAGTGAGGAGGTTAGCGAGGAACATGGGCCAGTCCTGGAGTCTGCGGAAGGCTCTGATGAGGGCTCTGTGTTGAGGGCGTCCGACGGTTATCAGCTGCCTTCGGAGTTGGACATTAGTGAGGCAGAAGAACAGCGGGAGCCTGTTCCCAGTGTGCACATGTGCAGAGCTGCCAGAAGAAGGGAACTGCTAAGGAACAAGGGTCGACTCGGGAGTAAAGGCACAGGTGGCCTCTCCCATAGGGAATAAAAGAGGAGCGAAAGGGGAGTGGGGTTTTGCAGGAGGCAATTAGTTCATTTGGGTGAAGATCTGTTCCTGCATTCTTGCCAGTTATTGTCTGCTACAGTGTGGCATCTGAAAGCTATCGGCCTGGCAATTCTCCAAGCCTGATAAAGGTCTATAATTGGGAAATCACTTTAAAGACAGTTGGCCGGGATTTTGCTGGAAAGGAATTCACTGCAATCTAAAATAAAAAGGGTTTTATTCCTGCTTTTGGGAAGCCTGGGTCAGAACAGATAGAGTCAGGATTAATAATCAGCAGGGCCAGAAAAACTCACTTCCAGGACCATGATATGGGTGTCTGCAGATGGTGTTGTGGTTCACATCCAAAAGGCCTAAACCAAAAGTTATCCTTTTCTTGAAATGCCATTTTATTTCCGGTCAGCAGAACAAAGCCAGGGGCATTGACAACAAAGGAAGGTATCTTCCTTTGGCATACGTCTTTTGCTGATCTTGTTTTCAAAGGCTTGGCTCTAGAAAGCACCCCAATAAAACCCGCAGAGAGAGAGAGAGAGAGAGAGAGAGAAACAAAAGGCCTTCAAGATTGTCATGGTTGGAAGGAAGGGAGTTGGAGGGGAAGAAGGCGAGGATCTCGAAACATTCGGCTTAGGCAAAATGTCAGAGGAGAAAAAACAAACGCTAGAAGAAGAATGACCCCACTTAATGCTAATTAGATAAATGCATGTCAAGTCAGAGGATGGTTGGCAGAGGAACTGGCCCCCTTCGCCCCCCCACCCCTAGACTAAAAAAAAAACACAAAATCCCATAAAATCCGAAGTTCAAAAACAAACAAACAGAAACCACATGGACACTCATTCCTCCACGCAGTGGTTTTAATACAGCTCTCCACCAAAGGATTAAGCCCAAACGCATTGCAGACTGCCTTGGCAAAGGCAGGAGGTTTATGAATGTTGTGGAAAGGGGCTTTTCACAGCAAGCAATAGATACAAACTCAAGGTTAATCGCACCAAACTTGATTGCAGGAAATACAACTTCGGCAACAGAGTGGTCAATGTCTGGAATACTCTACCTGACTCTGTGGTTTCTTCCCCAAACCCCAAAAACTTTCACCTTAGACTGTCTACTATTGACCTCAACCCTTTCCTAAGAGGTCTGTAAGGGGCGTGCATAAGCGCACCAGCGTGCCTATCGTCCCTGTCCTATTGTTTCTTTTTATTTTTCTTATATGTATCCATGTGTTCATAACTATGTTTTTACTTATACCTATTATCTTGTAAGCAATTGACAAACCAAATAAAGTGAAATAATAAATAAATAAATAAATAAATAAATAAATAAATAAATAGGAAGGAAGGAAGAAGGGAAGGAAGAAAGAAAAAGGGGGAGGAAAGAAGAAAGAAAAGAGAGAGGGGAAAAAAGGAAGGAAGTGAAGAAAGAAAGAGAGAGGGGAGGAAAGAAGAAAGAAAGGAGGGAGGGAGGGAAGGAAGGAAAGAAAGGGAGAGAGAGAGGGAAGAAGGGAGGGAAGGAAAGAAAGAAAGAGATCCGTGCTGCAGAACAGCCAGTATTTCCAGCCATTGCTGGAGCTGGAGGCTTCCTTCCACTTCTGGGAAGTTGGAGAACAAGGGATATCTTGTTTCCGATAGAAGAGAATCTTGGTAGCTCAGGGTTGAACTGTGAGGTCTTTGGTGCTCTCTGAGCTCGGTTGGTTTTCATGCAGACATTTCATGATCCAACTAGGTAACATCATCAGTGCTAGACGGGAGTGGGGTTTGCTCTTATTTTTCTATACTAGTGGCTTGCCCTGTCCTTGTTGGTTCCTTGATTAGACTGTTGTTTATTGTTTGCTTGTTGGTCAAGGAAATTAAGGCACTCCCAAGGCAAGTAACAACTATCAAAAGGATACGTAATTCGGAAATCCAGTCCTTTGGGGAATAATTAAAGGTTGATATCCAAGATTGGAAGGTGCAGAGAAACCTGGCCCATAGAATTGGCATCAGCCGGACATGACTGAATGGATATCATCATCATCATACGGTCTATAGAAGAGATAACTGAGCAGAGATATGATAGAAATTTAAGGTATCTGGAGGGTTGTCCTTACAGAGAAGAGACAGGTTGTCTCCGAGGGCAAGATTAGAACCTACAAAGAAGGACATTCAAGTGAGATGTTAGGAAGAACTTCCTGACTGTCCAAGGGGTCAACCGTTGGAGCAAGCTGGCGCAGGAAGTTGTGAGGTCTCCTTACCTGGAACTCTTCAAACCGAAGCTGTTTTGGACCAAGGGGCATCTTATCTGACGGCTGCTCTGTGTCCCCTCAAGACTTCTTCTCCCAATTGATGGAAGAACATTTATCCTTCGTGATCTTGCTGAGCCCCCTCAAAAAGCTTCACAGCCCCTGCCCTAACTAGTCAACCCAATTCTCCGAAAGGAGCTTGCCTCCCGGTGCTTAAACACACAAGGTAGGCATTTTCCACTGCCTTGAATTGGCAGTGGGAGGCGAATTGCTTTAAATGACAAAGCTAAGTGTCTCTCTCTCTCTCTTCCTTCCTTCTTTCTTTCTTAGAAGTGCCATTCGGGATGGGGGGAGAGGGAGAGGGAAGGGGGAAAAAAAAGAAAGCTTTGTTCTCCTCTCCTCCCCAAACACCCACTTTCTCTGACAAATGTCGCGTAAATTATTCAGAATAAAGTTCATAAAGCAGTTGAGGTTTGAAAATTAAAAAATAATCATAACGGAGGTAATAGCAACGATAAATCTCAGTTCAGGCCTGCAATTAAATGTCAGCAAGAAGCTTTGACTGAACATTGGGGAGGGGGGGTGAGAGTTGTTGGCAAGCCTGGAATAATTCCATCAAGATATACAATATAGTATATATATATATTTGCTTTCTTACACATTTGGCTTTCTCTTGGATGTTTTTCTTTTTCTTTCTTTGTGTTCATTGTCTTCCTTTTCAAGCATTTTCAATAAAAAGGTTTTAGATAGGTAG
>NW_020716848.1:719017-731499 GCF_900518725.1 Notechis scutatus | reverse complement strand
TATCTATCTATCTATCTATCTATCTATCTATCTATCTATCTATCTATGCAGGGCAACCAAAGAAGACCTAGCCAATCAGCTGGGGCTTGGGAGGCAGAGAATAGATGGGGGCGGGGCCAGTCAGAAGTAGTATTTGCTGGTTTTCTGAACGACTCAAAATTTCCGCTACAGGTTCTCCAGAACTGGTCAGAACTTGCTGAATACCACCTCTGATCCAGGTCATGGCTGTCCCAAAGGTGCTTTTTTCAAGAGGCAACTGGACTTTCCAGAAAGTCCAGCTGCCTCTTGAGAAAAGCACTTTTGGGGCACCCATCTTAAAGTTAACCAGGCTGAGAAACGCACCTCCATGCTGCCTGAAGATATGAGAGTTTGGAGAACATTAAAGTGCAGATGATAAGCTAGGCATGGAGAGACACCAATACATGTTTCTGCAGCCAAAGACTCTGAAATAGTTCTATTTTACTTTGCCAGCTCTTGGAAAAAGGGTTGTTAAAATCCTGTTGGTATTCTCTGCGGGCTCTGCTCTCTCTACAGGGATTCCAGAAGTTAATCTCTTCAGTGGGTGCTGGTGGTGGATATAATTTGCCCCCGCTGGGCAGGCAATCTGTGCGCATGAATTCCAAATTGCCATGTGGTGGTACCACATGCCGTTTCAGCCGCTGCAGATGCTGAGGCATAGTTTGAAAGGGGCTCATGTAATAGCGTGATTTCGTTCCTTCCATCCTTCCATGCCATCCACCCACCCTTCCTTCCATCCTTCCATTCACCCTTCCTTCCTTCCATCCCATCCATCCCATCCATCCTTCTTTCTTTCCCTCCTTTCATCCATCCACCCTTCTTTCTTTTCCTTCTTCTTTCCTTCCATTCACCCTTCCTTCCTTCCATCCCATCCACCCTTCTTTCTTTCCTTCCTTCCATCCATCCTTCCTTCCATGCCATCCACCCACCCTTCCTTCCATCCTTCCTTTCACTCTTCCTTCCTTCCATTCCCTCCACCCTTCCTTCCTTCCTTTCTTCCTTCCTTCCTTCCTTCCTTCCTTCCTTCCTTCCTTCCACCCATCCATTCCACTTCTAAGTTCTTCGACTTACAACCACAACTGAGCCCAGTAGTTAAAGTAGTTAAATGAGTGGTTAAACAGTAGTTAAATGAGTTTTGTCCCCATTTTAAAACATTTCGTGCTGCAATTGTTAAGTGAACCGCTGCAGTTGTTAAACTAGTAAAACAGTTGTTAAGTGAACCTGGCTTCCTTGTGATGCTGCAACTGACATAAATATGAGGCAGTTGCTAAGCGCCTAAATTTTGAGCCCATGACTATGAGGTTGTAATGGTCGTAAGTGTGTGGAAAATGGCCATAAGTCACTTCGTTCACTGCCTTCGTAACCTCGAAGGGTCACTAAACCAATTATTATTATTATTATTATTATTATTATTATTATTATTATTATTATTATTATTATTATTATTATTATTATTATTATTGTTGTTGTTGTTGTTGTTGTTGTTGTTGTTGTTGTTGTTATTATTATTATTATTATTATTATTATGATTGTGATTATTATTATTATTATTATTATTATTATTATTATTGATTAAATCCAGCATTGAGGCTGTGCAAAGCTGAAGTCCCTCCCTTGCTCCATTCTTGGCGCTTCTTGTCTTCCCTTGCCTTTCTTTTGCACCACGTATGGAAACATCTCAGCTCCTGGAACCCCTCCTGGAAAGGCCACCCCGCCTATTGTCCCTTTTCTCCCCCAAAATGGATGACCCACCATGCCCTCCCTGACCTCGCCTTGGCCATCTGTTTTGTTTTTTAGCACTGGGGGGGGGGGCTTTTAAAGCCAAGCACACGGCAAGACCCTTCAAACCAACCCTGGGCCCTGCTTGGAGAGGCCCCCTCACTCCCCTGGCTAGGTTCACCTCTCTCTCTCTCTCACACACACACACCCAATTGCCTCTGAATGGCTGGGGTCTCCCATAATTTTCTCTCCTGCACAAAGCGGGGCCGACAACTGCGCAGACAAAGGAACAGAATCCAAAGCTTGAGGGGGGGAGGGCAGCCTCCACCGATGAAGCCCTCCCCTTCCCCGTTTCCAACGTCCCACCTTCCAGAAGACCTTTCCACCCATTCACACCCATCCTGTTTGCAGCTTTCTCGATCACCAGGAAGGTTTGCTTTTGAGGGGACAAGCTGCTTTGGTAGAATCAAGCGTTCCCTGAATGGCGGCTGGTGCCTTTCAACCCAGGGCAAGGCAGGGCCTGTGGCTCAGAGGAGGGTTTCGCCTTGAATGTGGGTTTCTCCCCCCCCCCCCCCCCATCTCCCCCCCCCCCCCCCCCACCTTGTCAAAGCAGCCGGCTCCTGCTGTTGGGGTTGCCACTTGAATGCTTTTTGTGTCGTTCTTCTCCTTCCTCCCTTTCTCTCTTTCCCTTCCAGCTCGCTGCTTTCTCTTTCGGCCTCGGGAGACTGGAACAAGCCCTGGATTGTTAGTGACACTCAGGCACTTTAACACTTAAAGTAGAAGGTTTGATTTAATCGCCAGCCTGTCATTTATTATTTGTCTGCTGTGTTCCACTGGAACGCCCGCTGATCAGCTGCCTGCTCCCATGGGAGACCACCCCCTCCTCCTCCTCCTCCCCTCCCTCCCTCCCTCTTTCTCTCCCCCTCTTTCTGTCTCTCTCTCTCTCTCTCTTTTTAATGTCTAAATCCTCCATACAAATTGCACAGCTCCAGCATCTCCCAACAGGACCCATTACTGCCTGTGGGGCATTAAGGATCATTAATAGTGCTGTCAGCAAGCTAGCCAGTTGGTTAGCTTCTCATAAATAGGAAATTAATCCATCGACTTCATTAATAATGGAGAGAGAGAGAGAGAGAGAGAGAGAGAGAGAGAGAGAGAGAGAGAGAGAGAGAGAGACGCAATTTGTTTGCCCTTCACGACAAGCCGTCTTACTTCAGAACGGACACCCTGCCTGTAATGTGAGAGGACAGGACTTTAGATTGCCATCCCATGTCTGATGCGGGAGGGGGAGGTTCAATTACTGAAAGAAATGTTATCTTAGGTCTTATATGTTGGAGGAGGAGTGTTATTGGGGTTTGTGTGTGTGTGTGAGTGTTGTTCTAACTGTCCTTCCCTGCTATTTTAGGCACCCTTCCGTGGCAGCATGGAAAAATGAAAGGGGGATAATAAGAAGGAGATCTCAGGAGTGTTTCTGGTTTAATTTTCCTACAGTTTTGATTTGGCTTGGGTTTTTTTTTTTTTTTTGTAACTGTGTGCAATCTCCCAAGGTCTTTCTCCTCCTCCTTCTCCTTCTCTTTCATTATGAAAACATCTTCTCCTTCTCCTCCTTCTCAGAATAACAGAATGACAGTGTTGGAAGGGACCTTGGAGGTCTTCTAGTCTAACCCCGTGCTCAAGCAGGAGACCCTATACCATTCCAGAAAGGTGGGTGTTCCATCTCTTCTTAAAAGCTTCCAGAGATGGAGCACCCACAAGTTCTGGAAGGAAGCTGTTCCACTGGTTAATTGTTCCTGTTAAGAAATTCCTCCTTAGTTCTAGGTTGCTTCTCTCCTTGATTAGTTCCCATCCATTGTTCCTTGCCTGGCCTTCCAGGTGCTTTGAAAAATAGGTTGACCTCCTCTTCTTCGTGGCAGCCCCTCAAATACTGGAACACCACCACTCCTCCTCCTCCTCCTCCTCCTCCTCCTCCCAGTCTTGGAAGAGAGAAGGGAAGTTGTCTAAAAAGGCAGAATAGCAATTTGGACTTTATTTTCAAATGGCAGCTTATTCAAAGTATGAGCAAAGGAGGGAATACACACAGTTGGCCATAATGCAGTATTTCAGGATTTGGTATTCTTTAGGCCATGTAAACTGTCCAGAGGTCAACATTTGCCAGCTTAAGCTTATTCTTATCAAACAAGATGCCGGCTTATCTACTCAGCCCTCTGATGAATACATAAACGGTTGCCCGATATCTTCATGGTATGTTCAAACAGGTACCTATCACGTCCCATTTTATCATCTTGAAGAAATACAATCTAAATTCTCGAGCGCAGGGTTCCGTATTCCCCATTGCATTGTTTTTTTTTAAAAAAAAGAAAAGAAAATTGAGAACAAAAGGAAGAACAAATAGATAAAAACACAACCAAAGCAAACAAGACTGAGGTTTGTGATTGGTTGTGAATCTCCTGGTTTAAAAAAAAACAACATCAAAGATTCTTCCAGTTTTCCCCCTCCTTCCTTTCATGTTCCAGATTCTTCATTTGTAGACCTTAAGGGTCAAGAAAATGAAGAGTTTTTGTATGGATTTGTTGTCCTTATTTTAGCTTTATAAGACCAGGGAAGCATCCAATGAGCTGAAAACAAGCAGAAGAAATTCGTTCGGGCACGAGGGTTCAACCCACTGGAATCAGAGGTGGTATTCAGTTGGTTCTGACCGGTTCTGGAGAACCAGTAGCGGAAATTTTGAGTAGTTCAGAGAACCGGCCAATCCCACCTCTGACTGGCCCCGCCAACCCCATCTCTTCTCTGCCTCCCGAGTCCCAGCGGATCGGCTGGGTCTCCTTTGGTTGCCCTCCCCAGGAGAACGGAGCTGGAAAGCAGGTCAGTGGGATGGGGAGGGAAGGGGGATTTTGCAGTATCCTTCCCCTGCCACACCCACCAAGCCACGCCCACAGAACCGGTAGTAAAAAAAATTTGAATGCCACCCCTGACAGGATCCCAACACTTCGGGCTGTACCCTTTCCTAAATTAGTGAAGATATATCCCAACCAGAACGGCGGAGTGTAACTACCGATTCTTTTCATTACGCATCCTTTTATAAGGGACCCAAGACATGCTTTGAAATAAAGAGGAGGCTGGAGCCTCGCACTTTTAATTAATTTTAATTTTTCATTTAATTAAAAGACTCAGGTGGAGTACGTGCCCCTGGCGGGAGCCCAAGGTCACATTTCGTCTTGTAAGGGCGCGCACCCCTGTTGACTTTCGTTATTAACTTCTCCATTTGAACAAGCTCGGGTCGAGTTGGAAAAGCGATGTCACCGTCTGTGTGTCTGTGTGAGATGGGGCCGGTCTGTCTTCACAAAAGCGGGCAAGCTGGCAGGTACCTTTCCTTGATAACCTGTGAGGTGCACTTCCTACAAGATGGAATGCGGCCTTGGGCCAATGCTAGGGAGTGGGGTATAACTGCCGACTCTCTTCATTACGCATCCCTTACAAATAACTGTTAGGAGACATGTCCTGCCTGTAAATATTCCTTTAATTGAGTGATAAGAGTATTGTAAAACACAAAAGGAAATAGAAGAGCGGTGAGGGGAGGAGGAGAAAGTGGCAGTGGTGGTATGCTACCGGTTTGGACCGGTTCACCTGACCTGGTAGTAAAAAAAGGGGGGGGCTCCGACGATTAGCTTAGAGGAGGAGGGAAAAAAATCCTCCAATCCGCTGAGAGGAGAAAGAAGGGGAAAGCGCAGGATTGGCTCACCCACCTGCCCCTTTGCTTTTCCCTCTCAACTTTCTCCTCTCAACTGGTGTGGGGAAACCTTGCGTGTCTGCATGTTAGGTGTGCACACAATTACGGAACCAGTAGTGGAAGAGGTAGGTAGGATCCCACTGCTGGGAAAGGGGGAAGAGAAGTGAAGAAAGACAGGGAGAGAAAGAAAATGAAGCACTGACTTCTGACTCTCTCTGTTACGGTAAAATAAAGCATTAGCACCCAATTTCCTAACAGTGAGAACAATAAACCAATGGAAAGGCTCGCCTTTGGAAGTTGTCACTGGAGCCTTTCAAGGAAAGATTGGACTGGACAACCCTTTGTCTGGGACGGGTGTAAGGTTTCCTGCTTGAGCAGGGGTTAGACTACATGACCTCCAAGGTCCCTTCCCACTCTGAGATTCTATTCAGTGTATTGAAATGGTTAACGCTTCCCTCCTCCTTTGACCTTTGCCCCCTTTCCTCTCCACTCCATTAAAAACCAAGGCCGCTGTAAACAATTTATGGCTTTCTTTGGAGGAAGCCAATTAATCTGACTGGTTTTGTAGCCTTTTCTTTAAAGCCATGCCAAACCTTTGCTTGGCCATTCCTGGCTGGAGGTACCCCAGTGCAGGAAGCCGACCTATTCACAGATGTTCAAGATGTTAGCTGCATCTCTGGGTTCAGTGTGTGTGTGTGTGTGTGTGTGTGTGTGTGTGTGTGTATCTATCTATCTATCTATCTATCTATCTATCTATCTATCTATAAAATATGTTTTCGTAGATTTTCACAGGTACAAGTATGCAGGTCTTGGCATGTTCGGGTCTTTTCCCGTGTAAGATTGAGAGTATCTTGGCGACGTTTCGACGAGATCCCACTCGCCATCTTCAGGCTGGTGCTTTCGGCTTCGTGCTTGTGCGAGCAAAGCGTGATCGGAGCTGCCGTCTCTCTATAAATACTCGTTGAAACGTCATCAAGATACTCTCAATCTTACATGGAAAAAGACCCAAACACGCCAAGACCTGCACAATATATATATATATGGAGTACGTGCGTGGGTACAAATGTAAATCTTTCCGTGTGAGTTTTTACCCAAGCATACTTATTTATTCCGCGGGGCACATCAGTGTGTGAAGGGCATTCCCTTTGCTAATGGGCACATTGTGTGAGCTGATTGATGGCGTCCCCACGAATGGGTTGGACTGTAAGGTATTTCTTGGGGCACTGGCTGCAGTTAACCTAGAAAGCGCTCGGGAAACTGGCGTTTCGTTGAGCATTCCAGCTCATGCGCTGGAAAATATGATGGTTACAATTTATCTGCCCGAACGATAAACGTTGCTCTTCGGCAACGAAAAGATGGTGCTTAAACGACACATTCTGGTGACGGAGGAAACTCGGAAGTAAATTGTTTTGTTTTGTTTTCTTGGCGAGAAGCGGCTTTTTAAAAATCGAGTGTAAAACACACAATTAATGACTTAACAATCACTCTACAAATCAGGCAACCAACCTCAAGGCAAGCAGGGGCTCCATATTAGTGCTAAAATGGATGTTTACTCATGTGCAACCTGGGTGAAATTGAAAGAGGAAAAGAACCAAGGAATGAAAAGAAGGAGGTGGAGAAAAACTCCCCTCCCTCTCTCTGTCTGTCTCCCTCGCTTGTTTTACAAATGTTGGCCTTTCCCCCTCGGGATAGTACAGAAGCTTGTTCCTGCATCCGTCTCTCTCTTGAGCAGATTCGAAGGCTGCCTATGTAGCTTGGAAATAGAATCCCCTTCCTGGTTGGCTGTTTGATGTCTTCAGATGCAATCAGTAGCAATCACGGGACTACTTTACCATGTTTTCTCTCACCTACGTCCTTGGATGTTTGACTAAAACTGAAGCAGATCCTCCTCCTTAGAAGGAACACAATCGGACGTAACCTTGGAGGTCTTCTAGGCCAGTGGTTGCCAACCGGTGGGGCCGGGGACCACTGGTGGTCTGTGAGACAATTTTGGTGGTCTGCAGACAATTGTCCCCCCCCCCCCCCCCCCCGCCCAAAGCAACCCACCAAAAGCAATTAATCCAGGCTTCGTGGGAATACAAGGCTGCGCCGCCCACATAGCCCACCCACTGGCCCCCACCCTTTGGCCGAGCGCAAGCCTTACCTTGAGTAGAGCCACAGGAGCTGGAACTGGAAGGTAAGACCAACGGCGGGGGAGGGAAATCCGCCCCGGGGTGGCTTGCTGACGTTGGTGGGAAAGTCGGTCCCATATTCCATAGCTGCAGTAGCCACAGGACTGGCCCTTTGGTCATCCCAGAGCAGCTCCTCCAGTCCATGGCAGGCGGGTGCACCCGGGTGGTGGAGCAGCTTCTCCTCAACCTACCAGCGCAACCGAGCCTAAAATTTATGTTGTTCAAGTGAGAAAATGGTCAAGTGAGCCCTGCCCCATTTTATTACTTCTCTTGCCAAATTTGTTAAGGGAATCACTGCAGTTTGTTAAGTGAGTCACACATGGCTGGGAAGTGTATCTGGTTTCCCCATTGACTTCGCTTGTCAGAAGGTCGCAGAAGGGGTCCGCCTGACCCCAGGACACTGCGACTGTCATAAATGCGAGTCCATTGTCGAGAATTACAAACGTAGATTGTGTGGCCATGGGGATGCGGCAACAGTCCTAAAGTGTGAAAAATAGCCTATAAGTCGCTTTTTTCAGTGCCGTTGTAACCTTCAACAGTCACTAAGCGAGCTGTTGTAAGTCGAGGACTACCTGTACCATACCTGACCAAGGGCTGTCCAATCTCTTCTTAAAAACCTCCATTGATGGGTCACCCACATCTTCTGGAGGCCAGCCATTCCACTGATGGTTCGAATAGAAAAAATTAACTATAGAAATTGGGAAACTGACCATCTTAGTGTCAACTCATAAAATATTTCTGTGGTCTTTTTAGAGTCACCAACAGAAAGGGAGGAAGGAAAGGGGTTTGAAAGAGCAGTGCGGCAGCTTTGAAATTGAAAGTGCATTCCATAAATGTTTTCAAAGATAGTAACTAGGTGACTGAAGTTTCTGCTGCGCAAAATTCTAACTGGAGAGCACGATCGATGACTCTTGGCTATGGAGGTGTCCCATTGGAGAATATGAATTACGATACACCCAGAGGGGTGGGGGGAAAACCATGGTCAAGGGTGACAATGGATGATGTTTCTCAGAGTTGGCTACACCCAGACAGTGCTGGACCTTTTAACTCCCAATAAATCCTTTGGAAGTTTTGGAAGTTTGGCTCGAGACTCATGATTTAAATGGGGGTAACTGCCGGAATCCTGACACTTAGACCATGTCCAAAAACTCTAGAAAATCTCTAGAAGGCTGGCATGCTGACAAACTGGCCATCAATAGACAGACAGACATAAATAATATCCACATATAGGTAGTCCTCAACTTACAACAGTTCATTTAGTGACCGTTCAAAGTTAGAACAGCAGCCCAAAATGCTATTTATTACCGTTTATTTAATGTATTACTGTTTTTCATACTTATGACCATTGAAACATCCCTGGGGTCATGCAATCAAAATTCAGGTGCTTGGCCACTGACTCCTATTTATGATGATCGTAGTGTCCCGGGGTCACGCGATCTCCTTTTGCGACATTCTGACAAGCACTGTCGACAGGGAAGCCGGAGCTGCTGAACAACCGTGTGACTAACTTAACAACTTTAATGATTCACTTAACAACTGTGGCAAGAAATGTCATAAAATGAGACAGAATTCGCTTCATGAGTGTTTCACTCGGCAAGTGAAAAGTTGGGTTCGATTGTGGTCGTACGTCCAGCACTACCTGTGCCATCTGACATGGTGGAGCGTCTCCTGCTCTGTGTTCACAGATGCGTTCTGCATCGGTTCTGACCCAGCTCCCCAAACCCGCTGGCATGAACTCAAAATATTCCTTTATTAGGAGCCCCGGCAACCACCCCAGCAAAAAGTTTCTCTCGCAGGCTAAGAAGTCCATCGGCGGGGAGATGAATAGTTGTCTGCCACCCCTATTCATTTCCGCCTCCTGCCTTTTATCCCCAGAGCTAGGGTGGGGCTTCGCTAGCAGCAGTGGATCTTCCATCCCAAAGACCGGCCCATAGATTTCCACTGCTCTCCTCTCCTCTGCCTTCTGTGCATCCACACACCAGGCACTGGACCCAGCTGTTCCTCCTCTTCCTCATCAGCTATCTCCAGACTGGGGGCTGTTGACTCTCCTTCTGAAGGCTAACAGATGGCCTAGGCTCTGCCTCTCTCTCTCTTTCTCTCTCTGCCAGCTCCATTCCCGCTTCCCCTTTGGAGCTCTCACGTTGCCCTAATGCTGACCCTGACTCCCATGCCGCCACTGGAGGGGCCGGCAGCCGACAGGCCACAACAGCCTGTTTGTCCTACACAGTGGCTGTTGCGGTCATTACGAATCTTTACACATCTCTGCTTTGAGCCTCTCCGTCGTCGCTACCAAAACGTGACCTTAAGCTCTTCCATTCTCTTGGTCAACGCGCATCCTCTCCGGTTGAATAATAACTTAGCACTAACTGCTTCCAGAGGGAGAACCAGTCAAGTCTTCTCTTACTAGGAGGGGACTGTGGTAAGTGTGACACAGGCTCTCTAGAGCCCAGGAAAAGCAAGCGATTAAAACAGAGAAGTTGCCTGAACCAGGGACCAGACAGCTCAATTAGCATCCCACTGAAAAGCACACACACACACACACACACACACACACACACACACACACACCAGAATGAAAGAAAGCTCCCCAAGGAACGGAGCTGCCCACTTAAAAAGCACCGAGGCCAAACACTCTCGGAGCTGTCACTTCCAAAGCCTTCAGCTGTTGATTTGCATGTCCTGCCTCTTCTTCCCTGTTGCTTAACCGTCTGTCCTGTTGATTAATCGTGATTAGACAGGGAGACAAAATGTTTCGCAACGTTGGTTGGGTTTTTTTGTGTGTTTTTTTTAAGAAAAGAAAATTCACATCCCGAAAAAAGCATAGGCGGAGGTGTCTTGTCTTCAAGGCAAGCCTTAGAGATGGATAGAAGGGAATAATTGTAGCTCAGGTTGAAATGTCGGCTCCTTGGTGCTCTCTGAGCTTGGTGGTTTTCTGGCAGATGTTTCATGACCCAACTAGGGAATGTTATCAGTGCCGGAAGGTTAATGGGGATTGTGAGGAGGAGGAGCGGGGAGGAGGAAGAGGAATGTAGGGTCCTTGATGTTCTCTCAGCTTGGTGGTTTTCTAGCAGATGTTTCATGGCCCAACTAGGGAACATCATCAGTACTAGAAGGGAGTGGGGTTCGTGGAATAGAGAAGGAGGATGACTATGTTGTCCTTAGTGCTCTCTGAGCTTAGTGGTTTTCTGTCAGATGTCTCATAACCCAACTAGGCCACGTCATCAGTTAGGACTGATGATGTTACCTAGTTGAATCATGAATCATCTGCAAGGAAACCGCCAAGCTCAGAGAGCACCAAGGGCCCCACAATCCTCCCTCTCTTCCTCCTCAAACCCCACTTCCTTCTAACACCAATGATAGTATCTAGATTGGGTGATAAATCATCTGCAAGAAAACCACCAAAGACTCCACAAAACCTAGCGAAATAAATCAAAACCTAGAGAAATAACTCATGTTCTCTTCCCTTTTCCTAGGCTCAGCTTAGATCAATAACCTTTATCAATATTCTGTCAATAAGTAGTGAGCACACAGGTCTTTCCAGATTTACTAAGTAATCACTTAAAAGCATTGACCGGGCTTAAAGAATCCCTAGTAACTTCTGGGCGGCTGGGATTGGGTCTTCTTGACATTTGCTTCCTCTTGACCTTTTATCCCCCTCATCCAACATGGATATATTTGTTCAACAGCTTTATATCCCACCTTGTCATCAGTCCTTCCTCCACAATAACACTCTTGGGAAGATATTTGGGCCAGAGAGAGTGGCCATTGAAATCTGGTCCTAAGTAGCTTTTGGAGGGAGCTTCCAAGCTGTAGACTGGTAACCTGATACGATCGCAGTGTGTTGATATCTAAGGGGCTGCCGCCACAAAGAAGAGGGAGTCAAGCTATTCTCCAAAGCACCTGAAGGCAGGACAAGAAGCAAATGAAATTGAGGAGAGGAGCAACCTAGAATTAAAGAGAAGTTTACTGACTGTTAGAACTATCAGTGGAAGGCTTGCATTCAGAAGTTGTAAATGCTCCAACACTGGAAGTTTTTAAGAAGATATTGGACAACCATTTGTCTGAAATAATATAGGGCTTCCTGCCGGAGCGGGGGTGGGGTGGGTGGGCTAGAAGACCTCCAGGGCCCCACAACTTCTGAAAGCAAGCCATTCTATTGATTATGGTTCTCACTGGCAGGAAAAAATTCTCCTTAGTTCTAGGTCGCTTCTCTCTTTGATGCATTTCCAGCCATTACTTCTTGCCCTGCCCTCAAGAGCTTGTTTGACAATGGTGTTACTACCTTAACAACTGCAGTGATTCCCTGAACATCCGTGGCAAAAAGAGGTCCTAAAACGGGGCAAAATTCACTGTCCAGAATGACTGTTGTGTTTAGCAACAAAAATTTTGTGGCTCCATTGTGGTCGTAAGTTGAGGACTAAGAAGAAGATATTGAGACTCTATAGATTGTAGAAATAATGCAGAGAAGAGCAACCAGGATGATTAAGGGACTGGAGGATAAAACATATAAATAAGTTGCAGGAATTGGGTATGGCTAGTTTGATGAAAAGAAGGACTAGGAGAGACATGATAGCAGTCTTCCAATACCTCAGGGGCTGCCCCAAAGAAGAGGGAGTCAAGCTATTCTCCAAAGCACCTGAAGGCAGGAGAAGAAGCAATGGGTGGAAGCTAACCAAGGAGAGAAGCAACCTGGAACTAACTTTTCTGACAGCTTGAACAATTAACCAGTGGAATGACTTGCCTTAGACATTGTGGGTGCTCCATCACTGGAGGTTTTAAAGAAGAGGTTGAACAGGATGATGTAGGGCAGGGGTGTCCAACCTTGGCAACTTTAAGACTTGTGGACT
>NW_020716848.1:704763-718617 GCF_900518725.1 Notechis scutatus | reverse complement strand
TTTTTTTATTGTGTGTTCTATTTTATTTTATTCATTTAATTTATTTATTTGTTTGTTGAGCATGTATTAGGTAACAAACATAAGTATAAACATGATTATTAATACATGAAATGGATACGAATAATAGGGAACATTAGGACAGGGACGCTAGGCACATTGGTGCGACTTATGCGCGCCCCCTTACAGACCTCTTAGGAATGGGGTGAGGTCAACAGTAGGCAGTCTGAGGTTAAAGTTTTTGGGGGTTTGGGTTCTGTTAACCTACAAAGAGTCCAGATGGCCAAATGCAAACCTCTTGTATCCCTGAGGTCATCGTCTATTGATGTGGACACCTCCTTAAAACACGCAGCCGCAAAGGTTCTCCCGAACCCAGTCTTGAGTTAATAGCAGGGGGAACTCAGAGACAATCCAGATGATCCATCTCCCCTCCCAAGCATTAATGCTTCTTCACTGAAGTCAGTGCCTCTTTGCACCATCTGGTTCCATTCTGTTTGTTTGACTATTTGATGTCTGGTTTTGCTTTAACGCTCAAGAGAAAATAACTAAGTCCTTTTTTCTTTCTTCCCTTCTTTATTAGTATTATTTTTTTTTTTATTATTTTTTTTTACAAAATGCTTTTCTCCCTTCTCTTCTTGGGTAATTTCTGTCATTAATTCCTCTATTTTCACTCCCCGTTCCCCTGCTGGCAGCTGCCATCTGTAGCAATATTTCTCCTGCCAGAAAGATTGGCAAGCAAGGCCCACTTGTGCCCGCATCAGTTCTCCCTCACTGACAGGATGGCGGGCGGGGGGGGGGGGGGGCCAAGAACAGAGTTTTCAGCTCCCCCCCCCACTTCCCCTTCCCCATTCCTCTCCTTCACATGTTCACACTCTCCTAGACAATATGTTAACTTGGAGAAGGCTGCTTCCCAGTTGCAGTGAGGTTTGCATACCCAATGCTTCCCTCCCTAGCTCCTGAACTAACTGGGGATTACGTGAAAATTGTCCAATGGGGTCAAGTGGCCCAAAGACGACCCGCTTAGAATCTGAGCATTGGAAGGGATAATTATGGGCCTCTGGTCTGAGGGTTTCCTAATCTTTTCAGGATGCGGAGACAAGCTGTCATTTTTTAAAAAGAATTTTCTGATCAAAAGGCAAAGCTCTTGCAATGGTATGTGCGAATGGCCTCGGGAGACAGGCAAAGGGTGAAGAAGAACAGTCGGATAAGAGGGAGCCCTTGCCCACAGCTGTATAGTGAGGTGGAGAAAGAGGATCAGAATAGACCTTCTGTAAGTTAGGTAAAGATTTCTGCTGTCCACTTGTGAGCCAGCATTGTCCGAAGAGCTTTTCGCAGCCGTGTGGCAAGCATAACTATATGCTAAGGTGCACAGAACACTGTTAACTTCCCACCAAAGTGGTACCTATTTATCTACTCACATTTGCATGCTTTTGAACTGCTAGATGGGCAGGAGCTGGAGCAAGTAATGGGGAGGTCACCCACCACGCAGCGTTCAGATCTCAAACCTGGGCTGTCAGCTTTCCAGCTGATAAGGGCAGCATCTTTAACCACTGAGCCATCTTATCTGGCCAGATTTCCTGACTGGCCTACTTAATAAGGCTAACAGCTCTAGTGACAGAAAAATGGACTGCATTTTCCTCCTTAGCCTTTCCAAAAAAAACCTCCATCAAAGTTCCTAGATTTTTATGGAACGCATTTTGGAAAAAATGTCCCATCAATGTCCAGCTGAAAGCAGGAATCCAGATTAGGGCATCCTTGCAGTAGAGACTTCAGGCTGAGAAACACAAGTCCAATGGGTCACTCCGATGCTCCTAGGAGGCTAATAACTGCTGTAGATCATCTCTCAGGATGATGACAACCAAGAGTTTTGAGATGGCTTTTTTTGGGTTCCCAAGGAGAAAGGTGCATTCTGAATAAATACGAATTTCTGACAAGAATGTATTCTACTGTTATGGAACCAGCTGTTCCATAACACACCCGATGGGAATAGGAGATACATCTTGCCAGCAATTTTGGCGATTAGAAAGATCTGCTAGCGGCTGTGAAAATTGCACCATGGGGGTACGTATCTGTGCGTGTAAAAAAATAATAATAATCTGAATTCCAAAACAACAATTACCACTAAAACCACAAAGGCACACAAAAGAAGATCTAAGGATGAAAATATGTTGAAATGCTCATTTTGTAAAAAATCATTTTCGTGGTTCATTAAAAGTGCCCGGATGTCTTAAAATAGCTCAGTTTATTGAAGATTTAAAACCAAAAACAAAGGAAAGAAAAAAAAACCATTAGTTTATCCCTGGGTAGATAATGTAATGATTTTTAAATCCTGTTGTTTTGACTGGTGTTTTTCTCAATAGGGGTGTATGACTTGGGGGTTTCTTGTTCGTTTTGTTTTCTTTTATTCTGTTTTGTTTTTAAGGCTAGAAAGGAGATGCTAGAAAGTAATAGCTGTGATGTGCCTAAAGAAATATTTATATAGTATTCACACAGAGACTTACTATATATCAGCACCAAAAAAGATAGATAGATAACTCAGTTCTTCGTGTTACTAAACATTTCCTTACAAAAATGACTCAAATCTGCCATAAATATCAGAGGAGAAGTAGCGTTTGAAAATATTTTAGAGTTATCTACGTATGTTCCTTGGAAATCTTGAAGGAATTGTGCATTTTATTGGGGTCAGCCCTCATCCATCTCATTGTACAGTACTGAAGACATGTTGAGTGATGCAAATCACAGATGGTAATCTCCGGAGCCTTCTCCACACTCTAGGGCTAATGTTTTAACCCAGTTACTCTTGTGGTTATTTAGCAAATCACACAGTCATTAAATGACTTACGACTGAGAAGGTCATCAGTGGTCATCACATGATCTCTGAATCGCTGTAGCCATTGTAAATAGAGGTCAGTTGAATTTTTGTGTGTGTGTGTGTGTGTGTTTGTACATGTGAAAGACCCATTGTAAGTCATCTTGGGTAAGTAAAGCCTCTTGGGTATAAGAAGGAGAATTGACCAAGTGTAATCCAGAAATTATGGTGTTACTTTTTTCCACTGCTGTTGTGACTTTAAACAGTCACTGAACGAAGGGTTGTTAAGTACGTCTAACAGGGCAAATGACAGGTCTGCGTCTCATTAAAGCAGCCTCTTCTGGTGTAGCTGCTTTAATGAATCACAAACAGGTGGGGGTTTTTTTCATACTCCAGCTCCTCCTGATTGATTTCTCCCCAATCAAATTCAAAGTATTTCTCAGGCTTGTTCTTTAATCTTGGATTGGGGCTGAAAGACAAAAGTAGAAGCAGGATGCTCCCTCCCATAATTGGGTAGATCAAGTTGCCCTTAACAGACCGGTCTCCCCAAAAAAAAACACTTAACCTCTCCCCTGGTATAGTTGACAAAGCAAGTAGACCCCATGGCTTAAAGGTTAATACATCTACCTAATATGAATGTAGGGACGTGGTGGCTCAGTGGCTAAAACGCTGAGCTTGTCAATCAGAAAGGTCGGCAGTTCGGCGGTTCAAATCCCTAGTGCCGCATAATGGAGTGAGCTCCCGTTCCTTCTCCCAGCTTCTGCCAACCTAGCAGTTCGAAAGCATGTAAAAAAATGCAAGTAGAAAAATAGGGACCCCTTTGGTGGAAAGGGAACAGTGCTCCACGCACCTTATCGGCGTTTAGTCCTGCCGTCCACATGACCACGGAGACGTCTTCGGACAGCGCTGGCTCCTTCAGCTTTGTAATGGAGATGAGCACCGCCCCCTAGAGCTGGAAACAACCAGTACGTAGGTGCGAGGGGATCTTGAATATGTACGTAGCCCAGGTTTGAATCCCAGAAAGGGTGTGGCGAGATGACGAGAGCTAAATAGCTTGAAATAAGATATATTTAGTCTCCCTTTATTTCTTTGTCGGTAAAGCATAAATTCAACACAAAAATAGTTTGTTGTGAAAGCGACTGCCCGCGAAGGCTCCTGGATTGGGGCTGAAAGGCAAAAGCGGAAGCAGTAATGCTCCGTCCCATAATTGGGTAGATCAGGTTGCCCTGATAGACTGGTCTCACCGGAAAAACAACTTAATCTTTCCCCTGGTATAGCCAACAAACCAAGGAGAGCCCATGGCTTAGAGGTTAATACATCTACCTAATATGCAAGTTAGCCCAGGTTCAAATCCCAGAAGGGGATGGCTAGCTGACGAGAGCTGCTAAATAGCTTTCACCAGAATCAGAACACTTGATCCCACTGAAGTTTTGTTTCTTGAGGGGGGAAAAAAAAAAGAAAAACAGACATTCATTTCAGTTTTTCCCTGTTTTGCCCTTAAGCGCCACCGATCCCCTCCTTTTCTTACTGGCATCTGACGGGTGATCTGTGAATATTAGCACATGTTTGTGCGTATGCGCTGTAGTGCGTGATTGATATGTTTATCCTTAACCCAAACCAGTCATCTGCGCTTTCTTTTTAACTTGAAAGAACCACAGATGGAGAACATTTTTGGGGTCTAAAGGAGGACAGCGCAAATTCAGCATGGGGGGGCGGGGGGGAAGCACTGGCAAATATATATTTTTTCTACTCAATGCTGGCTTACTCGCATAATGAATCATAACGAAAAGTTTCTCGCTGTTAGGAGTGTTTCTAAGCCGGTCTCAGGTCTGGATCAACTTGTAGTATATATATTTTTACCCTGCTTATTGTTCTCTTTGGGGGTTCCCGACCAGATTCTACAAGAAATAGATCAACCACCCCGTTTGGGTTTCTTATTGTTGTTATTATAGTTGGTGGTGCAGCCAGCCAGATGTTTAGACTTATAGGTGGTGCACCAGCCAGATGTTTAGACTTATTATAGTTGGTGGTGAAGTCAGCCAGATGTTTAGGCTGGAATTGGCACTTTTATCCACCTATCGGGTCCTTCCCAAGGACCTGGGATAGCCAGATGTGGTTGTTTGATGGTGTTAGTGGTATCACTGCAGAATGTAAGCTGTTCAGAGTAAAGCTTGCCTTTTGTAATTGACCGATAGTGATTCTGTCAATGTTGATGCTGTTCAAGCGATATTCCGGATGTTTTGGGATTGTGCTCAAAGCGCTTATCCCAGTTGGTATCACCTTTGCTTTCTTTTGCCCTAGTCGTTCCACATTTGTCTGCAGATCTTTGTATTTTGCCATTTTTCTCTAGTTCTTTCTCTTCTCTCCTGCAATCTTCCAGGTATGGCCACATCCACTCTCCAGATTTTTATTTTTATTTTTTGGTCTTTCTTATCGACATTTGCAAATGTGACAGGCGCTAATATTATTATTAGAGTAAAATTAAAAAAAAACTCATTATGGAGCACCCATTCCTCCCAACTGTTCCACATTTTACTTGGAACTTTCAAAGCTTTCTTAAAGAAACCTGGCTTTGATCAGAGATTTTCTTTTTTTTTTTTTTTCCCAACAAGCGGTTGTGTTTTATTTTATTCTACTTTTTATTTTATTTTATTATTTTAATTTTATTATTTTATTTTATTAATTTATATTATATTTGTTTTGGGAACGTTGTCCCCTGGAGTCGCGATGGGTTGGACATGACTTCGCAACCAACAACAACAACAACAATATTTATTTTATTACAATTTCATTTCATTTTATTTTACTTTTATTATTATTATTTTTAATTTTATTATTATTTTACTTTTATTATTTTGTTATTTGAGGGCGGAGAGAAACATTGAGCTCCTGCAGAGAGAGCTATGACTCCTTCTCAAATCCATCTCTCTTACACCCAGCTGTCCAGGAACCTCAGGGAGGCACATTCAGAAGAGAGAGACATGAACGCTTATAATTCACAGTTTTGCCATTGTTGTCACCAAAGATTTGAGTTTCCTGCTTGGTCTCAGGTGTGTGTGGGGGGCAGCGGGGGGGGGGGGGGGAGAGAGAGAGGAAGGATCAAATTGGTACCATAACACAGCCAGACATAAGTCGCTTGATAGATGGCCCTTCCATTCCATTATTGACTTAAGGAAATCGCGGGAGATTTATTTGGCAACTTAAATGGCTCTAGTGATTTCCAGGTGTGACCCAAGGCTCGGCTGATTAGACACAACCACGACTTCCTTTCCCCTCCAGACTAAAAGGATGAACTGATGTCAGTTTTCAAGCGTTCTTGCTAGTTAAACTCCCCAAATTAAAGAAGTTGGGGGAAAGACCTTAAGAAAACATGGCCTACCAGACCTTTTAGGAGTTCCTTTGTTACAACAGGTTTAACCTTACCTTCGGGTTTCAAGAAGAAGCAGTTAAGTAGGAAGGACGAAATGTCAAAGGAAGTCAACAGAGGGAAATTAATAAGGCTCCACGTATTTCTCAAAAACCAGTAATGAAGAATATTATTTTTTTAATCCATCACTGCTCGTGAGATACAGATGACACCACTGCCTCTTCTAAATTGTGTTTACCCTTTTGATGCTGCTCAATTGAATCGGAGGCCTCGCTAAGTGCCGACTCTCTTTGTTGAGCTTTCCTAAGCAAATGTTAACTCCGCAGATGGTGTTGACGTCAAGGAAGGGGTGTCGGGTCAAAAGAGACATCTTTGCAAAACCTGGGTGTTTTTTGTTTTTTTTCCCCTTGGTGGGTTAACATCACTCACTTGATAGTGCTTCTATCAAGCCCTGGGACAATCAGGAGACCCAGGCAGTTCAAAAGGGTGCAAAGACTTCTTGTAAGCTTACGTACTCTACAAGAATCTGAACTACTAACCGTCAAAGCAATTGGGCGGTAGATAAGGAATTCACGGTGGACTGGGACTTCGCTTGTGGGCACGAATGGACTCGTGACTGATGATACGTTTGACCCTTCCCTTGGGCTCAGCTTAGTCATCTTCTACATCAGAGGAATGGAACTATGGCCCCCCTGTATGACTTGTGGACTTCAACTCTGGGAGTTGAAGTCCACTAGTCATAAAAGGGCCATGTTTCCCCACCCCTGACCTACATCTTCAGTTGATTGGAACTATCTTCTTGTGTTTAACTAAGACAGGTGGATTTGTATCATCTCTGAAATATTTCGTCGAGGCAGATGACCCAACTTGTTGGAATAAAAACAAAAATGTTGACGTGTCAATCAATAACTTGATATCGGGGTGGGGGTGGGGTTGAAACCTACAGCCCTAGAATGTGCTCGAGAAATGCAGGAGGCAAAGCTGGATCAAAACATCTCCTTAACTTTTAGTGATTAGCCCAGGATGTGTAGGTGTCCAGAGGCAAACAGCTGGAAATAACAAGCTAGGTTGTTCTGCAGGAACAACAGTTACTGGGATCAGGTAGCAGATGATACGAAAAATCTTTGCTCAAGGTCTGTCTCCTTAAAGCAACTACTAACTGAAGTACACCCAAGAGAACTATGTTGACAAGCACAGAAAGGCACACAAACGTAGCTTTTACCATTTATTTATAGAAGGGGGAAGAAGTATTATCAGGGAGAGAGAGAGACCAACATCATTTGGGGCAATCTCTGGGCTCATTTATTGTCCAAGAAAGAAAGGTATTTACGGGTGGTCAGATCTCAATGAGCTCCAGAAACCTAGCAAACAAGAAAATGTGCCCATTCCCCCATGACGTTTGTTATCCCCACAAGAGAAGTACGAATATAGGCAGGGCAGGGCTGCTGGGGATTCGCGGGGGTTCGGGAGAGCCCCGTGCAGTTTGGAGAACCCCCAAATCCCACTCCTGGCTGGCCCACCCACCTTGTCCCTCCCAGGAGTCCCACGCGGCCTTTTTGGATGCAGGTGAGTGCAGGGAGCGCACAGACGCTCGCAGAGGGTGAAAAATGGGCCTCCCAGAAGTTTGGGAAGGCCGGAAATGGTCTTGTTTCTGGCTTTCAGAGCGCCTCCGGAGCCCGGGGAGGCCATTTTCATTCTCCGAGAGGCTCGAGAAAAGCCTCTGGAGCCCGGGGAGGGCAAAAACACACACCCCCTGCAAGGTGCAGGAGGCCGACTAGGCCACACCCACCATGGCAACGCCCACCCAGCAACCGGGCAGAGCATCCTTTGCTAATATTTTGGAAGCCCACCCCTGAATCCAGGGCAGTCCATCTCTGCTTCTTTTTCGTTTTGGAAATCAGAAGATTTGGGTGACGGAAAACCATTGGACCACATCCCGGAAAGGTAACGTTGTATTTCCGCCAACTCCTGCACATCGGATTGCGGCGATTGTGGAAATGCACAGCTAGGAACAACGTGATCTTCCAATGATGCCCCATAATCTCGGCTCTCTTTCCAAAACGTAAAGCGTGAGATCTCATTACTGCGGCCGTGGTTTGAATCTAACCACATTCTTCTTCTGCCTCATTAATATGGCAGCACGGGCTTTTATAAATTTGTTGCCTTTTTAATGAATATATGGTTCTCCCCTGGTGTTCCAATTAGCCTTTAAATGAGATTTTCTCTCCCCCTTCCTTTTTTTAAAATGAGCAGGAGCTTGTGGGGGTTGGTGAGTATTCTTATTTGCGTCTGTGGCATCTCGCTTTTGACTAAGCATCAAAGAGACTTCACTTTCTCCCAGCTTCAGAGGCTATTTCTCACCCAAGGGAATTTGTTTTTTTTTTCCCCCTCTTTCTTGCATTGATCATGTGGAAGTTGTCCAAATTAAAAAATCAGGAACTACACCCCGCCCAACACACAAGACTGGCCCAGGGGGGTGATGTTACCACCAAGGTATTGCGAGAGTCCCAGTTTTGTGGACTCTGTTTCAGGAATATACAGCTCTGTCCAATATGATTAATTACCAGGGTTATTTATAACGGTGGCAAACCCTTAATGTATTCTACAGAATGGCATCGCTCCGGCTTCATTCACTGCATCTCCTTTTTCTGGGCTTGATCCAGCCACTTGGATTTTACAGAAATCATGCTCTGCGCTGGGTTTCTTAATGATGCAACCTTAGTTGCTTCCAGCGGTGGGATTCAGCCAGTTCGCACCAGTTTGGGAGAACCGGTTGTTAACTTTCTGAGCAGTTTGGTGAACTGATGGTTGGAAGAAATCATTGGGGCAGAGAACCAATTGTTAAATTATTTGAATCCTTGGATTTATTCAGAACTAGATCATCTGTGACCCACTGGGTCTTCATTTCAGAGATCTTTTCTTACAGAATGATCAAGAGCAGGTAGAAAAGCAGCAGGAGCGATGTCTGACTTCCTGGTGGCTTCCCCATGGAGCTTTCTTAGGAAATCTGGCAGGAAGCATTGGAAATCTCCCTCCATTCTCTCCCCTCCTCTCCTCTCCCATCCCCATCCCTTCCCAGCAGGCAGGTTAGTGGCGGCTGCTGGGTGGGGGAAAGGAGTGAGGGATTGCAAGATTGGCTGGGAAACTGTCAGGGAACATTGAAAATGAAGATCACGTGACTGCTGCTGGGTGGAGGAAGGGAGCAAGGGATTGCAAGATTGGCTGGGAAACTGTCACAGAATGTTGAAAATGAAGATCACACGACTGCAGCAGCAACCCAGCAATTAGCATTGAAGCAGCCACAACTTCCCCAAAGTTCTCCTTCCCTCAGGAGTCGTGGGTCCCAGATGTTGGGACCCATTCTGTATGTTAGCTCATTTGAGTTAACGTGGTTCAAAAGTGGTTGCGTGATGCACCATTTTGCCCAGTTAAAGGCTACAACAATGAATTTTTTTTAGCAGCATATAGATTCCATGCCGCTACATGTCAAGAATTAACAAAGGAGCACCGAGCCAATCCCTAGGTTCAGCTGCAGACCTCCCTTCCCGCCCACTAACCACGATGCTAGATCAAGCCATGCAATATTTGTGTTTTCGAAACCTTCCCCCCCACCATTGATGCCCTAACATAACCATGACCTAGATGACTGAGAACCTCCGCAGATTTTTAGCTACACAATTTGGGATGAACACCCTTTAAATGGTTTGGGAATTGATTTCCAGAAGAAAAAAACTGCAGACCAAAGGAACCAGGAGCACCACTCAGGTGACCCTGAGGACCCAGATAAACCTCCAAGTGGCCTCAGCGGTCCTCTCAAAGGATGCAAATGACCAGCTGTCTGCAAGGAGTATAAATCCTTCCATTCCCTTCCATCCAGTCAGAGCTGAAGAAGCGAAACATCTTCAAAAGAAAAAAAAACAAGTCCAGTTACCTTCTGAAAAATAAAAAGCACCTTTGGGCCAACGAGGACCTGGATGACTGAGAATCTCTACAGGCCCTACCATTCCACATTTGTCCTGTTCAATCCCCACCTGCTGTTGTTCCCCTATTCTACAACCATTACTCTGGTGGTGGTTGGCCTGCTGTCTCCATCCCCTTTCTCTGTCTTGTGAGCTCCCCTCTGCTGCAGCCAAGATGGCCAAGGGACGACAACTTCTCTCTCCCTCCCTCTCTCTCTCTTGTTTTTTCGTCTTAATTGCCTTCCTGCTCAGTAGGTGCAAGTCAATTAGCATTTGACTCAAGTTGCAGCCTCTGAGAAACCGTCCCACTAAAAGTGAGCAAGGCTGTGAGATTAACCAGCCAAGGCAGGTCCGGATTGACTAAATAGTTTTGAAGGCTGTAATTATTGACCAACGTATTAAGCCTCTAGAGATTCTTCTCCTTTGGAATTAGTTCCCTCGGTTCCGTTTGTGCGGCAGCAACCAAAAAAGCAAATGCAATCCTTGGTTGTATCAACAGAGGCATAAAATCAACATTGTATGACGTATCCGTACTACTCTGTAAAGCCTTAGTAAGGCCACCCTTGCAATGCCGCAGCCAATTTTGGTCGCCACACTGCAAAAAAGATGCAGAGACTTTGGGAAAAAGTGCAGAGAAGAGCAGCTAAGATGATGAAAGGCCTGGAGACTAAAACATGTGAAGAACGGTTGCAGGATTTGGGTTTGGGTAGTCTAGAGAATTTTGGGGGGGGGGGAATGCCGTGGCTCGGTGGCTAAGACCCTGAGCTTGTCGATGAGAAAGACCAGCAGTTCAGCGGTTCGAATCCCTAGCGCCGTGCAATGGAGTGAGCTCCTGTTTACTTGCCCCAGCCTCTGCCAACCTAGCAGAACTTTTACCTTTACCTAGTCTAGAGAAAAGGACTAATGTAATAGCAGCATTCCAGTCTTTGAGGGGCTGCTACAAAGAAGAGGGGGTCCAATTATTTTCCAAAGCACCTGAAGGCAGAACAAGAAAAATTGGATGGAAACTAATCAAGGAGAGAAGCAACCAGGAATTAAGGAGGAACTTCCTAACAAGGAGGACAATTAACCAGTGGAACAGCTTGCCACCAGAAGTTGTGGGTGCTCTATCACTGGAGGTTTTTAAGAAAAAAACTGGACAATCTCTTGTCTGAAATGATATGGTCTCAGGGTTGGACTAGAAGACCTCCAAGATCCTTTCTGGGTCTATTCTGATTGAAGGAAACCTGGGGAAGAGAGCATCTCAATCTAATCCATAAGAAGAACATTCTCTTCTTACAAGCCAGCTAAATGTCTCTGAGAAGCTTCCAAGCAGAGCATAAAAGTGAATGTTTTCCTAATCATGTTTCCCAACTTCCCACCTCTGATAATAGAATTAATCCTTAGCAAATATGCCGAGCCTTTGATAGTCTCCATAACCTTGTTCAATCTGGTTGCAAATCCATTCAGATGATGGCCTTCACTATAGCTTCTGGTAGCTAATATGTAGTGTGTGTGTGTGGGGGGGGAAATAATCCTTCCTTGACAGTCTCTTGGGCCACTCTCTTTACACCTGTGTAATTTTACAACCTCTGTTAACAACCCTTCCTTTTGTTAGGAGCTAAACGTGGACAGCGTCTCTCATTTACTTCCTTGGTGGCTTTTTAATTTTAGATATTTGGCATATTTTGCAGCTGTCCAAGATCATAACTCACCTTTGGGTTGAGATAAGCAGAACCTGACCTATAAGTAAATTACTGAGCCATTAAAATCAGTGAGGGATTATGTCTTCAAATTCAGCCTCCACCTATATTTGCTAACAACCAAATAAAATTATACTTAAAGTTATTAGATCAGCAAAAGAATCACACTTCCTTGAAAGATTGTAGGACCAGTGGTTGGATTCAAATAATTTAACAACTGGTTCTCTGCCCTAATGATTTCTTCTAACAACCAGTTTACCAAACTGCTCAGAAAGTTAACAACTGGTTCTTCCTAACTGGTGCGAACTGGCTGAATCCTACCACTGAGTAGGACATCTTATATTCAGGGTGCAGTGGACTGTTCTGTTAAGCAAACAGACCTCTCTCCTTGTGCTGATTCTTAATATCTGTAGCTTCCTCCACATTGCCTAACAATGATAAATGGCGTTATAATATTGGCTGTTGAACCATAAGCCACAGATAAATGTGCTTCTGAGAACTTCCATTAAGTCCCTAAATGCATTATATATATTTGGTTTAGAAACCTAATATTTAATATTGGTATGTTGTCTAGTGGTTTGCTTTATTCCTCTGGATAATCTATCCCCACTTCCTTTCCTTTTTAGGTTCCTCAACTCATTAAATCTTATATATTGCAAGGGATTTCCTGTTCCAAGCAAAATGAAAGATGTATAGTCAATCTTTTTTAGGGGGGTCATTTCCCTGCTTTTTTTTTTAGGGGAGTGTCTGATTCTCCCCCCTTTCTTGCACAACCAAATTAAGGGTTTCCTCCCTTTAACTTGGAAAAGACCGGAGCCAAACCTGGACATAACCATTCTTTTAAATGATGGATTTTAAGGCTGCTTTTAGTGGGGAGCGCTCAGCATCTTGAGGCCTGTAAAATTCTTGTTAGAAAGTAGCATAACAAATGAGGCTGCAAATGGCATTCCTTGTACACCACAGCCGAAGTCTACAAGGTCTTCACACCAATACAAACAAGGTCTCAAGGACTTCCCATTTGATTGAGCCTCAGACAGGATGTAAGAGAACCAACCAAGGTTCCTGGGTTGCAAAGATATTTTTGGCTCCACTGATACTTTTGTTCGGAAGTAGGTAACATCGTAAACCCAGTTAGGTAGTGCCACGTGTTCTTCTACAAAGAACATGGTTTGTCTGGATGCTTTTTGTGACAGGTGAGAGTCAACACCTCTTAACCAATGACTTCCTTGGGTGGAAACTAATCAAGGAGAGAAGCAGCTTAGGACTAAGGAGAAATTTCCTGACAGTGGGACAATTTGCCTCCAGAAGTTGTAGATGATCCATCACTGGAGATTTTTAAGAAGAAACTGGACAGCCACTTGTTTGAAATGGTATAGGTTCTCCTGCTTGAGCAGGGGGTTGGACTGGATGACCTCCAAGGTCCCTCCCAGCTCTGTAACTCTGTTATTTTCTGCTTTGGGTGGAGACACACCCTAACTCTGGACTGTGCTTGTAAGATCCAGCAAAGTCTGATTTCGCCTTACAATTTTCATGGCAGGGCCTGCATATCATTTCCTTCCGTAGGTACACCGGTCAGCTTCCGGGGCCTGCTTAGAAAAGACCCTGAGAGCTCCCAGTTTCTAACCACTCTTCATAATGTCATTTTGATGAGGACGGAGTCCTTGAAAGCACTGTGCTGTAAGAGGATTCATGACGGCCACAAGTCTCTTCTAAGCCAATTTCCATCAGGTTTATTACACCTTGCAAATTCATTACCGCTCAGCTCACCTGTGTCAAAGGCACGTGAGGGAGTTATTGCCCTTCCTTTCAGAGCGGGGTAGGCATAGACGGCTCAGTAACTCTGTTTTAAGACCTCGTGTTCTCTTATTTAATATAGTTTTATCTCCCGTCTCCCTTGGTAATCATCGCCTTAAAAAATACAATCCCCATTAAATCCAGCCTGTGCTCCACCACGGAACAAATCAATGCCGTTCTCAGATGGTTTGAGATGGTTTAAGAGTGATGGAAGTGTGGGCAATGAATTGAACCCAAGTGGAAAAC
>NW_020716848.1:680282-697125 GCF_900518725.1 Notechis scutatus | reverse complement strand
ATAGGATAGGATAGAATTAGAATAGAATATAGAATAGAATAGGAATTAGAATAAAATATAGAATAAAATAGAATATAGAATAAAATAGAATATAGAATAGAACAAAATAGAATATAGAATAGAAATTAGAATAGAATAGAATAGAATAGAATAGAATAGGACTTTGGAGGTCTTCTAGTCCAACCCCCCACCCCCTGCCTCAAGCAGGAAACCCTTTATCCATTTCAGACAAACAGTTATCCAATCGCTTCTTAAAAACCTCCAGTGTTGGAGCCTCCACAACTTCTGGAGGCATGTTGTTCCACTGATTAATTTTCCTAGTCCAGGGGCTGTTTCTATGTGGGGAAAGGAGCGGGGGGGGGGACCATTGGACAGAAGCGGGGAGAGGAAAGTGAGGTGGAGAATGGGACAGCCACAGCACAAGCAAGCATTGAAAGCAAGGCACATCTCACAGACTCCCATCTCCAAAGAACAGAATATCTCACGGATGTGTTATAAATACTTAGCGAAATTCGATAAACAGTGACAGAAGCAAACTTAATTTATCATCTGCGCTACCAACACGTCGCACCATACAGATAGCGCATATGTTCACTTCCCACTCTGGTTGGCGCCTTTGGCCATATGTTCACTTCTCTCCTGGCTTCTTGGCTTTAACCAACTGTATGTAGGTGTGTGTCTGTGTGTGCGTGTGTGTGTAGGGGGGGACAGGGAAGAAGGGGGAGTTATATTGTAGTTGCCATTTCTCAATATGAGCTGATTTGTCAGTCTCTTTCTTCCTTGTTCTGCGAGATAAGCCTCTGGAACTTGGAAATGCTGTTATTTATTGTTATTTATTATTTCTTACTGTTATTTATTGTTATTGCTGTAATTAGCCGGATGGATGGATATACTGTAGATATGATATGATATATAGATAGACAGACAGACACAGATAGATAGGTAAAAGAGGATGATGGATGGATGGAGAGATGCTAGGGAGGTAGGTAGATAGATACACACAGATAGATTAAAAAAGGATGATGGATGGATGGAGAGATTGTAGGTAGACAGACAGACACAGATAGATAGGTAAGAGAGGATGATGGATGGATGGAGAGATGGTTGGAAGGAAGAGAAAGAAAGAAAAGAAAGAAAGAAAGAAAGAAAGAAAGAAAGAAAGAAAGAAAGAAAGAAAGAAAGAAAGAAAGAAAAAGAAGGAAGGAAGGAAGGAAGGAAGGAAGGAAGGAAGGAAGGAAAGAAAGAAAGAAAGAAAGAAAGAAAGAAAGAAAGAAAGAAAGAAAGAAAGAAAGAAAGAAAGAAAGAAAGAAAGAAAGAAAGAAGATGGATGGACAGATGGAGATAAATAGATAAAATTGATTCAGGCGGATAGATAGATGATAGAGATGATAGATAGGGAAAAAAAGAGTATGATGAATGGATGGAAATAGATGATAGACAGACAGACAGAATAGATTTTCCTTGAGTTTCCTCAAAGCCAATGTATAATTCTGCCCCTCCCTTCCTATACCCATATATATTTAATGAGTTGCAGATGAAGATGGCATGAGGGTTATTACAAGCTTCTGCCTGAAGCCAGCTGTGGGAACGGGGTTTGGCCCATGGGCGAAGAAGGGAAGCCAGCTCTTCATTCTTCCCTTCACACATACCTTCCCTCGCTGCCAAGATTTATCCTTGGGGAAAAAAATCCCCCCCAATAAAGGCACTTCCTGCCCAGCCTCCATGGAGGGCCAGGTTGGTCTCTTTTGATGTTTGTATTTACAGTTACTCTTTCTCTCTTTCTCTCTTTCTTTCTCTCTCTCTCTGTCTCTCCCTCTCTCTCTGTCTCTCTGTCTCTCTCTTTCCTCTCCATCATCCCCTCTTCCTGCAAAACTCATTTCTGCAGCTGGAGGCTCAGGCCCTCATCTCATCCCCACCTCTCTCTCCCCCCTCCCTCTCTTTCTCTTCCCCTCTCCCTCTCTCTCTCACACACACACTCTCTCTTAGGCAGGGACATCTCTTTAGCAGACTTCAAGAAGTATGTCTCAGCCAGGAAAGCTCTGGAGGAACTTCTAGGTGCGCTCTTATCTTACATCTATCCCCAATTAACCCTGATTTGCCACCCAATTCTCCCCCTTTCAAAGCAGATGTGGAGCCTCAACAACATCTGCAATTTCAACAAGCCTGTAAAATTCGGCAGGGGGTGTGTATGTGTGTAACCCCGAGTTAGCTGCCTGGGTTCCTGCAAAGGCCACCGGATGTTTTGACTGCCCAACAAGTTATCCAGGACAGCAGGCCTGGTTTGCTCAAGAGAATGGGGCTCGATGTCCATGGTGGTGCAGTGGTTAGACTGTAGTATTGCAGGCTACTTCTGCTGACTGCCTGCAATTTGACAGTTCAAATCTCTTTAGGCGCAAGGTTGACTCAGCCTTCCATCCTTCCGAGGTGGGTAAAATGAGGACCCAGATGGTTGGGGGCAAGAGGCTGATTCTGTAAACCGCTTAGAGAGGGCTGTAAAACAGTATCTAAGTCTAAGTGCTATTGCTATTGCTATCCTGGCTTAGGGGATGTTATTATGGGTTGTGAATCACTCTTTCGGACATCCCATCCCTACCTGTGGACAATCTACAGAAATCATTTGTCTTTTGCCTACTGGGCTGGTTTTGGTTGCTCAGGAGGCAAGAGAGTACAGATAGTTAATCCTTGACTTACGATGACAGTGGAGCCCCAAATTTACATCACTAAGCAAGACATTTGTGAAGTGAGTTTTTTGCCCCATGTTATGCCTTTTCTTGCCACGTTTGTTAGGCGAATCATCATGCCGTTGTTAAGAGAGTTAATGGTTGTTAAGCGAATCTGGTTTTCCCCATTGTCAAGAAGGTGGCAAAAGGGGATCCCCTGATCCCGGGACACTTGCGATGGTCATAAGTATGAGTCAGTTGCCAAGCATCTGCATTTCGACCTCGGGGACGCTGCGCGGGTCCTAAAGGGTGAAAAAGGGACTCCAGTCTCTTCGAATGGTCACTAAATGGACCCTTGTAAGTCGAGGACTACCTGAGAGGAAGGATTTCTGGATGTTCAGCCTTCCTTTATCTCTGGGAAAGCAACTGGTTACCAGGTGGATCTAAGTAGGACACCCCTGTTTCTGAACTAACCCTGTCAACAAGAACCAGGTCAACTAACCCTGGAAGATTAATTCAGAGAAAGTTGATGGCATCGCACTGCCAACAACCAACAATAAAATCCAGGTTGGCCAGGTTGATGCATTTCAGACACTGCGGGGTGGTGGCAATTTTTTTCATGGTGCCCCTAAGATTTGGAGGGCAGCCAGGTTGGGGGTGGGGAGGGCAGCTGTCCAACAAGGCTGAAACAACCCACTGCAAACACACACACACAGACAGACAGACAGACAGACAGACAGACTTTCCTTGCCGGTGGGCACTTTTGCGAAGGGAGGCTGGCTCTTCTCACGCTGGGGGGGGGCAGGGGGGATCGCCTTCCCCTTTTCCCACCCGCCCCCCCGCCGGCACGCGCGCGCCATCCACCGCCTGTCCCCCCCTCGCCTTTCCCCCGCGGGCGCCAGGTTGCAAAACGCTTCTCTCCCTTCCCAGCCAGGGGGACAAAGGTGCAGGACGTGGTGGGGGGAGGATGGTGGGGGGGGGATGGAGAGGGCGAGGGGCTGCCCCCACCTACCCCCCGCGCGCCTGTCCTCTTCCCCCACCCCAACCCCACCGGAGCCGAAGAGATCGGCTTCTCTTGGCTGGATTAGTCGCGCCTAGTCTCAAACATCCCCCCCCTCTTCTTCCCCCCCCCCTCTCTGTCTCTCTCTCTCTCTCTCTCTCTCTCTTTCCCCACCTCTCTTTCCCCCTCCCCGCTTTCTCCCGCTCGCTCGCTCTGCTACCTACATTTCAGTCGTTCGCCGCCGCCGGGAAACGGAGCAAGCTTAAGAAGACAGGAGCGGAGGGGGGGGCGCGGAAGGAGAGGGGGGAAAGGGGGGGACGGAGCCCGGATCGCGCCTGGGCGTGTTGCATCTGCCTGGAGGGGGGGGGGCAGAAGAGAAGCAGCAAAAAAACAAATCAAAAAGCCGAGTCGTGAAGCGGGGGAGCCTCGCTCCGCGCTCAGACCGCGACTTCACCCCGCAGGCTCGGGGTTTCCAGCGGCTCCTTCCCTTCCCTTCCTTTCTCTTCTGTTTTTCCTTCCTTCCTTCCTTCCTTTCTTTTTTTTTTTTCCCCCATGGTTGGGAATGATGGCTTCCAAGAAGACTTGAACAAAAGGCGGCAGGAAGGCAGGCCAAGCCGAGGGCCGGCGCTGGAGGAGCGGCGGGGCGAAGGCGAGCTCGCCCCGGGCACAGCGAGTGCCTTCGCTGCTGGGGGAGGGCAGAGCCGCGCTGGCTGCCGCCTCCTCCTCCTCCTCTCCTCCTCCTAGACCTCGCCCGCTTGCTCTCCACCGCGAACCCAGCCCCCAGCCGCTTCTCCCGCCAGGCGGCCCCGGCGATGTGGAGCCCGCAGCCCGGCTCCGGGAAAGCAGGGTGCCCGGGGGTGCCAGCTCCAGCGTGCTAGCTAGCTGGCCAGCCAAGCCTGGAGGAGGAGGAGGAGGCGTCTGCGACCCCGCCATCCCGGGGAAGGAAACTTTATTGCTTCGGAAGGCTCGTCTTTGGGGAAGAAGGGACCCTTTTGCGCCCGGAATCACCGTCGGCCGGCCTCGCCAAGCGCGCAACAAGAGCGCCCCGGAGGCGCCGGCGGCGGCCGCGCGCGGCTGTCTCCAGCCCTCTCGGATCTTCGGCTTGGCAAAGGGTGGCGGAGCGGGGGTGGGTGGGGGGAAGCCGAGCAGCTGAGCCACCCCGCCGCCGCCCCCGCTTGGCTCCGGGCCTGGCGGCTTCCCCGGCGGCCGGCTCCTCCGTCGGATGTGGCTCTTTGCGCCTCTCTCGCCCTTGCCAGCTCGGGGTGCGCGGGGTTTGGAGGGCTCCAGGCCCGGCCGCCCGCCTGCCTGCCTGCCTGCCTTCCCCGCTTTGTGGATTATCGCTTCTCTTCTTCTGTTGCTGCTGTTGTTGTTGAGTCGGCCGCTTCCCGAGGGACCCGCTGCCCGTTTGGACGCCTGGAAGAAGGGCCGGCAGCTCGGACAGCCTCCTCCGGGTGAGTGAGGGTTGGAAGAGGAGGGTGCGTTCAGACGTGCCGCGCGTCGGGCTGGTCTCCAACCGCAGGGAAAAGGGAGCCAGGGGTGCCGGAGGAGCGGTGCCTTAGTGTGTGGCGAGGGAGTGGGGTGTGGGGGGGCGCTTTCTGCCCTGCGAGCGCTGGGGATGATGGGCGGACTAGTCCCGGGGTGGGTGAGAACGCGCCTTTGAATGCAAAGAAGCGTGCTGGGTTCTTCCCCGTTCCGACGGTCCCTGTTGTTTCTCCCAACCTTCTTTCTCTCCCCCCCCCCCCCCCCCCCACCCCCACACACCCCGAAATAGGCCCGACCATTTGGGTGCCCTTCTTGCTTGTCTGGTTTTGTTTTCAGCGGGGAAGGGGTGGGGGGGTCAGAAAAAGAGGAATAAACTCCAGAAGGATTTATTTAACCCACTTGGGTTGCACGGGTGGCGAACGAATGACAAAGCGGTTCCTCCGACGGCGGTGCGTTTCAAAAAATCCCCGTTCGGTCTTGCAATTCTGCCAGAATCCTCTCCAAAAATGGGGTTTCGTTTCCTCCCGCCCTCCTTCTCTTCCCCAAGGAGAGAAAATCTATTAATGGCCTTTGAGAGAGCTGGGTTTTCCACAGGTGGGGGCTGCCAAGAACTGACACACACACACCAAAGGAGGTGATTGGCAGAACTACCTGGACGGTTGTTTTGGCGAGCAAGATGTACTGTCTTGAAATAGGGTTTCTTTGGAATCCAGCCCGGCTCTTTTTATTCTCGGCGACTCAACTTCCCAGAAAGTTTTCTTGGAGAGGGATTTTATTTTTTTATTGCAATTCGAAGCCCATCGGATCTGTTGACTTTCTAGGAAGAGGTTTTTTGGGGGGCGGTTTCCTCGCCCTCGTTCTCCCCCCCCCCCTCCCACTCCTCGACGTGGGTAGCCAGGAATGGAACAATTCTGCACACCGTTTTGTCTGCATGCCTGTGTCTGTGCACACGTATTGACATGCTGCCCAAGTATGAGTAGGATTCGAGCCCAGTTCAGCCACGTTTTGGAGGGTAATAAGATTAAAACTGCTTTCGATGATAAGTGTGGCCCGACAGGATATTGTGTAGAAATGGAAAGAACTGCAACTAATAAGAGCGGATCCCTTGGAAAAGTGACTTAGCGGGTGGGAAAAAACGGACATATTTTGTATGTGGTTTCTAACTCCTGGCTCCAGCTGTAATTGTTAGGGGAGGATGAGAAATCCCCTGTTTAGCTATCAGAATTTGTGTGTGTGTGTTTTGCTCTTAAAGCAGGAGAGAAGGAGTGGAGGTGGAAGGCGAGTGGATAGGATCCTTGGCAGAGTGTAATAACAGCTGCTAATTTGCAAGAACAGCTACAGAAATAAACCGAGATAAATAATAAACTGAGATAAACCGAAGCAAACAAGCAAAGCACCATGCATGTTGTTTCTGAACACCCCTGCTTCATCCAAGCACCTTCTCACTTCTCTAACTATTGTTTTAGATAGGCGCAGTTCCTTGGTCGTTGGTAAACATTCAGGGCTTCTCTATTGGGCCATTTTATTATATTTTATTTTAGCAAAAGCAACATTGTGTTGGAGTTCTGGGTGGATAAGAGCTGTATTCATCCCTGTACCAAGTTCAAAGAGGCTTCAGATCAGCCTGAAACTCAAACATATTTGGACTAAGATCTCTTAAGCTAAAGCAGCTGGCCCTCCTCACTTTCTCGGTTTAATTTTATTTGTCATTTCTTCCTCTTGGGTGGGGTTTTAATTCAGGAAAGAAAAGGGGTGGGGGTGGGGGGGAAACCGCAGTTAGCCTAAACCTAATTGTTTAAAAATGGTCTTTAGAGAATAATAGTCCAGTGTTTCTATATTGTTGTTTGGCCCAGCAAAATATTGTCAGAAACCTTGCGAAGATTTGCAGGTTGCAATTTGTAAAAGAGAAAAAGGCCTTGGTAGGAAGGCTTGTCCGTCTCTCCTTCTGACTACCCAGTTCTGTTCGGTTCCTCTTGATCCTTTAGACTGCCAAAATGTTATGGCTTCGCGCTGCATGCAAAATAAGATTGGAAAGAAAATGGTAAGATATTTTAGAAGAGCCTTTTCAAAGTCGAAAAGGGCCCTCCCTGCCAAAAGGAAACAATTAAAGGAATAAGTGAGCGGGAGATTTTCAAAAATAGGCTTTGTTATATGGCGCGTGGTCACCGTCAATAAATAGAAGCTAAAGAAAGAGTGGAGAAACATATAAAGGATTGCGCTTGGCCAATAAAGAATATTGTATTGTATTAAAGGAGGAAAGAGAGAAATTTTGCTTCCAGGGCTTGTTTAGAAGTGCAGTGGGTTGTTGTTGTTTTCATACAAATCCTTGGGCCTCCTCCTTTTTAAAACAGGGTGGTAGATTTTATTATCTGTCCTTACTAGAAAGTTGAATCTCAAGCTAAGGATCTTAACTCAGCAGCACAATATCCCTGCTTGTTCTCATGTCTAAAGAGTTAAACCCTCTGCTCACTATTTGACTCAGGCGGTTTATGTTTATGCATTAAATCCGATTTTCTCTGCCTGTAGACTCCTAAGGCAAAGGGAGTTAACCGCTTACAAATGTTAAAAAAAACTCCACTGCTCCCCCCCCCCCCCACCCCTTCCTAGTGTCCCTGGTGGGTTTTTCTAAGCAACCAGCCTAAAATCCCAGGCCTGTTTTTATTAACTTCCTGTGAAGGAACAGGCATTTTAAACTTGACTGCTATGAATTTCCCATTCAGGCAAATAATGCGATCCATCCAGTTTTTAGACTCAATATAGTTGAGGGCCTTTGGAAGTTGGCGAAAAGATATTTATCCTCGGTTCATCTTCGTTGCAATCTGGATTTTTGTCAATGCGCCCTGGTGTTTTCTTGTCAAAAATCAGAGTCTTTTTTTAAAAATATATATATATATATTATTACGGTCATAGATCAGGAAAAGATAGACATTGTGAATTTGCTCACTTTCAAGAAAACAGCAGGAGAGAGAAGCTATTTTGCAATTCTCTGGGCTATGAAAAGGGAGTTTTGATTTAATGGGAAGCAATTTTGCATCAGGAAAAAAGTACTTTTGGGCCCTGGCTGAATAGGAGATGGAGAAAGAACAGGAAATCAAGGCTCACGTTTGCAGCAAAAGCACCTCGGTGGAATGTGAGGTTGATTGGTATTAAAATGTGATGAAGGAGATTCTTGATTGGTATCTTAGCCCTGCTAAGAAATAAGTTATTCTCAGCTTTTCCCCATCCTTGAAGATCATGAATTTTTGGACAAGGCCTAACAGGTCTTGGCCAAGAGGCCTCCTCAAGCATTGTTCTTCTCTTGTCACACATCTCATCTATCTTGGAGGTCTTCTCCTTAGTAAGACCACGCTTGGAATATTGCATCCAGTTCTGGTCACCAAAAGATGTTGAGACTTTGGGAAGAGCATAGAGAAGAGCAACAAGAATGATTAAGGGCTGGAGGTTAAAACATACAAAGAACAGGTGCAGGAATTGGGTATGTCTAGTCTAATGAAAAGAAGGACCAGGGGGGACATGATAGCAGTCTTCCAATATTTGAGGGGCTCCTACAAGGAGGGTCAAAACAATTTTCCAAAGCACCAAAAATGAGACACAATGGTTGGAAAATTAACCAAGGAGAGAAGCAACTGAGAACTTAAGGAGACGTATCTTAACAGGGAGAACAATTAATCAGTGGATTGGCTTGCCTTCGGAAGTTATAGGTGCTCCATCACTGAAGGCTTTCAAAAAGAGACTGGACAGCCATTTGCCTGAAATGAGATAGGATCTCCTGCTCAAGCAGAAGGTTGGACTAGAAGACCTCCAACGTCCCTCCCAACTCTATTATCCTATGTATTATGTTCCTTGCTATCCCTTTGAGATAAGGATGGAGGTCTTCTTGCTATGTGTTGGCTGTTACAGATATGTTCTTCGTTCTTGCCAGCGCTAGTTGGATGAGTCTCTGTAAGCCAGAGGTCTCCAAACTTGGCAACTTTAAGACTTGTGGACTTCAACTCCCAGAATTCCTCAAGCCAGCTATGATCCTGGGAGTTGAAGTCCACAAGTCTTCAAGTTGCCAAGTTTGGAGACCTCTGCTGTAAGCCCTCAAAATAGTTGGCCATGAGGTTTTCTTTGCATCATGGACATTGTTCTCTTCTCCTCTTCCTTCCAACTCATTGGCCGCAGGCTGTTTCTCACCACCCTTTGCAGGAGATCCTCTGTTTTCGTGTTCTGCCTTCACATGCCGGGCAGGTGAAATATAAATACCACAGAAAGGGTGTAGTTCCTTTTTTTCCCAAGCCAGAAGTGAAGTGCAATGAGTGTGTGGCCGAGACCCAACTTTGCCGATGGGTTTGATAGCACGAGAACCTGTAAAGGCCCCAATGGTGCTTTTGATGATCCATCAAATCAGTCTTATGCTCATATTCTGGCAGTTGATCCTTGGTGCTCTCTAAGCTTGGTGGTTTTCTTGCAGACCTTTCATGATCCAACTAGGTAACCTCATCAGTGCTAGTGGGGGAGCGGGTTTTGCTCTCTCTTTATATATTAGTGGCTTGCCCTGGCAGTGTTGGTGGGAGTGTTTTTGGTGGCTACTTGGTTAGGCTGTTTATTACTGACTTGATAGTTCCTCCGTTGGGATATAGTATTGGGGTATAAAACAGAGAAAATGCCATTCCTTTCTAGCACTGATGAAGTTACCTAGTTGGGTCATGAAACATCTGCATGGAAGCCACCAAGCTCAGAGAGCACCAAGGACCCCACAATTGTCCTCCTCCCCCTCCCCCTCCTCCATTCAAGAAACCCCACCCCCCTTCTATCACTGATGATGCTATCTAGTTGGGCCACGAAACGTCTGCATGGAAGCCACCAAACTCAGAGAACACCAAGGACTCCACAGTTCAACCCTGAGCTGCAAATATTGTTTTTCAGCCCAAGGAGCGAATGACTGAATAACGGAGTTGGAAGGGATCTTAGAGGTCTTCTAGTCCAACCCTTGCTGAACCCTTCAGACAGATTGGCTGTCCAATCTCTTCTTAGAAACCTCTAGCGATGGAGCATCCACTCCAATGTCTCTTCTATCCGTCTTTCCACGGATGGACACATGGCCATTTCTAAGCTCTTAGGACTGTAAAGAGGAACGATTGAACAAAAGATACAATCTATTGACTCAGCCTTGAACTAAATGCTCTCCACAACACCCAAAAAGCCACCCACCATGACTTTTCCTCCTGCCAATAAGGCACAAGTGACGTTTAATGGCCAAGAGAGTCATTCAAAAGCCAGAGATAACCACAAATGCTAGTTATGCATCAAAAGCCTTGTGAACTCTCTCTCTCTCTCTCTCTCTCTAACACACTCTCTCTCTCTCTCTCCCTCCCTCCCTCCCTCCCTCCCTCCCTCCCTCTCTCTCTCTTCACCCTCTTGGGTTTAAAAGAATCCTACTAAACCACCAGATTAGTACCTTGCCTGTAGAGGGAAAAAAAACAAAAACCCCACTTACCAGTTTCAATCTTTATATGCCCGTCATATTGTTGATTGAAAACGAAAAGTCACTGGTTGTTTTTTTTTTTTTTCTTTCTTTCTTCTGGATTTTCTTTTTAATGCTTCGGTGAAAACCTGTCAGTCAGGTATCAGTCGGTCGGATCTGCCCAAAGCAGCTTCCAAGCCTGAACAGTTTGCAGAAATTTTAATGAGAAACACAGGCGTTAGAAAAAGCAGAAAGAGAGAGAGAGGATTCTTGGGGAAAAAAATATCTGGGCTTTACAGGAAGTAGCTGTGTTTTGAAATGACTTTTTGAAACCTGAAAGTAGTTATATCATGGAGACTGGGAAGAATGTGGAATTGTAAGAAAAGCTCACTTGAGTTACAATTATCTCTCTCTTTCTCTCCCTCCCTCCTTCCTTCTCTCTCTCCCTCTCCTTTCTCTCTCTCTCTTTCTCTCTACTTTTTTTATCTCTCCCTCGCTTTCTTTCTCTCTCCCTCCTTTCTCTCTCTCTCTCCCTCTCTCCCTCTCTCTCTCTCTTTCTGCCTCCCTCCCCCCCCCCACTCTGTTTACCAAAGAGTTGGTTGGTGCCTTGGTGGGATTATGATCTGCTTTTATTTTCTCAAAATTCTCCCGACATGGCCGAGCGACCAACCTCTTAATTTTGAGTGAGAGGCATAGCACCAGGGCTATAAAACATTAAAAGCTTATATTACCTACCATCTCAGCTTTCCTGTCCTTATTTCATTTTACGAACTCTAGCTGCGGCAAATTTTAATATATATATATATTTGTAAGAAAACTCAGCCATCTTTTATTATCCCTCATAGGTCCAACTTCTTCAAATATATTATCAAATATTTCTATAGGTCCAAGGCTTCTTCTAATATTCATTCATTCATTTGTTCGTTCGTTCATTCGTTCCCCTCTTTATTTTTACAAACAACGCAAGGTGGAGAACATATCCAGCACACCTTCCTCTTCCTATTTTCCCCATAACAACAACCCTGTTAAGGTGCATTGGGCTGAGAGAGAAAGCAAGCTAGCCCAAAGTCACCCAGCTGGCTTTAATGTGTAGGGCGGGACTAGAATTCCCAGGCGCCTGGCAATTGGCCTAAAGTCACCTGGCTGGCTTTTTCAGGCCTAGGATGGAACTAGAACTCCCAGTTGCCTTTCATCCAAAGTCACCAAGCCAGCTTTCACGTCTAAGACGGGACCAGAACTCAACATCTCCCACTTTCTAGCCTCTGGCGCCTTAGCCTCTAAGACCAAACTGGCATTTTTATTCCACTTCTAATCTGTGGAGACTCGTGGGGAAGAAATACATTGCATAGAGACCACATAACATTTGTCTGATGTGCCTGCACACACACACACATACACACACCCCGAGTTCCATGTGCTGGATTACATTCCCTGCCTCCTCCAGACTATACTGGGAAAAAAGACTATTCAAAGTTTTCAATGTTTGCATCAAGATTGGAGGCGTTGTAAGATGTAAATATTGTCCCGTGTTAAGCGCAGTTGTGTTTGGCTTCTCCAAGAAATATAATAATAATAATAAAGTTCTAGGCTATTACAATATAGTAGTTAGGATTTGACACCCCTGCTTCAAAGGTATAAACCAGCCAGCCACCAGAAGGAAGAGCTGTAAAATACATCAGCAAATAGAAGAAGAGCGAGGGAGAAGGGACTTTCATCTAATTGCTAATCTTTTTCTAGAAGGATCAATAAACTTTGTTGACAGAAATAACAGAAGTGAGGGCTCGGAAAGGTCTTGTCTGTGTTTTACTTTTTATGTTTTTAATGGGAATTTATTTTTGTTTAAAAAAGACAGCCTTGGTGTGGGATTCAGAAGTAGCAGCCTGACCCCTGCTGGGGCTGGTGACACCGTTAGCTTCCTTCCATTCCTCCTTTTCTTTAGAGGTGTGAAAATCTGGCTTTGACTGACACAGATTTGCTCTTCCAGCCACATTTTTGAAAGCAAAAGATAGAAAGGGAATCAGATAATTTGTATGCCATCTTGTGGCTTCCAAGGAACATGGCATTATTATTATTATTATTATTATTATTATTATTATTATTATTATTATTATTATTATTATTACTATTACTATTACTATTACTATTACTATTATTATTATTATTTCGTCGTCATCATCATGGTTTGTCGCACAGCCTGATGTTCAGACTGGATTTGGCATTTTGGTCAAGCCCTTCCCAAAGACCTGGGATAGTCAGAAGTGGTTGTTCGATGGTGTTAGAGGTATCAAATGCAGGATGTCAGCTGTTCCAAGCGAGGCTGCTTTTTGCAATTGACTGATAGTGAATGTGTCAATGCCAATAGTGTTTAAATGATGCTCCAGATATTTTGAGGTGAAGGCACTGAAGGCGCCTAGTACCATTGGTCCTCTCTTTGCTTTCCTTAGCCACCGTCGTTCCGCTTCCCTTTTTTTTTTGCAGGTCCTTTACTATCACATATACAACAATGCAAAATTGCCGCTACCGGTTCTTTAGCTGGCGTTGGCCCTCGTTCGCATCACGCTCCTGCCAAGAAACTAGCGTGTTCGTAGTTTATGGGTGTCGTATATAATGTGGGGTCCAAGTAACGTGGCCTTTTGCAATCGACAGATGGAACGTTTTTGTCACTGCGCATATTTTCTAAGTGCTGTCCAAGACTTTCTGGTATGGCACTCAGTGTGGCGATAACACCGGGACTACCGCTACTGGTTTATGCCAACCATCTTTCAATTTTAATTTTCAGATCATGATACTTGGGGGCCTTCTCCGATTGTTTGTCCCGGGGGATTCTACTGTCCCCAATTGCCATACCTCCTCCTCCTCTTCCTCTTCCTTCCTCCTCCACCTCTTTCCTCCTCCTTCTTTTCCTCCTTCTCCTCCTCCTCTTCCTTCCTCCTACTTTTCCTCTTCCTCCTCCATTCCTATTCCTCCTCTACCACCTCCTCTTCTTTCCTCCTCCATCTCTTTCCTCCTCCCCTTCTACTCTTCCTCCTCCTTTTCTCTTCCTCCTCTTCCACCTTCTCTTCTTTCCTCCTCTCCTCTTCCTTCCTCCTCTTTTTCCTCTTCCTCCACCACCACCTTCTCTTCTTTTCTCCTCCACCTTTTTTCTCCTCCTCTTCCTCCTCCTCCTCTTCCTCCTCCTCCTCCTCCTCTTTTTCCTCTTCCTCCTCCACCACCTCCTCTTCTTTTCTCCTCCACCTTTTTCTTCTCCTTCTCCTCTCCTCCTCTTCTTCCTTCCTCTTCCTTTTCCTCCTCCACCACCTCTTCTTCTTTCCTCCACCACTTCCTCCTCCAACCCATCCTCCTCCTCCTCCTCTTCTTTCCTCCTCTTCCTCCTGGCCTGGGTAGCCTTGAAAATTGTACTCATTTATTCCCTGCAAGTGCCCAAAACCCTGGGTGATTTACAGCACGCAGCAAAACAATTAAGAATATAGCTCTTCTCCTGTTGTGACTCTGCCCCCTGTCTATGCGGTGTTAATTATTATAATTTCTCTTCCTCCTTCATTATGTTATGAGTTGATATTAACCAGAAGTGAGATGCACAAGAAAGCTGGAAGCTAACAGACTTGGCAAAGAGTGATGGAAGTGGGTTTTATGAAACAAACTGGAAAAACAATGAGCATTTAGGGGCAAAAATGGTCTATGTGTTATGAAGTTGCTTCCAAAGATAAGAGTCCTTCCTATATCCTCCTGGCTAGGATGAATTTCAGTCTGTAGGCATCAAAAAAAGTTCCTACGTGGGTAGTCCTCGACTTACAACAGTTCATTCAGTGACAACAGCACTGAAGTTACAACAGCACTGAAAAAAAAGGAACTTACGACCATTTTTCACACTTAACAACCGTTGCAGCATCCCCATGGCTACATGATCCAAATTTAGATGCTTGGCAATCGACTCATATTTATGACGGCTGATTCACTGAACAACTGCGGCCAGAAAGGTTACAAAATGGAGCAAAATTCACTTAAGACACGTTTCGCTTAGCAACAGAAATGTTGGGCTCCATGGTGGTCCTAAGCCGAAGACTAATGCAATTTACGACTTCAGTTGATTTCCCCAAAACAGGGATTTGAGAATCCGTCCAGTTTCCCTGGTTCCCGCATCCTCCTTCCCTTTTTTTAGTGACACGCGGTTTGTGTTGCCCCTTTAAGACAAACTCCAGCCCCCCCCACCACCTTCAAGGAAGGAGACCAGAGTGCGGAAGCCAACAGCTTTATTAGGCGACGTACAGCTTTAAGCCACGTCTTCCTATGCCAAACACCGCAGAAAAAAATAATAATAATCTGTAAAAAGTCACAATATGCTCAGCCTGGGGATTTTCCGAGAAGTCAACCCTTGGCTGCCTTCCCACGTTTTTCAAAATTAATTGCCTCCTCAGTTCAGGTAGGCTTAAAATCCACCCTGGAATCTAAGACCCGTTGAGCAAAAAGGGAGGTTATTTGTTAAAATCTGCCTCCCGCCTCCCCCCACTCTCTTTGTCTCTTTCTCTCTCTCTCTCTCTCCCACTCCCTCCCTCTTTCTCTCTCTTTCCCTCTGTCTTTTTCTCCCTCTCTCTCTCTTTCCCTCTAATGCTCTTTCTCTCTCTCTCTCTGTCTTTCTCCTTCTCTCTCTTTTCCCCATCTTTCTCTCTCTCCCCCTCTGTCTCTTTTTCCTCTCTCTCCCTTTTTCTCTCTTCCTCTCTCTCTCTCCCTCTGTTTCTTTCTTCCCCCCTCTCTCTCTTCCCCTGTCTTTCTCTCCCCCTCTCCCCATCCCCTCTCTCTCCCCCTCTGTCTCTTTCTTCTCTCCTGTCTCTTCCTCTCTCTCTCTCTTTCCCCCTCTCTTTCTTCCCCTCTCTCTCCCCCCCCGTCTCTCTCTCTCTCTCCCCCTCTGTCTCTTTCTCCTTCTCTATCTCTCTCCCACTCCCTCCCTCTTTCTCTCTCTTTTCCTCTCTTCCCACCCCCTCTCCCTCTGTCTCTTTCTTCCCTCCTCTCTCTTCCTCTCTCCCTCTTTCCCTCTCTCTTTCTTCCCCCCTCTCTCTCTTTCCCCCGTCTCTTTCTCTCTCTCTCTCTCTCTCTTTCTCTTCCTCTCTCCCTCTTTCCCTCTCTCTTTCTCCCCCCCCTCTCTCTCCCCCTGTCTCTCTCTCTCCCTCTCCCTCCCTCTTTCTCTCCCTCCCTCCCTCCCTCCCCCTCCACCCTACCCCGCGTGTCTCTTTTGTGGCGAAGTTGAAATCTACAGTCTGTTGTGAATGTAATGGGAACCCTGCCTGCAGAAAATGCCATTATTCATCTCATCCCCAGCTCATTTATTTTATCTGCAATAGCAGTGATAAAGTAAGCGGCTTGGCATGGCTGATAAGCAAGGGGAAACATCTTAGAGCTATTGGTAAAAAAAAAAGAAAAAAGTTAAAGCAGATCTAAGTAGGGAGAGATAGGGGGGCGGGGGGAGGACCAGAGTGCTGACAGGGTTGGCTTGTCGAGCCCTTGCTGAGCTGCGAGTTAATAAAGATTTTAATGGAGAGGCCTCATTAGGATTAAGCAGACAATCTCTTATCTCAGATTTACACAACGGGGATGAAGAGCCGGGGCCGTTTTGTTTCTAAGCCTCTTTGCGGCGTTTGCTAAATAGCCCCGTGGAAGGGGGAAACCCTGTCTGGGCTGGCCAGCGCTCTGCCCCAAAACCAGAGAAATCGACAAAAGACCTTCGCGCAACGCTCCCCTTACTGGGTGAACTCCTGTAATGTTTGTTTGCCTTTGGGCTTAAAGCAACCTGGGTTAGCAAGACGGAAGGGGAAGGGTCCTCCGGAAGCAGCCGGAATTACCCCTCGGGCCTTGTCAGCTGGGAATGGTGGCAGTTGCAGTCGTATCTAGAGGACAACCGCTTAGGGAAGACAGTTGTGTTGATGTGTGAAGGAGATTTAAAAAAAAAAGGCCCTGACAAGGAGAGCGGTTATAAAATCCGTGGAACGGCTTGTCTCCAGAAGTTGTGGGTCCTTCATCACTGGAGGTTTTCAAGAAGAGAGTGGACAGCCACTTGTCTGGAAAGGTATAGGGGCTGTGATGGCAAATCTGTGGCACGCGTGCCACAGATGGCACGCCTCATCATTTGTGCCAGCACGGGAGCCACACGCAAATTTACCTCGCTGTGCAGGCACGCGCCTTGCAGCTGATTTTCGGACCATTGGAGGCCTTTTTTCAGCCTCTCCCGGAGGCTTGCGGAAGGCCTTTGCAGGCCAAAAAAAA
>NW_020716848.1:644780-664664 GCF_900518725.1 Notechis scutatus | reverse complement strand
ATCTATCTATCTATCTATCTATCTATCTATCTATCTATCTATCTATCCTGTCTGTCTGTCTGTCTATCTATCTATCTATCTATCTATCTATCTATCTATCATCTGTCTATCCTGTCTGTCTGTCCGTCTATCTATCTACCTACCCACCCACCCATCCATCCATCTAATCTTCTTGATTAACAAAATAAGACTTGGAAGAAACCTTGGAGGTCATCTAGTCTGACATCCTGCTCAAGCAGGAAACTCTATACCACTCCAGACAAATGGTTGTCCAATCTCTTCTTAAAATTTTTCCAGTGTTGGAGCACCCACAATTTCTGGAGACAAGTTGTTCCACTGATTAATTGTTCTAACTATCAGGAAATTTCTCCGTAGTTCTAGCTTGCTTCTCTCCTTGGTTACTTTCCATCCGTTGCTTCTTGTCCTGCCCTCGTGTGCTTTGGAGAATAGCTTGACTCCCTCTTGTCTGTGGCAGCCTGTCAAATATTGGAAGACTGCTTTCATGTCACGCCCAGTCCTTCTTTTCATTAGACTAGACATATGAAATTCCCCATACCCAACTCTTTATATAGTCCTCTATAATTCTGTCTGTCTATCTATCTAGTCTTCTTGCTATATATAGTCTTCTATATTCATAACCCAAAGTAGTAGACTTATATCTTATACATCTACAAAATCTTGGCCAAGTTTAATCATTGGATTAAATTTGGCCATTCATACAGACATTTTGGGAAACGACATTAATACCTACAGTATATCCCTTACAAGGGACATGGTGGCTCAGTGGCTAAGGCGCTGAGCTTATCGATTAGAAAGGTTGGTGGTTCGAATCCCAGTGCCGCGTAACGGAGTGAGCTCCCGTTCCTTGTCCCAGCTTCTGCCAACCTAGCAGTTGGAAAGCATGTAAAAATGCAAGTAGAAAAATAGGGACCACTTTGGTGGGAAGGTAAGAATGCTCCATGCACCTTCAGTGTTTGGTCCTGTTGGCCACGTGACCACGGAGACGTCTTCGGACAGCGCTGGCTCTTCAGCTTTGTAACGGAGATGAGCACCGCCCCCTAAGAGCCAGAAATGACTAGCATGTATTATTATGTGTGAGGAGAACCTTTACCTATGTTCCTTACATTCCAAACAATAGACTTTTATAAATGGGGGAAATACATTAGCCCTGCAGAGCATTATGCCCTAAATAAATAAAAAAATTAAGCTGTTGTCACAAGGGAAAAAGCACTCAACTGAAGAGGAAGGAGGCTGTGCAGGGGAAGAAACCTTTATGGGTCCTGGGGGAGAATCCTTGACTCCACTTGGACTAGAGAACGCTTTTCACCTAGTTCTGTGTTGTGGTTTTTTTTAATTTGGCGTTTGCTTGCTTTTTTCGGTAAGGAAACAAGGCTGAGAAGTGGGTGGGGGAGAAGCCAGGGAGATCATAAAATGCTCAGACGTAAGCGAACTGCAATAGAAGGAAGTCAATCATTTGCCGCAGAGCTGAGGTTGTAAAAGTGGAAATATCAATTCTTTAAAGAACTTTTTCTCCTTTCTGTTGACTTGAGGAGCAGGAAGACTATTCTGCAGGGAAGCTTCCTTGAGGTTTCAAAGGCAAACCTTGGTCCCAAGGCTGAACATTTTCACACCAAGGCTCATGAATTTAATTTAGCAGGAGATTTTGTACCATCCCAGTCCAATGACTGTCCTGTCTCCTTCTTTAAAATCCCCAGTGATGGAGCACCCACAACTCCTGAAGTCAAGCTTTTCCACTGGTTAATGGTTCTCACTGTCAGAAATTTCTCCTTAGTTTTAGGTTGGATCTCTCTTCGATGATAACAGAATAGCAGTTGGAAGGGACCTTAGAGGTGTTCTAGTCCGACCCTCTGCTCAAGCAGAAAACCCTATACCATTTCACATAAATGGCTGTCTAGTCTCTTCTTTAAAACCTCCACTGATGTATCACTCACAACTACTGAAGGCAAGTCATTCCACCGGTTAATGGTTCTCACTGTCAGAAATTTCTCCTTAGTTTATTTTTATTTATTGATTTGTTTGATTTGTCAATCACTTACAAGATAATAGGTATAAGAATAAACATGAGTAAGAATACAGGAAATAGGTACAAATAAATGGGGACAATAGGACAGGGATGGGAGGCACGATGGTGCGCTTATGCACGCCCCTTACAGACCTCTTAGGAATGGGGTGAGGTCAGTAGTGGATAGTTTAAGGTTAAAGGAATGGGTGTTTGAGGATGCAACAACAGAGTCAGGTAGTGCAGTCCAGGCATTGACCATTCTGTTGCTGAAGTCATACTTTCTGCAATCAAGTTTGGAGCGGTTAACATTGAGTTTGTATCTGTTGGGTGCTCTTGTATTGTTACGGTTGAAGCTGAAGTAGTCATTGACTGGTAGGATATTGTAGCAGATAATTTTGTGTACTGCGCTTAAGTCCAACCATAGACGGTGTAGTTCAAGGTTGTCCAAGCCCACAATTTCAAGCCTGGTGATGTAGGGTATTCTGTTGTGAGCAGAGGAGTAATCTTCTCGTGAAATACTTCTGGACTCGCTCAGTTGTATTAATGTCCGATATACAGTGCAGATTCCAGGCAGATGAGCTGTATTCTAGGTTGGAGCTGTCTTTGATAAGCTTCTAACTGTTGCTTCTTTGTGACACTCCCTCAAATATTGGAAGTTGGCTATCAGGGTCTCCCCTGATCCTCTTCTTACGTTGCTGAGGTTGAGAGCAGCGGAAAGCAAGGGAGAATCTGCAATGCCAACGCAGATTGCTCTTGATTCTTCCCGTTGGATTTTTTGCTTGTAGTCAGATCGGCGTCTGTGTGTACTTGTGCCTTTTCATTATTCAAGAACGAGGCGCATTATGAATCCCAGTTAGTGCTCCCTTGCCAGCGCCTCTGCTAGCTAATGATCTTCCTTGGCTTTAAATATCTGCAAATGGGTATTCACAAGAGCTCGAATTGGGGGTCAGCCAGAAGCAGGCATCCCAGCTCCTCAATTTGCTTCCCGCATTCCAAGGAAACAAACTGGCATTTCATGCCAGGCAGAAGGAAGAGCACAGAAGAGGCCCCGTGCTTTGGCAGAGTGCCCTTCTCCACAACCTCTAGACACGCTTGACTTAGGAAAAGGGTGAGGTTTGTGAGTAGGGTTTTTGCAACGCTTTGTCCGTTTCTTCTGGCAATCCTGACCATCCTCTGAAATGAGACCTGGATGAGCTATGGGACAATATAATATAGGAGGCACAGAGGCTTATATGATGCTGGAGCTTCTTCCGTGATTCGAGTCTTAGCGCCGCCTAAGCGGGATGAGCTCCCATCCCTCGCCTCTGCTTCCGCCCACCTAGCAGTTCAAAAGCAAGCTACGTGCAAGTAGATAAATAGGAACCACTTAAGACGGGAAGAGAAGCTGGTGCTTCGCGCAGGCAGTCAGATCCCTGCCGGAGCTGGATGGACCTTCCCAGATGCAATGCCCGTTTGCGAGGCGGCTTCAAGTGGAGGGAGAAAGCCCTGGATGACCCTGCAGGATGCTTTTCTCACCCTCTGGAGCTAACTCACCCTCTGTGGGGCACCATGGATAGCACGTGAATGTGAACCGAATGGCTTAACAGCCCTAATTGCAGTCAAATAACTACTCTGTATTAGCATTGGCTAATGTAACATTGCCATATGACAGACAGACAGACAGACAGACAATATATAGCTGAGGCAGGTTCAGCCCAACCAAGTAGACCCAACTGAGATAAGTCAGCACTGCTATGACTGTAACAGAATTTTGCAAGTGTGAATATGCTTCTCTCCCACATTAACTTAGTGTGAACGAGGGAGGGGCTTATCTGAGGCATTTCCTCAAGTTCCTTTCTTGGCCCAAGCTCAAGTCCCTCTTATCTTGACTTTCTTGCAACTCCTGTCCTTCTGTTCCTCAAGGCCATTCTCTTATGTCCCTTGCTGGAAGAACACCGAGGACTAACCTAAGCACCCAAACAGTGCCTGATATAGATTATATTCTATTATCCTCCGTCAGCAGTGCCCACAAGCACGCCAACCCCAGAGCCACACAAGGATCCCTTGTCTCCCTTAAGGCGGCCCTGAAGGACCTCCAGACGTTGATTGCCTCCATTGTTATCCTTTTTCAGAGGAACAGATGGAGAAACCAGTACGGAACTGGGCAGTTAATCTGGGCAGTTAATCGTTACGAGCGGCGTGTAATCTGAATTGCATTGAAATGCAAATTGGGGGGGGGGGGGGGCTTAAATCCCACTTCGTTGCTGGGGGTGTGATGGGGCATCTGCCCCATGTTTTGATACCTGTCCAGCTTGCCTTCTTTGCTTTGGCCTGGACATCTTTAACCCTAGACAGTTATGACTCCAGCACCTTGGCTGTTTTCCTTGGAGATGCCGAGAGCTAGGAGAATCCCAAGGCCTGTCAATGCAAGAATGTCTCCTTTGTCTTAATTGGCTGGATTGTCTGTGGGGCTTAGTTGGCGGTTTGTGTCGAGGATCCACACCCAATTACAATTTTAGCATTCCCTTAAAGAGAATCTAGCCCCTGGGATTTTTGTGCACTCTGATCATGGCTTAGCACCATGTACAGGCACCGCCAATGGTGGGGCTGCTAACAAACTGTGGTTAAACTTATGATGGCTTAATGTGCATGGTAGTGTAGGAAAATATTCTGTAAGCAGTACCTAAAAATGGAGAGCTAACAACTACAGGTTTATTAATAGAAGATTTGGGTTGAATTGTAGGGGCCTTGGCGCCCTCTGAGCTTGGTTGTTTTCTTGCAGACATATTTCATGACCCAACTAGGTAATGTCATCAGTGCTGCAAGGAAGTGGGGTTTGCAGAGAGGAGGAGGAAGAGGAGAGCCACAATGGTGTCTGTGGGGGGTCCTTGGTGCTCTCTGAGCTTGGTTGCTTTCTTGCAGATGTTTCATGACCCAACTAGGTAACATCATCATCAGTGCTCGGAGAAAGTGGGGTTTGGAGAGAGGAGGAGGAAGAGGAGGGCCGTAATGATGTCTGTGGGGTCCTTGGTGCTCTCCGAGTTTGCTTTGTTTATCTACAGACATTTCATGACCAAACTAGCTAACATCATCAGTGCTGGAAGGGAGTGTGGTTTGTTCTCTGTTTATAAACAAGTGACTTGCCCTGTTAGTGTTAGTGGGAGTGTTATTTTCTTCTTAGTGATTCCTTCATTAGGCTGTTGTTTACTGCTCGATTGTTTGTCTGGGTTCCAGCAGCGAAGAACAGCCCAATCAACCACCACCTGCCACTGAAGGTATTACCTAGTTGGGTCATGAAACGTCTGCAAGAAAACAAGCCAGCTCAAGAGAGCAGCAAGGATTCCACAGTCCTCTTCCTCCTCCTCCTCCTCCTCCTCCTCCTCCTCCTCCTCCCTGCAAACTCCACCCCCTTCTAGCACTGATGACATTCCCTAGTCTGCTATGGAAATGTCTGCAAGAAAGCAATCAAGCTCACAGAGCCCCAAGGACCCCAGAGTTCAACCCCGAGTTGCAAATATTCCCTTTTTTAAAAAATGGTGCCTATGTGGATTTTTACCTCTGGGCTGTATCTCTTTTCTTCAGCTGCTACGAAGGAGGAATTCCCAACTCAAAGGAAATTGGGGGTGTGGGAGACGGGAGCCTTGGACTTCCGAAGAACCCCCATTTTTTTTAAAAAAAAGACTCGGTTGCAATGAAAGGAGGTTGGGTTGCAGAGGCCAAAACGCGCTTTCCTTTTTTTTGTCGTCCCTTTCTTTTGTCTCCCTCCATCCCCCCTGGCAGCAGCCACCCTCTTGCCCCGCAACAGAGGGGCCTTCGCGCTGCCCTTGCAATCTGCTGTTTTTGACGCAGCCGAGTGTGGAGGCTCCTTAATTGCAAGGCCAAGCCAGGCAGCGGGTGAGGCGGCCTGCTGAGCCCCACAAATGCACACCTTGATTATCCATCGCGTGGAAAGCCGTCAGAAGGGGTTTACTCCGGAGTCGAAGCCTTTCCCCCCGCACGACGCCTCATTATTCACCCCTGTTCTGTCAAAAGAAAGAAAGGGAAATAGTTAAGGGGGACAAAGGAGACCAAATGTTTCCTCCTGCCTTCCCCTCTTCCCCCCTCCCCACCCCCATTGGTTGTGCGGGCGCACACACACACTCACATACACACACACACCATCTCTTGCCTGCTGGGCGCGGAGCTACCTTTCATGCTCGGCTTGGTGCAAACTCTGATGAAGCCATTGAAAGGTGCAGCGGGGATGCACAGCGTTTCCTTGGGATGCAAGGGGGGGGGAGCAAGCTGAAGTGGAAGCCTAAGGGGGGGGGAAATGACCCCCCCCCACCAGGTAGACAGACTCTGCCACTGCGGGTTGAAGGAGCCGTCCCACCGCGCGGAATTAGGGAAGAGATTAAATGTTTTCCATTGTTTGGCTTCGCGTCCCAGGGAGCAGCCTAATGGACTGTTCTGCCGGAATGGCGGCGGTCGCGGCCGGCGGGCAAAATTCCTCTCTGCTTTTTACCCCAAAATTAGTCTGCAGATGCCAGACTCCATTCTGAACGGATGCCCCCAGAATGCCTTTCGAGAGCCACACTCCTGCCTTGCCAACCCCCGGATTATTATTCTTATTATTTTCTTCTTCTTCTTCCCAGAAGAGGAATATTAAAAGATGGATGGATGGACATGGATAGATAACAATGGACATGGATAGTTAGCGATGGAGATAGAGATGACAGAGATAGTGATAGAAATGAATGATAGCGAAAGGCAGGTCTGGATATATGGGGATGGAAATGGATGGATGGATGAAGATGGATGGATGGATAGACTGACTGACTGACAGACACCATGTTTCCCCCAAAAATAAGATCCTGTCTTAATTTTTTTTTGCCACAAAAAAAGGCACCGGGTCTTATTTTCGGGGGACGTCATCCACTGACTAACCACATTTGCATGCGTTGCCCCCCCGGCCTCCTTTTTGCTGTTAGAGGCCTTCGGGAATGTCTTCTTCTGCAGCTGGCAAGGCTTCCCTGAAGGCTGCTGCAGTCGATAACAGCTCTGGATCGATCCAGAGCTTTCTTATCAGCTCCAGAGGCCTTCAGGAAAGTCTTGCCAGCCTTGCCGCTGCAGACGAAATGGGCCGGCAAGGCAGGTGTCGAGGTGTACAAGGCCTGGCTACACCTGTCCAAAGGTAAGTAGTAGGGCAGCTCCACCCCACTATCCCCACCCTAGCTTAATTTTTACCCATGCAATTGTTACCTATGTAGGCAAGATCTTAATTAGAGCTTATTTTGGGGGTAGGGCTTATTTTGGGTGCACATTTAAAAATCGAGCTAGGACTTACTTTCAGGGTAGGTCGTATTTTCAGGGAAACGGGGTAAGAGATTGATAAAGGTAGAAATGAATGATAGACTGATATGGATAGATGGTGATGGAGATAGATAGGTAGATGGATGGATAGATGATGGATGGATGGATGGATGGATGATGGGATGGATATTGGCAGACAGACAGACCAACCAATAGATAGAGTGAAAAATCAGAAGGATGGATGATGGATAGACAGACAAATAGACAGTGCCAGCCTTCCAATGAGTGGACCCTACAATTTTTAATTGCAGATTCCAAATATCTAATAATGTCTGTTCACAGTGGATTTAGAAAGGTAATCCCTTTTAGATGATGGTTCACCATGGCTGAGTTTGCATAATCCTAAATCCAATTCCTGCCAACAGTGTCTTGATGGTGTCTCTATCAAATCAAGTTCAAACATTGGGACAAGCCCAAAGGGTTGTCTTTACATCTATAGTTTCTTACCCGAGAAATATATTAATGTCTTAATTAGGTGCTCTTGTCGTTGTTACTGAAGAAAGAGGTGGAATCCTTTCCTTTTGATTTGGTCTTGTTTTAAGCCAATGTTTTGCTATCGGATTGGCTTTGGACCGCCATTGGTCTGGTTGTCGGTGTGCTCCTTGAAGCAGCCTATTTGAAAACCACTTAAACTCTTTATTTTGTTTGATTAATTGATTCGTACGGCAGCTTCAGATTTACAGAAACACGAACCGAAGGAATTGAAAATAGCATAAAAACAGAATGCAATGCAATAAACCCACCCACTCAAGGTTCCTTGGTTCATCCATCAAGGCAGGAATTATGGATCATATGATGATGATGTACCACAAGGGTTCAAAAAAATGTGGCCGGCGGGGGAGTTGGATCATTGTGTTTTCCCAAAACAGAAAAATCTAAAAAGAAATCACCAGTGCTTGGCTTCTCTGTCATTAATTTAGAGGAACCCTTTAAAGAAAATATCCTTTTTCTTGCAGTATTGACTAAGAAGCCAGCTAAATCTCTTCCCCTACCCTTTTACACAAAGGAGGCACTTAACGGAGCTAATTATCTGGTTTAATTGCCTGCATAAGTAGGATTGTTTAAAACAGATAGCATAGATTGATAGAGCTTTTTAAAGCCCTTCTTCTCCTTCTCCTTTTTATTCTTTCTTTCTTCTTTCCTCCTCCTCCTTCCTTTTTCCACCTCCTTCTTCTGTTTTTCTCCTCCTCCTCCTCCTTCTCCATTATTATGAAAGCATTCCTTTTGTTCTACTCCTTCTCTTCTCATCCTTCCTCTCCTCCCCTGCTTCCTCCTCTTCCTGCTTCTCTTCCTTCTTCTCTTTTTCCTCCTTCTCTTCTTCCTTCTCCCCTTTCTCCTTTATCATGAAAACATCTCCTTTTCTTCCACCTCCTTCTCTTCTCCCTCTCCCCCCCCCCGAAATTCTGTAAAGTTTACTGAATAAAACGGCCCGAAAATGATATTAACTCAGTTTAATCTTGTTTGTGGTTTTTTAATCCTTTTCTTCCTTCAATTGTGTTACAAATTACAATTTGGCAGTCATGTTTTGAAGGACTCCACCAACTTCAAGATCCGTAGCAAGGATTCCATTCAGACAAGATCAGAAGGACATTAGTCAAGTAGTAGAGGACTGTGTTTAGTTTCATCTACCTTTGTAAGGGAAAGGTAAATGTTCCCCTTACACATATGTGCTAGCCGTTTCTGGGTCTAGGGGGTGGTGCTCATCTCCGTTACAAAGCCGAAGAGCCAGCGCTGTCCGAAGACGTCTCCGTGGTCATGTGGCCGGCATGACTAAACACTGAAGGTGCACGGAACGCTGTTACCTTCCCAACAAAGTGGTCCCTATTTTTCGACTTGCATTTTTTACATGCTTTCGAACTGCTAGGTTGGCAGAAGCTGGGACAAGGAACAGGAACTCACTCCATTATGTTGGCGCTAGGGATTCGAACCACCGAACTGCCGACCTTTCTGATCGACAAGCTCAGCGTCTTAGCCACTGGGCCACCATGCCCCTAAAATGGTCTACCCTTGTAGGACCATCCTAACACGTGAATGCACCAGCTACTCCGCATCCACCAGATGGTGGGCTATTGGCTGTGTGAATGGTAGCCTTGAACCGAGGCAGAAAAGTGGATTTCAGCCCAGTGGGTGCACCGTCATTTCTGTCCCTACTTTTGCTATCTTGTAGATGCTGAGACAGAAACACTTTCCGGAGTCCCTGGCGTGTTTAAGAGACAATCGATGAAAAAAAACAAAAAAACAGAGAAGCTGTGATGGTTACTGATCGAGCCAACTCGGACTTAGGAAGAGAAATGAGAGCGGGGAGGAGCAGAACAATTCCCATTTTCTGCACGCCTGCCCCAGTTCGAAGAACAGATGGCTTGACAGCGTGATGCGAGATTCGTCAAGGTATATCTGGCATTAGTTTTGCAAGCCCGGCGATCAGTTTTGACTTCGCCTAAATGATGACTGCGATTCCCCGGGAGAGCCGTGAAGAATGGAGGTCATTAACTTGAGGTGGAGGGAAGCCACCTCTCCGTGCTCAAAAGAGGCCATTATTCCTCATTTGCTAGACTTGTCTTGGCCATCGTTAACCGCCGAGACCCTGAGCTCACTCACTGAGGATTGTGTTCCTTAACAAAGCAAGCAACACAATAACAAGAGTTGGAAGGGACCTCAAAGGTCATCTACCCTCTGCTCAAGCAGGAACCCTATTCCATTTCAGACAAATGGTCATCTCTTCTTGAAAACCTCCAGACCTTCATTTATATGCGAGGAGAGACCAAGATCAGACAAAACAAATGACTCGGGTGGCCCATTGTGGCTGCCCTTTGAGCTTGCTTTTGTTTTCTTTTTAATTCATTATTTCTTCATTATTCTGTTTATCTTTGATTTATTTTTAATTTGGGGACACGCATTTGTCCTAAGCATGTTTAAACTTACTGGTGGTTGACCCACTCCCTCCGCTAGCCACTGGCTCCAAGCTTCCACTATTCTTTCTCTGGCGTGATATTCCTTCAACTCGTTCCCAACAACCTGCGCCTGTCTTCAACAGGTGAAGAGACACAGGGTAAAAAAAACATCCTCCAACCGAGAAGGCTCCACACCCGCCAAGCCACCAAGCAGGACTCCGGTGACCCTGAGGGCACAGATAAACCTCCAAGTGGCCTCAATGCCTCTCTAAAAAGAATGCAAATGACCAGCTGTCTGCAAGGAGTATAAATCCTTCCATTCCCCCAAAGCTGAAGAAGCTTCTTGGATGGGAAGCAAAACATATTCAAAAGAAAAGGAAAAAAAAACCAAGAAAAATCAAGTTGCCTCCTGAAAAAAAAAAAAAAAGCACCTGTCCTTCAACTTTTGGTCAAGATGTCCTATTTGACATGAGTGGGCTTGATGATGCTGAGAAGCTGTCGACACGTGGACAGGTGTAGCTTTTCTCCATGGGGCTGCTGAGTGCACTCCCAGGTCTCCAGGGATATGGAAAATTGTCAGCTCAGGGCACCGCAATCCGAGAAAATGCTGCCAAGCTAATTCTCCGGTGATTAAAAACCTGACCTGCCACTTGGCCAAGCCGCACCTCTGTGTGTACCTGGCCAGGAGTCAAATGAGGCTGTGATTCAGGGAGAAAAACGTGAAGCTGCTGACTCACAAAACTTGGCTGGACGCTGACTGTGACTTCGGCGGAAAGGGAACAAAAGAGAGGAGTCAAAGGAAGATACTTAATCATGAACTTTTTTTAAAAAAAAATTATTTATACATTTTCCTTTAACATATATAATTGCTTAGCAAGCACTGTATTGTCTGGGTCAATTTACAAATATATAGTAACAGCAGTAGTAACATCCTTTACTTATATATAATGATATTCTTCCAGTTTTCTAATTTCCGCCTTGTTATGTTAAGCCATTACTATAAACAAGGCCCAAGTTAAGAAGTATTCCATGTCTGCCCTTTACTTTTAGTTAACCTATCCATTTCCTCAGAGTCTTAATATTTTTGTAATGATATATTCCTCTGCAGGAATTTCCTCCTTTTTCCACAATATTGTGCAAATGCAATTCTCGCCGCCATCAAAACATGTGATATTCAACATACGCTCCCTGTACCATATTTAATCCTTGAACTTTTGTGCAAATATTGTAGATGCGTTCTAAGGTATTTCATTGCTGGCTAGCTTTGCGCACATTCACATTTTTGAATGGTGCTTCTGAGGACAGTACAGGTAGCCTCGACTTACAGCCAGAGGTGGTATTCAGCCGGTTCTGACCGGTTCTGGAGAACCGGTAGCGGACATTTTGAATAGTTTGGAAGAAACGGCCAATATCGCCTCTGACTGGCCCCGCCAACCCCATCTCTTCTCTGCCTCCCGTTGAGTCCCAGCTGATCAACTGGGTCTCCTTTGGTTGCCCTGCACAGGAGAACGGAGCTGGAAAGCAGGTTAGTGGGGTGGGGAGGGAATGGGGATTTTGCAGTTTCCTTCCCCTGCCACGCCCACCAAGCCACTCCCACCAAACCATACCAACAGAACACCACACCCACCAAGCCACACCCACAGCTGATCAGCTTGGTCTTCTTTGGTTGCCCTGCCCAGGAGAACGGAGCTGGAAAGCAGGTTAGGAGGGTGGGGACGGAATGGGGATTTTGCAGTTTCCTTCCCCTGCCACACCCACCAAGCCACTCCCACCAAGCCATACCAACAGAATACCACACCCACCAAGCCACACCCACAGCTGATCAGCTGGGTCTTCTTTGGTTGCCCTGCCCAGGAGAGCAGAGCTGGAAAGCAGGTTAGGGGGGTGGGGAGGGAATGGGGATTTTGCAATATCCTTCCCTTGCCACGCTCACCAAGCCACACCCACCAAGCCACACCCACCAAGCCACACCCACCAAGCCAAGCCACTCCCACAGAACTGGTAGTAATTTTTTTTTTAATCCCACCACTGCTTACAACCATTCATTTAAAGACCACTCAAAGTTACAACGGCACTGAAAAAAGGGGGGGCTTAAGATCATTTGTCGCACTTAACGGCCGTTGCAGCGTCCTCCTGATCACGTGATCAAAATTCAGACCCTTGGCAACTGACTCCTGTTTATGACAGTTGCAATGTCCCCAGGGGGGCAGGGTTCACGTACTTCACCTGAAGGTTCGGAGCTCCGTTTTGTAACCCGTGACAGTTGAGTCTGGAGGTAGTTAACGCTGCCCACTTGGGAATTACCGCTGCATCTTTTCTCTGGAGGAGAAGCCCACCCTTTCTTCCTTCTTTCATCAGGCCTCTCCCTGCCTGGGTCAGACGGGTTAATTGTCTGGTATGCTTGTTTAAGCATCTGTGGAAAATGGCCACCAGATTGTTCCAGATTGCTTAGTGAAATCATACTAAAGGCCAAAAGAAGAAAGAAAGAAAAAAATAACAAGAATCCACGGGAAATACTCCAGCTGTAAAGCCCGTAAGTTGGTGGTGGAGCCTGCATGGAGTTGCTAACACCGAACAAGCCAAGAGAGAACAAAAATAGATGCTACAAATATAGAGGTATCTTGAGAATTGGGTCATAATGGCTAGGTTTTTTTTTTTTCTTCTTCTCCTTCCTTGCCTTTAAGTCTTTCTAGAAGTCTAAGCATGCATGTCTGATAAAAACGGTGTGGGGTTAGCACATTGTCAGTGTTGTGACACATTCCTTGATCTGGAAGTGAAGACACAGAAAAGATAAAAACAAAGAATAGAATGAAGGATGCAGAGATTGGTCAGCATACTTAAACCATCCGCTTTAGTTTAGCCAATTGTAGGAACTTGGCCACTGTGGGTATTTATGCCTATGGGTTGTATGAGGCTTGCGATCCTAGTTTATTGGGGTAGAATGTAGTCTGGATTTCCAGGAGGGAGGGGCTGCTTTCTGAGGGGGAAAGAGGCAGCCGAGCTTAGAATGTCTGGTAAGCAGGAAGGGGGTTAAAAACGGCTCCTCCCTAGCGATTCCCGGTATCTATCTGTGGTTACGCAAATACCGTGTTTCTCATATAATAAGGCCGGGTCTTATTTTTTTTTGAGCCCCGAAAAAATGGCTAGGCTGTCTTTTCGGGGGTGACTTAATTCCCCCCCCCCCTTGCATCTTCGGGCAGGCGGGGCGGCAATGGCTTGGATGTTGACCTGGGCGTTGGTGGGGCACTTCGTATCGGGGTCAACGCAGGCAGCACCATATCCGGGTGCGCAACAAAAGTACTTCCTAACGGCAAGCCCCCCTACCATTCCCCCCCATTTCGCATGTTTTAATATAGGCCTTAATTTGGGGGGGAGGGGCTTAATTTCATTTCATGCCTATAAAACATGCTGGGACTTCCTATTGGGGGAGGCCGTATTGTTGGAGAAACAGGGTAGTTGTTTAGTCTGGCAAGATTCTGTCTACGGGCAAGGAACTACCTCAAGGAAATTGAAATAAGTTTGCATGTCGTTCTCGGTCTTGAGACCTGACATTTATTCATTAACAAAGAATCAGGGTTAAGATAATGTGTGAATCCAGATAGTGAGATTGTCCATGGCATAAGTTACTGAGCCAGCTTGTTTAGAGTCCTATTATTTGTAATGGATCTTTCTCTCTCTCTCTCTCTCACACACACACACACACACACACACACACATCCTTGACATTTCTGGTCTACGTTTGAAGCAAGCAGAGCAATCTTTCAACAATGCTGCTTTTCCTGATGAATGTTATCGTGAGCTAAGTATTTAGTTACATCATTTGTATGACAGTGTTAGAGTGGTCATCACAGGATGTCAGCTGTTTTGAGTTAAGCTGCCTTTTGCAATTGGCTGATGGTGAATTTGTCAGTGCCGATGGTATTCAAGTGGTGCTCCAGTTGTTTTGTCAAATAATCAGACAGATGTTTAGACTGTTTGGCATTTTTATCACTCACTGAGTCCTTCCCAAGGACCAGGGACTAAGCAAATGGTGTTGTTTAATGGTGTTCGCAGTATCGTTGCAGGATGTGAGCTGTTCCAAGTAAAGCGACCTTTTGCAATTGACCAATATTAATTTTGTCAATGCCAGCAGTATCCAAGTAGTGCTCCAGATGTTTTGGGATCGTACCCAAGGCAACTACTACTCTTGCTGCTACCTTTGCTTTCTTTTGCCACAGTTGTTCTGCTTCTACTTGCAGGTCCTTCATATTTTGCGATTTTCTATTATTAGGTAATTGTTGTATTTTCCCTTGTCCTGGTCGTGAGCCCCCTGGAGTTGGGAGTCAGGCAGCATACCAATTTGATGAACAATAAATAAATAAATTGATTGACTGTCCCATACACAGGCACGTCCCGCCTTTCAATTTTTCATTGTTATTCCAATGTTCAGGCCAACCAGTTGTCTCTTTTTCCCTTTTCTCCTAAGAGAGCTTCCCTCAAAAAAAACAGAACAGAATAACAGAGTTAGAAGGGACCTTGGCGGTCATCTAGTCCAATCCCCCCCTGCCAAAGCAGAAGACCCTACCCCATTTCTGACAGAAGGCAGTCCAGTCTCCCCTTGAAAGCCTCCAGTGATGAAGCTCCCACAACTTCCGAAGGCAACTTCTGTTCCATGGGTTGATTGATCTCACCGTCAGAAAATTCCTCCTTATTTCCAGGTTGAATCTCTCTCCTTGTTCAGTTTCCATCCATTATTCCTTGTCTGGCCTTCCAGTACTTTGGAGAATAGCTTGACCCCTTCCTCCTCTCTGTGGCAGCCCCTCAAATATTGGAGGGTGCTCTCATGTCTCCCCTGGTCCTTCTCTTCCCGAGACTAGCCATGCCTAGTTCCTGCAACCATTCTTTGTATGTTTTAGCCTCATCATTTTTGCGGCCCTTCTCTGCACTCTTTCTAGCATGGTTGTCCATTCTTCTAATCAGAGATCTCAAACAGAATAGAATAAGAGTTGAAAAGGGACCCTGGAGGTCTTCTAGTCCAACCCCCTGCTCAAGCAGGAGACCCTATACCATTTCAGACCAATTGTTGTCCAGTCTTTTTTCTGTTTAAGGCTTTAAATGGCAGAATCCTTTACCGCTCACCTTAGAAGTGCAAACATGATCCCTGAAGTGATGGATCTGCTGCAGAGAAAGACGAGAAGCGTCTCACAGTTAGGAGCTCGCTCTTGGCGCGCAAACGAACCCCGTTGTTATCCAGTCCCACAATGTGCGATGCCAGAGAACTTTGGGCTGCTTCGCACCTGGCCTTGAATCAGCTCAAACCTTACCCCCTGCAGCTCTTCCCAGCCAGGTTCGACAACAACAACAACTATGGTTGCGATTTTGGTGGTGGTCTTCTGGTTGTTTTTTGTGGCCACAAAATCGAACAGAATCTCATAAAACGGAGACTAAACTTCTCCTTCCAGAGCTCAAGCAGATTTTTTTTTTATTATTATATTTTTTGGCATCCATGCTTATTCTGCAGAGGAGACTGTATAAACAATATTGGGTCCCTCGAGTCGCCGATATCTGTACAGTTAAGTGGTAACAGCTTGAGAAATGCATTTCTTCGTGCTGTTTGTGGTAAAATTTGAAATGGGCCCCCGGGCTAAAATAAATTGGTGACATTTTGTAGCAGAAGGAGGAAGCGGGGGTAGGGGGGAGGAGAGGAAAGGGCAGGAATTAGAAATGAAGGGAGGGAGGGAGAGAGAGAAGAGAGAGAGATTGAGAAAAGAGAGAGAATGATTGAGAGAGAGAGAGACAGAAAAGAGAGAGGGAAAGAGAGATTGAGGGAAAAGAGAGATCGAGAGAGGGAGAAAAGAGAGAGATTGAGATTTAGAGAGTGGGAAGAGAGATTGAGAGAAAAAGAGAGGAAAGAGAGATTGAGAGAGAGAGGAAAGAGAGAGAGGGCAAAGACTGAGAGAGAGAGAGAGAGGGAGAGAGAAAGATTGAGGGGGGGAGAGGAAAGAGAGAGAGAGAGGAAAGAGAGAGAGGGCAAAGAGGGAGAGAGAGGGGGGGGAGAGAGAGAAAGATTGAGGAGAGAGAGAGAATGAGAGAGAGAGAGAGAGAGAGAGAGACCCAGTTTGGGAAACAGTGGGACTACAGCCAGAAGTCTGATTCATTGTGTTATTACCATCTGAAAGTAAATAAACCCTCCACACTTTTTGTCGGCAAAGTGTTACTCATAATTGCTTGACAGATTGCAGGGTTGTTTGGAGGGCGACTAGACCAAACACGACAAGGTCAAACCGGCATTTCTAAGAGTTCAGGCTCAAGGACGCCAAGATCCAGAGGAACCATGTGCAGCTAGCAGTCTTGTTGGCCGAGGATTTTCTTGAACGAATTACAGGGGTCCTCGACTTATGGCCACAGTTGAGCCCAGTTTTTTGGTTGCTAAGTGAAACCCATTTGTTAAGTGAATTTCGCCCCATTTTATTATCTGTCCCGCCACAGTTGTTAAGCGAATCGCTGCCATTGTTAAGAAACACAGTTGTTAAGCGAATCCGGCTTCCCCGTTGACTTGGCTGGTCAGAAGGTCGCAAAAGCGGATCACCTGACTGCCCTAGACCCTGCGACCATCATAAATACGAGACAGCGGCCAAGCGTCTGAATGTTGATCACGCAACCATGGAGAATGCTCCATCAGTCGTGGGGGAAAATGGTCATAAGTCATTTTTTTTTCACTGCCGTTGTAACTTTGAACAGTCACTAAATGAACTGTTGTAAGTTGAGGACTACCCATACAGTAGAACCTCGGGTCGCAAACGCTCCTGTTTTGCGACCAAATCGGGTGATGACCAACAGTTTGGGGAAATTGTTGCTTCTGGTGGCAAGCAGATCCTCGGGTGCCGATCAGTACAGCCGCGGCAATGCCACCTTCCACGCGTGCGCAGAACTGTAGGCGCATGCGCAGACGATCGTGCTTCCTGGGATGGATTACGGTCGCGACCTGAGGTTCTACTGTATTAGGCTCCTCTTGGGCATTAGCAGCAAATGACTACCAGCTTTCCCGTCTCCTCCATTTTATTTCCCTGCCTTTCTTGTCTTGTTAGAGTTTGCAGCAGAAATTCAAGTCCAGAAAACACACAGACTGATTCAGCACGATCATTAACTTCTTTATCAACATATTAATCTGAGTAAAGTTTACAAGACCATGTATAGATTCTTTCAATGTAACATAACACAAAAACAAGCAGCCGCTCAAGAGGACTCAGAATAGATTACTTTCCATTTAGATGGCAAGCAAGTCAGTTTCCCTTTCACTTCTCAGAAAAGCACACCTGAGCCAAACCACACCCAGGCTGTCAGCTCCCATTGGCTGGTCTGTTGCCAATCCTTATTTTGTTAACCATGTCTCTGCCAGTTAACGAATATACTCTGACAGATCTTGCTTGGAGAAACCACTATAATCCGGTTGGCCACAGGCTACAATGGCGAAAATAGGAAGAGGTTGGGGACGCCTTACAGACTTAACGATGGACGTTATCAGGTGAACGGACCTTCATGGAGTCATAGCCTGCTTCGTACATAAATGTTTTGCAGTGGTTAGCAAAATAAAATCTCCAGTGTTTGGTTCAGTTTCTTCTTAGGAGCTGGGGATCCAGTTTAGTCTAGTGCAAATTCGATTTCATTGAGGGCCACATCAGTGTTGTGTTTGACCTCAGGGGTCTGGGTGTAGGCATGGGGCCAGGGTAGTGTGTGGTCAGCTCAACGTGATGTGTGTCGGAGGCACCCGTGGTGGGCTGGGGGTGGGGCTGGGGGGGATCCTCCTGCAGACATTTCATGACCCAACTAGGTAACAGCATCAGTGCTAAGAGAGAGGGAGGTGTGGAGGGAGGAGGACTCTGTGGGGTCCTTGGTGCTCTCTGAACTTGGTGGTTTTCTTGCAGATGTTTCAAGACCGTATTAGGTAACATCATCAGTGCTAGGAGGGAGTGGAGAAGGTGGTGGTGGTGATGGAGGAAGAGGAGGAGGGCTGTGGGGTCCTTGGTGCTCTCTGAACTTGGTTGTTTTCTTGCAGACTTTTCATGACCCAACTAGGTAATATCATCAGTAATTATAAGTGGGTAGCAAGGACCTTGCACTTAGAAAAATAGAAAGAGAAATCAAATAGCTGCTAGATTTAGATGACATCTTTAGGAGCTGAAAATTGATTTCTTGGGATTGATCTCCATCCACCACCAGTCAACCAAACTGATGCGGACTCACCCTGTAGTTTCAGTAGCTGTTGGTTGGCTTGATCCATAGTCTTCCTGGATCTAGACCAATCCTTCAACCACTATTCTATCTACGCTACAAAAAACACTATTCTATCCACACAGCAACTTTCTCCAACTCTGACGCTCTTTGAATCTGTTAGAGGACGATTCCAGTTCCCTTGGCCAGCAGAGTTGATTAAGGACTATGAATTGGGGAGATCATCAAGAGATCAGGTTGAAGACAGTGTTTTTCACAAGAACGTTCTGTACGTTCATAAAGAACAATTAATCAGTGGGAACAAATTGCCTCCAGAAGTTGTGAATGCTCCAACACTGGAGGCTTTTAAGGAGAGATTGGAGAACCATCTGTCTGAAATGATGTACAGACTCCTGCTGGAGCACGGGGGTTGGACTGCAAGACCTCCCAACTCACTCTCTTCCAGCTCTGTTATTTTGTTATAGCAAGGACATAACCTGCATCCGCTCACAAAGAAGCACTTGCGAAAGCATCCTTAAAAAGATGAAAGGACTATTCAGAGCCAATCATTGGTTTAATCAAAGGTGTCCTCTTTTTGTAAGCTTCTCTGGCATTAGTATGCGTCCTTTGTTGGGAAAGGAAGGGGGGGAGGAAGAGGCGGATTTGCTAAAGTAGAACTGTTTTGTTCATCTCAGGCTCTTCAGCATGCCAAATATTTATCATCCCAGGGGCCAAAGTGTCAGACAACTGGTTTGGAAGAGAAGGTTAGCATCGTGAGGTCCAGATTGTTAATTATCATTTGTTAGCTGTCAATAATCTTCCTTGCCTTGTCCTTTACTCCACACTCTTCTTCCTGGCTGTCTGCTTCTCTCTTCTTATCTTTGCTACGGTTTCTTTGACTTGGCCGTTCCCCCTGCCCTGACTTCCTTTTGTACACCATCCGCAACCCCCCAGAGAAATTTCTTCCTCAGCTAGCAGAGATAAAAGTCCCCTCTCCCGCCGCCTTTTTGTGATTCATCAGTTCTCAGGCAGCCTCGATAGGGTGTTAATTTGTAAACTCCGTGGACAGGCAGCCTGTGATAAGTCGCAACAGCTGCTCGCATGTCCACCCTGGGAGATGGCCCAGATAAGCCTCGGAGACTGCCAAAAGTACATGGGAGTAATGGAGTAGAAAGGACACAAACACCGAGGAAATTGGAGATAGATAGGTAGATGGTAGACAGGTAGGTGATAGAGCGATAGATAGAGCGATAGATAGATAGAAGATATAGGTAGATGATTGATATAGAGATATTGAGATAGGTAGGTAGGTAGGTAGGTAGATATGTAGGTAGGTAGGTAGGTAGATAGGTAAAAGATAGATAGGTAGATGATAGAGTGATAGAGCGATAGATAGAAGATATAGATAGATGGTTGATATAAAGATATTGAGATAGATAGGAAGGTAGG
>NW_020716848.1:628908-640683 GCF_900518725.1 Notechis scutatus | reverse complement strand
TTTTTTTTGCAAAAGAAAATCCGGTTCCAAAGGCCAAAGGAAAACCAGAATAGAACATTTCCCCCCCTTGATTCCTGCAAATCTCCTGGGTCACAGCCCAGAACTGTTAGCCTGTCTGGTTAACATTTCTCCGAGTGTTTATCCCATTTCCTCTGCCTATGAATTATGCCTCCGCTCTGGAGTCATTCATAAAGCCCATCACCACACACCAGCGAGGCCGGAATAAAACCAGGGATGTCGGGAAGGGGAAACCACCCCAGTTTAGCCATAAGTTTGGCTTCTCGTGTTTATTTTATTTATGGCGAAGCTCGTTTCTCTCCTTGTGGATATTTCGACTGCAATTCTGGGGCGACGAAATAAATCTACGTCGAACTGTAGTCATTCTGAGCTCTAGACCAGTGGTGGGATTCAATTTTTTTTACTATCGGTTCTGTGGGCGTGGCTTGGTGGGAGTGGCCTGGCTTGGTGGGCATGGCTTGGTGGGCGTGGCAAGGGAAGGATACTGGAAAATCGCCATTCCCTCTCCACCCCACTAACCTGCTTTCCAGCTCCGTTATCCTGGGCAGGGCAACCAAAGGGGACCCAGCCAATCAGCTGTGGGCGTGGCTTGGTGGGTGTGGTGTTCTGTGGGCGTGGCTTGGTGGGCGTGACAGGAAGGATACTGCAAAATCCCCATTCCCTCCCCACCCCACTAACCTGCTTTCCAGCTCCGTTCTCCTGGGCAGGACAACCAAAGAAGACCCAGCCAATCAGCTGGGACTCAATGGGAGGTAGAGAAGAGATGGGGGCGGGGGCAGTCAGAGGCGGTATTGGCCGGTTCTTCTGAACTACTCAAAATTTCCGCTACCGGTTCTCCAGAACCAATCAGAACCGGCTGAATACCACCTCTGCGACACTCACTTCAGATGGCGATGCTGCTCCAGGCAGTCCTCAACTTACAGTCGTTCATTTAGTGACTGTCCAAAGTTACAGCAGCCCTGAAAACAAAAAAAATTTGTTGATGACTTCTTTTTCACGCTTGCGACCGTTTGCAGCCTCCCCGTCGTCCTACGTGATTCAGATGCTCAAACATCTGACTCACATTTATGACGGTTGCAGTGTCCCTGGGGGTCGTGTCCTCCCCTTTTTGTCGAGCAAAGTCAACGGGGGAAGCCAGATTCGCTTAGCAACCGTGTTACCAACTTAACAACTGCAGGAATTCGCTTAACGAACGTGGCACGAAAGGCCGTCAAATGGGGCGCAAAGCCCACTTAACGTCTGTCTCGCTCAGCGACATAAATTCAGTGGCTCGGTTGTGGTCGTACATCAAGGGCTACCAACGGGGTCCTTTTCTAGAACAGGGCAGCCCTCCACACCCCCTTCCCCCCAATTAAAGTCGATTTCCTGCTTTATTTCTTGTTTCTGCTTTGCATAGGGCCGTGTGCCAGTTGCTCTTCTGGTCTTTGTGGGCACCAGAGCCCCAGAAAATGGCCCGAAAAACATCCAAAACACAGGCCGTTTTTCAGGCCTTTTTCAGGCAGTTTTTCGGGCAGTTTTTGGCCTGAAAAATGGTCCAAAAATGGTCCCCAAAATGCCCTGAAAACAGCCCCCCAAATGGCAAAAAACACCAGGCGTGCACACATCGGTCAGTTGGTCTTTGGGTTTCCAGCGCTCCATTATGCACTTAGTGCCGGAAAGGTTCGCCACCACTGGCATAGGGGAATCAAGCTTTATAAATTAGATTTCTGAGAAACTCTTATGCAGATAGATGGGTTGGGTTGTTTTTTCTTCTTCTCTCGACTGTATGTTATTGACATTCTGGACCGAAACTGAATATCCCTGATTAACCACAAGTCTGTTTACAGGGTTTAGGTTAATTGGATTTCTTAACAACTTCCTAGGGCTGAAAACGTAGCATGGATGGGGTTTCCAAAAAAAAAAAAAAGCAGAATGCTGCCTGGATATATAAACAGGAGGAAACCGTTTTACATAATAATCGGATTAGCCAAGAGCAGGTATAATCGGCTGCAGTTGTGCGGTCCCTCACAAAACCAAATGGTAGTGGACCTTTGATAGATGCGTCACTTGCAGTTTCTAAGAAGACAGATAAAAGTTTTAGGCAGGATCTGTGCAGGTGGTCCTTGATTTAATGACAGTTCGTTTAGTGATGGTTCAAAGTTAGCACAGGACTGGAAAAATGGTGACTTGGGGCCATTTTTTCAGACTTGCAAACCAGCAGCATCTTCTTCTTTTAAAGACCCCATAATCCCTTGCGGAGTGGAGCTTGGTCAACTGAATGGAGCTAGCAGAGTGCTTACTGGCCGGATGCCCTTCCTGTCACCGACGCGGAATTTTATTCAGCAGATAAATTCTCATTATGCCCAGAGAGAGAAATTATCCTGCCTCTACCTAGGATCGAACTCACAGCCTCCTGATTGGTGAGGCGAGAGCTCTACCTGTAAGGCCACCACGCCACTCCAAAAAACGTTGCAGCGTCACCGGGCTCAAATTCAGTTGCTTGGCAACTGACTCATATTTATGACGGTTGCAGGCTCATGTGATCCCATTTTACGACCTTCTGGCAAGCAACGCGGAAGGTTGGTTCACTGAACAGCCTTGTTGCTAACTGCAGGGATCCACTTAACAGCCGTGGCAAGAAAGGTAGCAAAACGTGGCAGAATTTACTTACCAACTGCCTCGCTTAACCATGAAAACGTTGCCCTAAGTCGAGGACTTCCCCACATTCTCTAAGGCTTGGTTTTGAGTGCCGTTCCGTCTTCTCCACCTTCTCTCTCTCTCTCTCTCTCTTTTCATCTTTCCTCTGTAATAATATTGCCTGTCCTCCAGATGTGATGCGCAACTAAAGCCATCAGTCTCAACCTTTTCTTCTGTCGTGACCGTTGGAAAAATACTGAAGCCTCTTTCTCTGGTTGTGTCTTTCAGGCATCGGAAGGTTCCGAGAAGCTGTTCACCCCTCCAGCAACGAAAGGTAGGTCACAATGGGAAAAAATACCTCTTTGGTTAAACTTCTAATCGTGCTTCTTCCCACAGCTGGGAACCTAGAAGGTATCCTGGCCATCGACCCTCAAGAAATCTCCCCTGTAGAAGTCTTATGGTTTCTGCCCACCCCACTGTGTAGACCAAGCCAAGAAATCAACGCCATCCGAAGACTAAAATCACTTTTATTGATGTTGGCTATAATAAGCAGAATCTTTGAAGTCCCCACCCCCTTATACTCATATTAATTAGGGGTTTGCCTCGGTGTTTGCTCATGCCTTCTTCGTGTTTTGGACTTCAATCGTGTACTTCACCTTGTCACTCTGGTAACAGATCTGGTCTATCTGTCAAGGTTATCTTCTTTCCTTTCTGTATTTTTCACTTGTTTTGTCTAGACGCTTCAATTGCTTTAGAGATTCTTATGTATGATAAAATGGGTTGTTTCCTTCCTTCCATCCATCTCTTTTCTCCTTCCTCTCCTTCCATCCTACCTTCCGTCCATCTATCCATCTCTTCTTCCTCTCTCCTGTCTCTTCTCCTCTCCTCTTTTCCTTCCATCCGTCCATCTATCCATCTTTCTCCTCTCCTCTCCTCCCTCCCTCCCTAAAATACATTGTTTTACCTACCTACCTACCTACCTACCAGTCTGCCTGCCTACCTTTCCTTCCTTCCTTCCTTCCTTCCTTCCTTCCTTCCTTCCTTCCTTCCTTCCTTATATGAAGATTGAATCTTGATGGTTTTTCTTTCTTTCTTTCTTTCTTTCTTTCTTTCTTTCTTTCTTTCTTTCTTTCTTTCTTTCTTTCTTTCTTTCTTTCTTTCTTTCTTTCTTTCTTCTTTCTTTCTTTCTTTCTTTCTTTCTTTCTTTCTTTCTGGAACATCCTTATTTCATTGCTAAATCACCTGTAACATTTACTGAGATTAGTTGTTGTGTTTATGATGGATGAAAAGCTACACAGCAATTATTTATTGGGTTTCCACTCTGGTGAGCCCTCTCGTTCACCTGTTTTACATCCAGGGGGGGTACTGGACTTGACCAGCTAATTTTCATCCAGTTTATAAGTCACAAAATACTGTTACAGTTTAGAAAACAGAAAACTCTCTCCTCTTGAGCATGGAAGTTCATGTCCTTGACTCTTGATACTTTCATCCATCCGTCATTGTTTTTGATCATTTCCTAGTCTTTGGCACATGATGGTTTCAGTCTGCCCTGGCATGCTGTTGCATTTCCACGCAGCTGTGCATTCAGATGGACTATATATACTTCATTAGACCATCATGTAGTTCATTAAGCTTATTATCCATCCTGATCACCACAAGAGGACAATTGGTAAGAGGCCTGGAGACCAAAACGTATGAAGAACGGTTGGAGGATTTGGGTTTGGCTTGTCTAGAGAAAAGACAGACTAGAGGGGACATGATAGCACTATTCCAGTATTGGAGGGGCTGCCACAAAGAGGAGGGGGTCAAATTATTCTCCAAAGCACTTGAAGGCAAGACGAGAAACAATGGATGGAAACTAATCAAGGAGAGAAGCAACCAGGAATTAAGGAGAAACTTCCGAACAGTGAGGAGAATCAACCAGTGGAACAGCTTGCCACCAGAAATTGTGGATGCTTCATCACTGGAGGTTTTAAAGAAGAGACTGGACATCTATTTGTCTGAAATGGTATAGGATCTCCTGCTTGAGCAAGGGGCTGGATTGGAAGACCTCCAAGGTCCCTTCCAGCTTTATTCTGATTGATTGATTGGCAAGGCTGGGCTGAGGTTTCATTCCGTCCTAACCTGCACTCTCTCTGGTTCAGCTCACTCTCGGTTTCTCTGTGTCCAAGACAACTTTCCAACCAAGGTAGCTATTAAAAAGCGTGTGTATGCTTGTGTCTCCCGTAAACTTGTCCGTGTCACCTTTTCCACACCCGCTTAATTCAAGATGTCCTCGATTTACAACAGTTTGTTCAGTGGCTGTTCGAAGTTACAACGGCACTGAAAAAGAAAATGACACAACCATTTTTCACATTTACAACCCTTGCAGCATCTCCCTGGTCACCTGATAAACATTTGGATGCTTGGCAAGTCATTCATATTTATGATGCAGTGTCCCGGAGTCACACAATCCCTCTTTTGTGTCCTTCCAACAAGCAAAGCCTGTTTAACAACCTTGTTACTAACTTAAACAGCTGCAGTGGTTCACTTAACAACTGTGACAGGAAAGGTTTGGTTTCACCCCAACTTTTAATGCTCCAAGGATCAATCATCCATCTGTCCATCCATTCTATCTATCTGTCTTTCTGTCTGTCTGTTCATCCATCCACCCACCTCTCCATCCCATCTATTCATTCTATCTATCCATCCATCCATCTTCCATCCCTCTATCCATTCTATCTATTCATTCTATAATTTATTGTTTAACTATTCATTCTGTTTGTCAATGTCTGTCTGTCCATCCATCCATCCATCCATCCATCCATCCCTTCTATCTGTCTGTCCATCCATCTGTCCATCTTACCATCCTATCTATTCTGTCTCCCTCCCTCTTTCTCTCCCTCCATCTTCCAACCATCTATCAGTTCTATCTATTCATTCTATATCATTTATCTATCTATTCATTCTGTCCATCAATGTCTGTCTGTCTGTCTATCCTTCTATCCATTCTATCTATCTATCTGTCTGTCCATCCATCCACCTTACCATCTTTTCTATTCTCTTCCTCTATCCATTCTATCTATTCATTCTGTCCATCAATGTCAGTCTGTATCAATTCTGTCTGTCTTTCTGTCTGTCCATCCATCCACCTTACCATCCTATGTGTTCTCTCTCTGCATCTTCCATCCATCCATCCATTCTACCTATCCAGCTATCTATATACCTATTGTTTTCTTGATGTAGTCATCTGTATTCCTGTCTTAGTCATGTATCTATCTTTTTTTTTCTTTCAATGATTTTTATACCCATGCCAGTTGCCAAGTGTCCCAAAAAATTTTATGACATAACCGCAGGGCCATCCTAAGTGGATCCCAAGGCACTTTTTTCAGGGCCGTTGCCACTTCGGTCATTACACGAATGGTTCTAAGTCGAGGACTACCTTTTATCAACACACGTCATGTTCAAACTCACTGATTCCTGACCAAGCCTTCCCATAAGACTAAAATGTCCTATATCCACTACTGATTCCTCTCCATTCTCGTCCTACAGTATCTGATTCACCTGCTGTGGCATTCTGAGTCAGCGTCCAGCAGAAACCCCTTATCAGAGGTGGTATTCAGCTGGTTCTGACAGGTTCTGAAAAACCGGTAGCGGAAATTTTGAGTAGTTGGGAGAGCGGCAAATCCCACCTCTGACTGGCCCCACCAACCCCATCTATTCCCTGCCTCCCATTGAGTCCCAGCGGATTGGCTGGGTCTTCTTTGGTTGCCCTGCACAGGAGAACGGAGCTGGAAAGCAGGTTTGCAGGGTGGGGAGGGAAGGGGGATTTTGCAGCATCCTTTCCCTGCCATGCCCAACAGGTGACGCCTACAGAACCGGTAGTAAACAAATGTGAATCCCACCACTGGTGCCTTTAGTCTCTCGTCAGTAAAAACTCAACTTATACAGGCCAGAAATGCCAACAGCTGATGGAGAAGAGCAATTTATAGCCTTAATCTCAACCAGAGCGGAGTATTGTCTGAAACAAGCAGGCAAGACCCAACCCATTACCAGCTAAGCATGTCCATGGCTGAGCCAACCTCCCCAAACCCCTCCAACAGTATTGGGGTGAAAAGTTGAGCTATAAAGCTCTCAAGAGTCCTCTAGTGAGCAATCGGCTCTTATTTTAAAGTTATTGGGGTACCCGCGTAGCATTTCCCCCATCGCCGGGCTCAAAATAAATTGAAGCAATACTGTGGGAGATAGGAAGTATTTAATTATTTACTTGGGCATTACAGACTGAAATTGCTTTTTGATTTAATGCATCCAAAGGCAGGCCCATGTTTTTCAGAGGAGAGAGAGAGAGAGAAAGAGAGAGAGAGAGAGAGAGAGAGAGAGAGAGAGAGAGAGAGAGAGAAATTGTAGCATCTCCCCAAATTATTCTCGGAGGCATAAATGTCTCCGCAGAGTGCCTTTTTTTTTTTTTTTTTTGGAAGATTTGGTCAATTTCGTGGAAATAGTTTACATTTTAAATGTGGCCCTGTTAAATATTATAGAAGTCTTAACAGCACACCAGATCTTCAAGGATAAAAGAGAACGAGCCTTCAAAACAAATAAATTTGTCTTGCCGGCATAAATGTTGTATAAAGATGATTTGTTTTCTTTAATTATATAGTCGATTGTCAGGGAAGGGGGGAGAGAGAGAGAGAAAGAGAGAGAAAGAAAGAGGGGGGGGGAAATATATAACCAACATGCTCAGCTCTACCTCAGCAGCCAAGTTTTAAATTTGCAGTTTGGAAAGAAAGTCAATTAAAAGAAGCTATAGGGTTAGGTGGAAAGGCGTTTCAATAAATAACTCCAACCCTCAACTAATAACAATTTACATTACCTTGAGCTACAGGGGTTTTTGGAGAAGAAAAAAATCAAATTAACTTTTTCCCCGGCTTTGTTTACCTCTCCCTCTCGTTTGGCTTTATAAATATTCATGCCTAACGAGGCTCTGCTGTTTTTAACCAAATTTGGATTTTTAAAGAGCCCTCTGCAGCGAAAAGCGGTCAAACTGGAACCGAACCGGGTTCTCTCGGTTTGGTTAGCACGTTTGAAAATGTGTTTTGATGGGCTCAGGTTTGGTTTCGGTGCCGAGTTAACCGGGCTCCACCGATATTTAACCACCGTTCAGGAGCCCCTGGAAAATGGTGGTGTTTTTTTTTTACAGCGTGCGTAAAAAGCTAATATAATCCTTGGTGGTATAAACAGGCATCAAATCAAAATTGCGTGAAGTATTAGTACCGCTTTATAAAGCCTTAGTAAGGCCATCCCTGGAATGTGGCGTCCAGTTTTGGTCACCACGTTGGTTGAGACTTTTGGAAAAAGGGCAAAGAAGAGCAACTAAGGTTATTAAAGGCCTGGAGACAAAAATATATGAAGAATGGCTGCAGGAATTGGCTGTGGCCAATCTAGAGAAAATAGAAATAGAATAACAGAGTTGGAAGGGACCTTGGAGGTCTTCTAGTCCAACCCCCTGCTTAGGCAAGAAACCCTACACCACTTCAGACAAATGGTTATCCAATATCTTCTTTAAACATTTTCCAGTGTTGCAGCATTTACAACTTCTGGAGGGAATTTGTTCCACTGGTTAATTGTTCTGACTGTCGGGAAATTTCTCCTTAGTTCTAAGTTGCGTCTCTCCTGGATTAGTTTCCACCCTTTGCTTCTTGTCCTGCCTTCAGGTGCTTTGGAAAATAGCTTGACTCCCTCTTCTTTGGGGCAGCCTCTGAGATATTGGAATACATGATCATGGGAATGATGCAAAGGTCATAACTGTGAAAAACAGTGACAGGTCAAATTTTTCAACACCGTTGTAACTTTGTATGGTCACTAAACAAAATGTTGCAGATCGAAAACTCCCTGTATTTATCCCAATTCCCTTCTCCTTCTTTTTCTCCTTCCCCTTCAATCTCTCACCTCCAGGACCTAACCAGGTTGGTTGGACTCTGGCTAGTTTCCTGGGGTCAGCCAACTTGCGCTCGCCAACGAAAGCCAGAAATCCACCAGCTCTGGTTTGTGGTGTGTATGATGAGCAAAGTTGCATCCATTTTTACCTGTCTGTGGAGATTCTCAGTCTGTTGAGGTTTGCCGGCAGCCTGCGGAGACGGCAGCAGAGTAGGACAGTGGGGAGGAACAGGGACCAGTCTGGGGAGGACTCGGACAAGGGTCCTGCGTCTGATACAGAGATGCGGCCAGGGCCATCTGGGAGTTATGTGCTGACTCCAGAGCCTCCAGTGTCTGGCAGCAGCGAGGCAGAGGGACAGGGGGACCCTGTTCCCAGTCTGCATGTGCGCAGAGCTGCCAGAAGGTAAGAACAGTTAAGACAAAAGGGGCAACTGGGGAGTAAGGCTTGGAGGCCATTGGCCCCTCCCATAAGACATGATGGAGGGTCAAAGGGACAGGAATCTTTGCAGGAAGCAACTTGGTTCTTACTGGTCAGTTTGAAACCTGAAGCTCGGTGTCATGCCCTTGGTAGAGTCGACTCTGAGGGAGAGGAGGAACAGCTGACAGGGAGTGGAGGTGTGGCTCCAGAGGTTGTGAGGAAGCTGGGGATGGGCAGAGGCCAGCTGGGCAGTCAGAGAAAGAACCAGGCCCATCCCCTCTTCATCCTAGGACACGCAGGGAGGAACAGAGAAGGAAACAACTTGGCTTACGAGAGAGGAAGCGGCCATGATCCCCCTCATTGGTTGCAGCTAGGGAGAATAGGATATAAGAGAGACCGTTAAAACACAGCGTTGCTAGAAGCAAAGTGTTTTTTATTTTGGGCTGAAGTTATCTTGGTTGGCGTCCTTCCAACAGACTGTGCCTTGTTATCTCCTTGAAGTTATCCTGGTCCGTTGTTGAAATTCCTTCATTGTAGTTTGTTTTGGTTTTTTATTTCACCTTTATCTGCTCATTGAGTTCAGACTGTACTGTTTTCTTTTGAAGACTATTTTTGAATAAGTTTAATCTCCAACTGAGAATTATTGAACAGTGGGGCCAAGTTGGAGGCATTAAAGGACATTTATGTATGTTTTGGATTTTGTTACGTTTGTGTTACACTCCGGGTCATCACTCTCGGTGTTGAATTTGTGTTCTGTTTTGGCCTCATACAACTAATTGGAAATTGAGTTGTTGGCAGCATTTCAAAAAAGATAAAGGTGCGTGCTTATCAGACTTATCCTGAAGGACTGTGGCAAACTTCCATGGGACTGTTTACAAACTGTTTCAGACTCATTACGGGCTGCGAATGACTAAAATTCACAGCCTTTGAAATAAAACTAAAAGGGTTTTGGGACTAACGTGTGTTTGTGAGTGTCTCCATAAGCCTCAGTCAGAACACAGTCTTCCGTGTCACGATTGTCCCAAAGAAGCTTCTGAAGAAGCAGCAAAACATCTTCAAGGGAAAAAATAAAAGAAAGTCCAGTTGCCTTTTGGGGAAGAAAAAAAAACACACACCTTGGGGGCATCCATTCTTACAGGTCTGGAGGTGAGCTGGAGAGTTTAGCACAGCCTCTGCCGTACAAGCACAACTTCTGCCTGCAAACTTGGTAACAAAACAGTCTTTGGTTGATCCCAGGAGGGTTGTTGTTGTTGTTTTTTGCACACTCGTGTTTCCGTAACTCCTTTTTTTTTTTTTTTAGTTAAATACCATCTGAACATCCTTCCTCTCGCTTTCCTCACCTTGCATCTCCTGTTTCAGAAATAAAATAAAAAAATAAAAAAGGAGCTTTTGACAAGTTATCAATATTAATCTGTCCAGCGTTGTGTAAATGGCCCATTAGGGATTCAGCCAGCAAGAGCCTTAACCCCCCCACTTCTTAGTTCAGGTCACCGGTATAATAGAGGCCAGAGCAGCAATTGACAAGTAATTTGACAAGTCAGCGGGTGGGTGGGTGGGGGACCTTTTGGGGGGTGCTTGGACATGCAGAAGGAGAGGCTTTAGCTTGACCCAAGAGGTCGCCGTGTGTTTCCTTTTGTTCGGTCAATGAAAGTGATCAATGCGGGGGCTGACGGGCTCTTTAATTGCAGAGGAGGGGGGGGGGGGCTTTCTCCCTTTTGTCTGCATCCTTGCCCTGCTTGGGGGGGGGGGAATCTGAATTTGTGGTCTTTCCAGTTTCTTCCCCCCTCTTCCTCGTGGCAGGGAGGTCGGCCTGAGTAGAGAGAAGACTGTTAACAAGAGGCTGTTCGTCCCTTCTCCCCCACCTGCCCCACCGATCCACAAGCCTTCTCTCTCCCCCCACCACATACACTTTCCCCCCTCCCCTCCCCTCCCCTCCCCTCCCTGGGGGTCATGGGGCGCTCCGCTGATGAGCAGGAAACGTGCTCGCCCAATCAATCCATGCAGCGAGCGGTAATAGTTCATTCTCCACAGCAATCCCAGGGTTGACATGTGGTATGTTTCAGTAATTGATTTTTATATTAGCTTCATTTTGAGATGTGTAAATCCTTATATTGCTCACAGCAGCCTATCTTGTCCTAACCGAGCATAGGAGAGCGGATCGTCAGGGACATCACTCAGGCTCTGACAGGCTTTGCATTTCGTATCCATCTCTGTCGGCCTGCCTGCCTGCCTGCCTGCCTGCCTGCCTGCCTGCCTGCCTGCCTGCCTGCCTGCCTGCCTGCCTATCTATCTATCTATCTATCTATCTATCTATCTATCTATCTATCTATCTATCTATCTATCTATCTATCTCTGTCTAGCTCTATTTTTCTAGCGATCTCTGTCTGTCTGTCCATCCATCCATCCATCCATCCATCCATCCATCTATCTATCTATCCCCACTTATCTATGGTATCTCTAGCTGTCTAGCTATCTATCTCTGTCTAGCTCTATTTATCTAGCTATCTCTGTCTGTCTGTTTATTTGTTTGTCTATCTATCTATCCATCCATCCATCCCCACCTATCTACGGTATCTCTAGCTAGCCAGCTTCTCTCTGTCTAGCTCTATTTATCTATCTCTGTCTATCTGTCCATCTATCTATCTGTCTGTCTATCCATGCCACTTATCTATGGTATCTCTAACAAACTATCTGTCCATTTCTTATTTATCTATCTAGTTATCTATCTCTGTCTAGCTCTATTTATCTATCTATCTTTGTCTGTCTATCTATCTATCTATCTATCTATCTATCTATCTATCTATCTATCT
>NW_020716848.1:613512-628898 GCF_900518725.1 Notechis scutatus | reverse complement strand
CTATCTATCTATCTATCTATCTATCTATCTATCTATCTATCTATCTAATCATTTATCTACTTAGGTACCCACCTATTTATCTCTATCTACTTATCTCTATCTACTTATCTCTATTTATCTGACTATCTCTTGTCGTCTGTTTGAGTCTGTCTATATCGATTTATCTCTGTCTTCTATCTCTCTTATCTATCTAGCTGTCATAACCATCTATCCGTCTGTCTGTCTGTCTCTGTCTGTTTATCATATCTGTCAATCTATCTCTCTCTGTTTATCATATCTGTCAATCTACCTCCCTCCCTCCCTTCCCTACTAACTTTTATCTACACACACACACACACACACACACACACACACACACACACACACCATCCTTTAGATCAGGGGTGTCAAACTGGCAGTCCAGTCCATGGGCCGGATGCATCATGCCCACCCTGGCTTCGCAAAGGCAAAAAACGTCACAATATGTCATGTGATATCATGTGACGCGAACGAGTTAGACACCCATGCTTTAGATCATACTGGAAATCCCTTAAAAATAAGACCATGTCAGCAGGGCTGATGATCCCAAAGAAATTGGGATTTGATGAGATAGCTGCCTTGTTTTTAAACATCATTATTGAAAGCCACACAGAGTCACTTTACTATAAGACGGGCAGCAGGATGGAATGTAGTAAGGAGCCCGATCCCCGGGAGGAAGAGGGGGTGCATTCCAGAGGACGGAGAGGCAACTCAGCCCAGATATTATTATGTGTGAGAGAAGAAGGGTGAAGACAGCCTCTCCCTTATAGTTCCCGCAGAGAGCATATAGATGCAAAGAGCAGAGTGCTTCAGTTTGGCAAGATTCTGTCTGTAAGCGTGGAGCGCTAAAGAACCCGGCTTGGAAGAGTCATCCATATACATACACATTGCCAGACACTTGCATTTTGATCATGTCACCATGGAGGTGCTGCAGCCATCATAACTGCAAGGATTGTCCCAAGTCACTTTGTTCGGCAGTCATTAAACCAAACGGTTGCAAGTTGAGGATTATTATCCCTACTTTAGCTTTCCAGCATGAAATAACCAAATCTTGAAAGGCTGACACTCAAGCCGTGTTCCACAAATGATCCGTCTGGCTCCTTCGTCCAAGAATTGGCACTGCCTCTTCCCCTGTTCCCAGCGTCAAGGCGCTTTCCGCTCTTCCGCATAGAAAACCACAGGCCCTGTGTGCACGTGTGATGTGTGTATCTGTGTGTGTATGTGTGTGTCAGAGAGAGAAATTTCCAACTTCCTTACACACACACACACACACACATCTCCCTTCCACTGCCGAAAAAAGCCCACAAGCCGTCTATTCAATAATTAACGTCCCCATTGGGACACCACGAATCAAAAGCTGTTATGTCCCAAAGTTTACTCTGGCTCCGAATGGCATGGTTTGACTGTATATTCTGGCACCTCGGAGCGGGATTTCACCCCCCAACTTTGGATTCCCTGTGATTATCCCCTCTCCAAGATGGACTGAGAAGTGGTGTTCCCAGCCTGGCAGGGGTTGGGGCTGTTATTTCAGACCAGGAACGATGGGGAGAGGAGAGCAAAGGAGAGGAACAACCCGTTACTTGATCTATGTTTATTTTTCATGGATGCTGCCCCAAACGTAACATTACAGCAGCCAACGCTGGAGGGCTGGAGGGCGGTGGCTCCCTTAAGGAGTAATTGTGCCCACACAGCCTCTTCCCTCTACTTGACTTTAATGAATGCCTAGGTTGTGTTTGCTCGCCAGCTCCGGTGGCTTAAGTAAAATATACAGAAGGCCTTGGAGGGAGAGAGATCAGGAAGACCTCTGTTGGCCTGGAGAAAGGAAGAGGAAAAAGACAATCCAGACTTCATTTGGGCAGTAATTAATTTCACATGTGGCCTCCCTGGTCGATGGCTTCTTTGGGCTGGAGAAATGTGGGAGGTGAGCAGGGACGGGCACGCCACTGCGGCTCCGTGTGGCATGTAAGCACCATGCTCTGGCTTGTGACTTCCGTCGCGCCTGCAAAGATGGATTCTTGAGTGGTGGTTGCAAGGCATAAGTAGCCAGCACGGAGTTTATTATTCCTACCTCTAGACAAGACGTTAGTCAGCTCACGGTCCAAATTAACTGGCAATAGATGAGGGTCAGTGGAACTCGATTCAATTCTATTCAGAATAACAGAGTTGGAAGGGAACTTGGAGGTCTTCTAGTCCAACCCCCTGTTTAGCCAGGAAACCCTGCACCACTTCAGACAAATGGCTGCCCAATCTCTTCTTAAATACCCCCCAGTGTTGGAGACCCCCAACTCCTGATGTTCCACTGGTTAATTGTCCTCACTGTTAGAAAGTTTTTCCTGAATTCCAGGTTGCCTCTCTCCTTGATTAGTTTCCATCTGTTGTTTCTTGTCCTGCCTTCTTTTGCTTTGAAGAATAATTTGACCCCACCCTCATCTTTGGGGCAGCCCCTCAAATACTGGAATACTGCTTTCATGTCCCCCCTAGTCCTCGTAATTCACGGGGGTCTGGACTTGGGTGCTTCTGGGAATTGAAGTCCACCCATCTTCATGTTGAGAAACCCTGACATAGACCCAGAAAAAGCTTTTGTCCGCGCTGCTATATTTTGCAGAACCTCATCCTTTCCGTTCAAAATCTGGTTCTCTTGACTCCACCTATAGGAACATCTCAGAACATAATGAAAAGAAGCTGTAGCTGAAATAAACCGCCTTTGAAATGCCACATAATGACTCAGTTTCCTCATAATGCAAACTGCAGCATGCTGTAAATTCTCTTTTAATGTCCAAAAGAACCAGCCTATATGTCATCTGGGTTCTCCCTCCCCCCCCCCCCCCCCCCCCCCCCAAGGAGTGGAAGTAAAATAACTTTGGTGTTTCTGCCATGTTTAAACCAAAATGTAATGCCTTCGCCCCCAACAGCTGGTCCTACTTAAAACTCAGCACTTAAGTGCTCACCAGTCTTATTACATGGAAATTATCATCTTAAGCCCTCTCGGGGAGTTTGTAACAACCGCTTTTCCAGGGTCCATCTTTTCATCCAAAATAAACAAATGGGCATCCATTTGCTGGGTGGTGCATTCTCTGCGTCGACTTTAACCAGGAACCCGATAGTTACACAGGGGATGCCAATGCGGCTGCTGTTTTGCTTGGTTTACCAGTTGGAGAGTCGTCCAACTCGGCTGGAGGGCCCACCTACTCGTACTTCAAACCCTGTCATTTGGGGTTCGCGAGAAAGATTGTTTGTTGTGGCTGTTGCTAGAACGAAACGCTTGCAGATTTTGATGGGAAAGGACCGCCGACAGGCCGACGTGTTGCACTAGATCAGGCGTGTCAAATTCAAGGCCTTTAGGGTGCTTAAATCTGGCCCACAGGGCTCTGGCAGAGCAGGAGGCCGTCACAGCCAAAAACGGAGCTCGGGAGCCCGTTTTCGCTGGCAGAGCGCTTGGGCCAATACCGGTGCCCCCAACATGAGTGATATTGATCTGGCCATGCCCACTGCACCTCCCCAAGATCAAGCACAACCCTGATGGGGTCCTCAGTGAGTTTGACACCCCTGCACTAGATGACGAGCTGAAGAATGTAATCCAGATTTTTGAGAGGCATTCGGAGGGTTAGACAGGATCATCTACGATGGAAGAGTAACTCAAGGTGTAACTCTGAGCTTGATGGTTTGCTTGCAGATGTTTCATTACCCATCTAGGTAACGTCATCAGTGTCAGAAGTGGGATTTGCAGAGAGAAGAATTGTAGGGGCCTTGGTGCTCTGTGATCTTGGTTCTTTCCTTGCAGGTGTTTCATCACCCAACAAGGGAACATCATCACTTCAGAAGGGAGTTGAGTTTGTGGAAATGAGGGAGAGGAGGGGGGAGGACTCTGTGGTCCTTGGTGCTCTGTGAGCGTGGTTGTTTTCTTGGGAGATGTTTCATTACCCAACTAGGGAACTATATCAGTCGAGAAGGGAGTTGGGTTTACAACTTCACATATGAACAAATCACCCAAGGGTTTCATATGTAGCTTTTTCAAGATTCAAGAACCTTGCAAGTCTGAAAGTACAATTCTCCCTCTGTCTCTTTTGCAGCCTGAGACACTAGGGAACCCTACTAAGCCGCTTGCCTTACCCTGTATCCAACCGTGGGCCAGGTTGTCTCTTATCTGACCCCTGGCTGTGGCGCTTCGTCCAAACTCCCAAGTCCTTTCCCATATACCATTTCAACCTTAGAGCCAGGAATTCTTCCCGATGGCGGATTGAATTTTTTGGTTGCCATAGGAACAGGCTTCAAGGGGCACGCTGGCCATTTCCTGTCTGGTGCTAGAAAGACCAACTTACACTTCCCCTTTGAGGGGTAATCTTCCAGGTTGTTTTTTAAATGCTTGCGTTCATGTCTGAGAATCTCAGAGGATTTCTCCGCAGAGATACGAGATGGAAAGTACAAGCCCTCGACTTCCTCCTCATACCATGCCTATGGATGTTGCAGACATTTTGATGTGACTGATTTGTGTATAGAACAACAGGGTTGGAAGGGACCTTGGAGGTCTTCCAGTCTAACCTCCTGATTAGGCAGGAAACCTTACACCCTTTCAGACAAATTGTTCTCCAATCTCTTCTTTCAAACTTTCAGTATTGGAGCATTCACAACTTCTGGAGGCAAGTTGTTCCACTGGCTAATTGTTCTCACTGTCAGGAAATTCCTCCTTAGTTCCAGGTTGCTTCTCTCCTTGATTAGTTACCATCTGTTGTTTCTTTTCTTGCCTTCAGTTGCTTTGGTGAATAGCTTGACTCCCCCTTTTTTGGGGCAGCCCCTGAGATATTGGAAGACTGCTCTCATGGTCCTTCTCTTCACTAGACTAGCCTTGCCCAGTTCCTGCAACCATCGTATGTTTTAGCCTCCAGGCCTTTGATCATCTTAGATAGATTCAGAATAACAGAGTTATTTTCAGGTTGAATCTCTCCTTGATCAGTTTCCATCCATTATTCCTTATCTGGTCTTTGGGTGCCTTGGAAAATAGCTTGACCCCCTTCCTCCTCTCTCTGGCAGCCCCTCAAATATTGGAACACTGTTATCTTCTCATCCCTAATCCTCCTTTTCATTAAACTAGACATATCCAATTCCTTCAACCATTCTTCATATGTTTTAGCCTCCAGTCCCCTGGCCATCTTCTTTTTCTTCTCTGCACTCTTTCTAGAGTCTCCACATCTTTTTTACATCGCGGCGACCAAAACTGAATGCAGTATTCCAAGTATGGTATTTTCAAGGCATTATAAAGTGGTGTTAACACTAATTTATTCCGACCTGTCTGTTCCTCTGGGTGCGAAAAATACCGGCAGGTTGTGTCTGTACAGGTAGTCCTCCATTTCCAAGAGTTCATTTAGCGACCATTCAAAGTTAACGACAGCACTGAAATTGTCTTTGTGTGAATCGCCAAGCTGCCTCCCGTGACAGCCATCTCTCACGTTGCAAACTTCGGCGAAGAACCTCAATTCAAACGTGGACCTGGAGCAGCTTTGGGCTAAAGAAAGCACAAAGAACTGGCTATTAAAAGCCCATTTAGGAGGATTTCTGTTTTAAAAGTGTGAACTACTGCAATTTGAGGGAAAAGGTGAAATCAAGCAGAAGAGAGGCGCACAGAGGCGGCTTTGAGTTGGGATGATGAGGAGCAGCTGTGTAAACATAACTTTCCCCCTTATTTGCAGAAAAATGTCAGGATTCATAAGATTTATTCTTTTTTAAAAACAAAAAAAAACCCCACCCATTATAAACCCCCCAACTGACGATGCAACTGGGTTTAATCTAAAGGGGCCAAGGATTATACAAAATGTTGACCATGTCTTACTTATTCATAGAGTAGCCGCTGCTTTGGCAGCAAGAATAAAGAGTTTTTTCAATACAAGTCGACCCAACCATCTTGTCTGTCAGTTTCCCCCCCTTATGATCCAACCAGGCCGCCATGACTTAAGAGCCACAATGGAGCCCAACATTCACGTTGCTAAAGTGAGAGAGGTTGTTAAGTGAGTTTTTGGTGGTTCGCTGGCAGCCGGTGCAGACGGCAAAGGCATTGGACAGTGAGGATGAAAGGGAACCAGGCAAGGGAGTCTGGAGAAGACTTGGACGATGCAGGGATGGGGCCAGGACTATCTGGGAGTGGGGAGCTGCCTTTGGAGCCCGGCAGCAGCGAAGCAGAGGACCCGTGGGAGCCTGTTCCCAGTGCGTGTGTGCTCAGAGCTGCTAGAAGGCGAGAGCAGCTGAGAAAAAAGGGGCAACTCGGGAGTAAGGCTGGGAGGTGATTGCACCTCCCATAAGGGATAAAAGTCAGCCCTCGGTGACGTGCTCTTTGCAGGAAGCAAAGAAGTTCATTAGATTCTGATTCCTCATTGAAGCCCTGTGAACTCTGGTTTGTCTTTGCTGTGGAACTTCTGTCAGTTTATATTCTAAGTAACTGGGCTTCTGTTTCTTGGCAGCCTTCTACAACCCTGAAAGGCGTGAGCTTATCTAAAAGAATTGGGTCTAATAAGTTTTGGCTGGGAGTGCAAGAAATTCCCAGCGTTGCATTCAAATAGGTTTGATTTTACACTCAGTTGTGTTCCCTTCATTTGGACGAAGCCTGGGTCAGAACAATGTTAAGGACTCTTCCGTGCCCCCGGGACGCTGCAGCCATCCATAAGTACATGCCAGTTGCCAAGCAACTGAATTTTGATCACATGATCACGGGGACCAAGCAACGATTGTCAGAAGGAGATCACATGACTTTGGCGCACTGCAACCATCATAAATAGGAACCAGTAGCCCACTCTCTGAACGTTGGTCATGTGACCACGGAGATGCCATGGGTGAAAAACAGCACCGGGTCACTTTTTTCAGTGCCGTCATAACTTCGGACCATTGCTAAGCGAACTGTTGTAAGCCGAGGACTACTCGTATAGGGGAACAGGTGGCCGTGGTTCTTGGTGGCCTCTCGAAATTTGGATCAAGCTACCTCCTTTGGTTTATGGAGGTTCTCAATCATTCCAGGTCATGGTTGTCTCAAAAGTGCTTTTTTTTAAAAAAAAAAAATTATTTTATATAGTTTTTTCTTTTTCTTTTTTTAATTAAATTTTATTGGTTTTTAAAAACAAACATAAACAAACAAAACATAAAAACATCAAGCTATCTTCCGTATGTGTACATACAGTGTGTCGGTTGGTTTACAAATTGTTTTGTGCTTCCATTTCGTAGTCTTCAATTACAATTGCACTGCATATAATCTCATATTTTCAATCAAAAATTAAATACCTTAGTATCATTATTAATCAATCATTTGACTATACTTTTTTTCATTCATGTTTTACAAGATAACCATAGTTTACTTAGTTTATTTTATAACAGTTCATATTATTATCCCAAATCTATCCTAAAATCATTTTGTAGATATAATAAGAAAGAAGTACATCTTTATATATTTATTATTTTCTAAAAGTCTACATATTTCACTACTATACTTTATTGTCTAACCATTGATAGAAAAGATCCCAAATTTTATAAAATTGTTTATCCTCTTGTTCTCTGATTTCAAATGTCAATCTACTCATTTCAGCACATTCCAATATTTTCTGAATGATTTCCTCCTGTGATGGTATTTTCTCATTTTTCCAGTTTTTAGCAAATACAATCCTAGCCGCTGTTAATACATTTACAAACAGTTATTTCAAGTCTTTACTATATAACCAAAAGTGCTTTTTTTTTTTTCCAAGAGGCAACTGGGCTTTCAGGTTTTTTTTCTTTGAAGACGTTTCGCTTCTCCTCCAAGAAGAAGCTTCTCCAGTTCGCTTCTCATCCAAGAAGCTTCTTTGGAACTGAAGAAGCTTTGATTTGGATCTCTCTCTCTCTCTCTCTCTCTCTCTCTCTCTCTCTCCTTCTCCTCCTCTTCTCGTTTTCCTTCTTCTTCTTCCCTTCCTTCCTCTTTGTTTCTCTCTCTCTCTCCTTCCTCTCTCTTTCTTTGTCTCTATCTCTCAATATATCTCTCAATATATCTTTCTCTGTCTCTCTCTCTCTCTGCCTCTCTCTCTCTTTCAATATCTCTCTGTCTCTCTCTCTGTCTCTCTCTCAATCTCTTTGTCTCTCCCCCTATCTCTCCTCTCTCCCTCTCTCTCTCTCTCTCTCTTTCTCTCTCTCTCTCTCTCTCTCTCTTCTGTTCAGTTGAGTAATAATTGCTTCGGACGCCTTCTGGGCTATTGATCCGTCGAGGGCTTCAATTCCAATGCAAGGCTGTGTCAGGGATTTAATTGGAGCAATTAATAACTCAACAGCCAGGTGGGGAATCGATAGCCGGATTTCCAAACAGGGAGAGAAGGAAAGCAGCAAGGGAAGGAAGCGTTTTCCCCCACCCCAAGACACACACACACACACCCCTCCCCTCCCCTTCTGTAATGTGGCAGCTGATGGTTGGATGTTTGCACTTCCTTGTTTTATTCACCCCCCCCCCCCCCCCCGTCACCCTCCAACGCTTGATAGATAATTGAGTTGTGTCTTTTTAAAAGGCTTTTGACCTGATTACTCCGTACACCGGAATTGTCTTTGTGCTGTTGATTTGAGCCATCCCGAAAGGCCCCCGAAACACCCCAGCCAGCCATTAAAATGCCTTTTTTCTGCCTGCGGTTTTGATTTATTTGTTTTCTTTTTTTAAAAAAACAACAACAACAAGAACAACAGTGACAGGAAAAGCAAAGCTTGTCTTCCTTTTTCTAGTCAATGGCCTCTTGCATCATGGGTGTGGGAAGCCGGTTAGCCTCTGCTTAAGAGCCAGATCGAAGGGATTTAACCCTGCTGAGTTTTGATCCGCATTCAAGGCCCAGATTAAAAAGCCGCCATGAAACTTCCAATCTCATTACCGAAGCCGCTTCTGCCATCGGTGCCTGGGGTCGAAAATCCCATTTTAAGCCCTGCTCTGGGTGCTTGGCAGCCGCGGACTTCCGTGCAAACATGGCGTGACTTCATTTTTATTTTATTTTTGCCTTTTTTTTCAATCTTGTCCCTCATTCCCTCAGTCCAGGGCCTGCTTCTATTCATTTCTCCTGAGGTCTTTTGTTGCATGCTTCCAGATAATCCCTTCCCCGGGAACATCTTCAAGGCCTATAGAAGGACAGAGCTCTCCACCAGGGTCCGTAATTGCTGCCAGAGGCACTTTCAGATGAACAGAGTTGCAAGGGACCTTGTAGGTCATCTAGTCCAACCACCCCACCCAAGCAGGAGACCCTTACACCATTTCTGACAGATGGCAGTCCAGCCACTTCTTGAAAGCTTCCAGTGATGAAGGTCCCACAATTTCTGAAGGCAACTTCTGTTCCATTGGTTGATTGTTCTCACTGTCAGGAAATTCCTCCTTATTTTCAGGTTGAATCTCTCCTTGATCAGTTTCCATCCATTCTTCCTTGTCTGGCCTTCAGGTGCTTTGGAGAATAGCTTGACCCCCTTCCTCCTCTCTGTGGCAGCCCCTCAAATAATGGAAGACTGCTATTCTGTCTCCTCTGGTCCTTCTCTTCCCTAGATTAGCCAGGCCCAGTTCCTGCAACCGTTCATCGTATGTTTTAGCCTCCAGTCCCCTCATCATCCTGGTTGCTCTTCTCCGCCATCTTTCTCAAGTCTCAACATCTTCTTTATAGCGTGGTGACCAAAACTGGATGCAGTATTCCAGGTGTGGTCTTACTAAGTAAAATGAGGATCCAGCTTGTCGGGGACAAGAAGCTGACTCTGTAAACTGCTTAGAGAGGACTCTAAAGCACTGTGAAGCGGTATATAAGTCTAAGTGCTATTGCTTGTGGTATTTCCTGCTCGCAGCATCTGAGCTAACTAGTGCAAATGTCCTTTTGTCGTGCATCATGTGTCCAGCTCAGCCACACCGCTAAGACTTTCACGAGAGCAGACCTCAGGCATCTCACGAAGGAGCTTAGAGGGCGATCGAGTTTCCTTTGAGTAGATTATTCCTAAATTTGGAGGGCGCTCTTTGGAAAAGGGCCATCAATTAAATTCATCAAATGAGCTGTAATCCATTAATCCAAGGCAGCTGCATGACTTTGGGGTGGGATTACAGCAGTTGGTTTGGCGACAAAAGAACCCATTTTCGAGACAGCGTAAACCATGCACGTGGGAGCCGGACGTTGTGTTGGATTTGGTTGAAAAGAAAGGTTCTGGAGCAGATGGGTAGGAGAAGCCAGCATCTGGGTGGAAGAAGCTTCTGCTTACAGCCTTACTATCTTGAAAACAGATGTGGCTGCTTTAATGAGTCGCAGAGAGTATTGTCGCCCGCCAGCAGCTGACGGAGCTGGCATCAGAGTTGGACAGTGAGGAGATTGGGGAAGAACCTGGGCCAGTCCTGGAGGCTGAGGAAGGCTCGGACGAGGGCTCTGCGTCAGAGGCAGAGATGGGACCAGGGCAGGCTGCCTTCGGAGTTAGACAACAGTGACGCGGAGGAGCTTCTCCAACCAGTTCCCAGCCTATGCATGAGCAGAGCTGCCAAAAGGAAGGAAGAATTAAGAACTCAGGGTCGACTCCGGAGTAAGGCCACACCTCTGAGATGATTGGCCCCTCCCATAGGACACAAAAGATGAGCGAACGGGACAGGAGCTGTTGCAGGAAGCAATTAGTTCTTCTGGCCGATTCAAGATTCTGTTTGACCCTGTGTCAAGTTTGGCCTCGCCCTGCGCTTGGCCATTCGTTCTCTGGCAGCCTTCCAAGTGGGATAAGGTGGGTGTTTATCAACGTTCCCCTGAAAGACTGTTTGTGAAGCCATTCAGGCTGTGAATGGATGTAATTCACAGCCGTGGAAGTAAAAGAGGTTTTTGCCGGGACTAAGGTTGTGGTTTATGCTTTCTAAAGGAAGCCCAGGTCAGAACAGAGGGAGGCTGCAATTCATGGTCTCTCCTTAATTAGCTTCCATCCTTTGCTGTTGTACTGGTGCTTTGGGGAATAATTTGACCCTCCTCTTCTTTTTCTCGGCCGCTAAGATACGGGAAGACTGATATCCTGTCACCCCTAGTCCCAGAGGTGAACTAGAGCAGGGGTCCCCAACCACTGGGCCCCGGACCGGTACCGGTCCGTGGATCATTTTGCACTGGGCCGCAAAGAATGAATAATCGTGATTAAAATATATATAAAAATGCGTTTTTGCTTCCGGGTGTCTTATTTTGAAAGACAAACACTTCCGCCCTCGCCTAACTTCCGCGCTTGACTCTTTGGTGCGTATTTATCCTGCATCAGCAATGCAGGAAGAAGCTTCTGCTTACAGCCTTACTATCTTCGCAAAATGAGCCAGAAACAGAGCTCACTGGAGACTTTTTTTTGGAACGGGTAAGTTACGGGTTCATCGCTTATTTATTTACTATTATTGGAACCTTCACACCCCTACCCGGTCCTTGAAAAAGTGTTTCTGCGTGAAACTGGTCCCTGGTACAAAAAAGGTTGGGGACCACTGGACTAGAGGACCTCCCGGGTCCCTTCCAACTCTGTTCTTCTGTCCCTTCCCAAGGCTCCGTGGCTTGTTACAGCCCCACCGACTGCAATCTAGCAGGTTAAATGATTTTAGCCGCACAGTTTATTAAAACTGGCAAGTGCTCGCTCCAGTTCTTTTCCTGTTCGGCAAGGCTGTCAGAGAGAATAATTGACAGTGGCAGCTGTTCAGGGATTGTTTTAGATGGGGCAGGATGATGACTCTTGATGGACAGCTCTGCGCAAAGGAAGAGAAGGGTTAGAGGTGGGATTTGCGTCGGGCTCCAGGAGAAGCATCGTCCTTAGAAGGAGCAAATGTGTGTCTGTGGGGGGGGGGGGGGCAATGCAAAAGGAACTCAGCACAATGTCCCCTATGCAGGATTTGGATTGGAAACAGACATCCCCAAACCCACACCAGAATTTTAAATGCTTCTTTTTTGAATCCAGAACCTTCTTGACATTGCTTGGAAAAAAACCGCAATGGAAATATTTACGTAACTGTGGGATATTCTGTCCTTTCCCCAGCCATCTGGGGACACCGTTTTCCAGGCCTTCTCCTTGTTAAATCATGATCCCTATTTCACTAAAGCCCCACGGAGTTTCATGATGGTGCATCCCAGTTTTAGAACTGCAGTGTTTTTACAGATTAACAGAGTTGGAAGGGTCCTTGTAGGTCATTTAGTCCAACCCCCCACCCCACCCAAGCAGGAGACCCTACACCATTTCTGACAGAGGACAGTCCAGCCACTTCTTGAAAGCCTCCAGTGGTGAAGCTTCCACAACTTCCAAAGGCAACTTCTGTTCCATTGATTGATCTGACTGTCAGGAAATGTCTCTTTATTTTCAGGTTGAATCTCTCCTTGTTCAGTTTCCATCCATTATTCCATGTCTGGCCTTCAGGTGCTTTGGAAAATAGCTTGACCCCCCTCATTCTCTCTGTGGCAGCCCCTCAGATATTGAAAGACTTCTATCCTGTCTCCCCTGGTCCTCCTCTTCCCTTAGACCAGCTATGCCCAGTTCCTGCAACCGTTCATTATATTATTATTATTATTATTATTATTATTATTATTATTATTATTATTATATATTTGTTTTCTTAAGTTTTCGCGGGTACTTACATGTATGGTATTCAGCTTTGTTCGGGTATTTTCCCATGTCATTATAGTTGTGCTTTTAAAGTTATAGCAACGTTTCGGCAGAATCTCATCTGCCATCATCAGGCTTCTGTATTGTGTTCGTCTGTGAGTCAGACTTTCACAGCCGTTTCTGTTTTAAATTTGGTGCTAGCCTACTGCTGTGCCAGAATGGTTTTTTCTTCATCCTAATTGGTTGGGAGTCTTGGTCTGTGTTTATTGGTCTTGGAGTTTACTGTGTTCTGCTTGATTGGTGTTTCTAATATCTTCTGTCTGTTTTGTGGCTTTTTTTGTCTTGATTGGCTGGCAACATTGTGTTTCCTGTATTGGAGGCTTTTAGTGCAGCTTGGCTCCGAGTAAATGGACGGCTATCATTTATTAGGAAGCTAAGTTTCGTCTGGGTGCCTGGTTGGTGTGTGTTTGAGCTGGAGGTATCAGGAGGAGTCTGTTTGTGCCCAGGTGTTTGCCTGGCTTATGGTGTGGATATTTTTTTGTTTGAGAGTGCAGGCTTCCAGATAATTGACAGTCTGGTGGAGTCATCTATTCATGCTTTCATATATATAATTTTAGTTTCCAGGCCTTTGATCATCTTAGATACATTCAGATTAACAGAGTCAGAAGGGACCTTGTAGGTCATCTAGTCCAACCCCCCCACCCAAGCAGGAGACGCTACACCATTTCTGACAGATACGTATGAAGAACGGTTGCAGGAATTAGGCATGTCTAGTCTAGTGAAGAGGGACCCGGTGGCTCACTGGCTAAGACGCTAAGATTGTCGATCAGAAAGGTCAGCAGTTTAGCGGTTCGAATCCCTAGCACCACGTAATGGAGTGAATTTTCGTTCCTTTTCCCAGCTTCTGCCAACCTAGCAGTTCGAAAGCACGTAAAAATGCAAGTAGAAAAATAGGGACCTTCCCTTTGGTGGGAAGGTCACAGTGTTCCATGCACCTTTGGCATTTAGTCATGCCGGCCACATGACCACGGAGACGTCTTCGGACAGCGCTGGCTCTTTGGCTTTGTAACGGAGATGAGCACCGCCTCCTAGAGCCAGAAATGACTAGCATGTATTATGTGCGAGAGGAACTATTACTTTACCTTTTACAAGGAAACTCACTGAGCCAATGTCTCACTTAACAACAGAAATATTGGGCTCAAATGTGGTAGTAACTCGAGGACCCCCTTTATCCTATCCATCCCGTAGTGGAAATAGCCTATAGTGTCCGCCTCTACAAGGAGAATTGCAACTCTCCTCTCTACTTAGTGGAAATCTCACTGGGAAAAAATACTTTCTTCAGATGTTGCAATGAAAAGAGGCAGGATCGATATAAAGCCACATGGGAGATGTCTCGGCTGCCGGTGTCGACACGTCTAATGGGATGTAGGAGATAACATGGTGCCTTTTTGTTAAGGAACATTTGGTTGTATCTGAAATGCCTCTGGTGGACATCTCGGAAGAGCAGCTAAGATGATCAAAGGCCTGGAGACTAAACCATTTGAAGAACGTCTGCAGGTTTGGGGTCTGGCTAGTCTAAAGAAAAGGAGAATTAAGGGGTGACATGATATCAGTATCCCAGTATTTGAGGGGCCGCTGCCCCCCAAAGAAGAGGAGATCAAATTATTCTCCAAAGCACCAGAGGGCAGGATAAGAAACAATGATTGGAAACTGATCAAAGAGAGAAGCAACCAGGAATTAAAGGGAAACTTCCTAACAGTGAGGATAATTAACCGGTGGAACAGCTTGCTTCCAGAAATCATGGGCGCTTCATCACTGGAGGTTTTTAAGAAGCGACTGGACAGTCACTTGCCTGAGATGGTATAGGTTCTCCTGCTTGAGCAGGGGGCTGGACTAGAAGACCTCCAAGGTCCCTTCCAGCACTATTCTATTCTAAATCTGTCCTGCCAGGGGGTGGGGGAAAAAAAACTACATTGGCAACGTGTTTCTTGATTCTAATATCTCCTGGGAAGTTTCTAAGTGGTCTACTTGAGTTAGGAAGAAAAGAAAGAGCTTTATCTAATCCCTAACCGAGTTTGTGCCAAGACACAATTCATGATAACTGTCAAGCAGGCTTGTGAAGGGAAAGAGCCGAAGCTGATGTGAATCCAGCTTTAATTAAGGTTGAAAAATTGGAGTTGACTGCTGAGTCTTTGGCAAATTAGCTCAAGTGTATTATTGCGATGGAAATTAACTACTCTAGAACTTGGGGAAAATAAACAACGTGTCTGCCTTTGCAGGGTTTCTATAGAATTGCCAGCTTGTTTAGGACTGGGCTGGAAATCAGGAAGGCAGAATTGGGACCGTCAGATGCCAAGATGGAAGCAGAAGCTCTGGATATGTATTTTTGTTGTTGTTGTTGTTTTGAAAGCCTCCAAGACGTTTAAGAGAGCCAGTCATCCTTGGGGCTCTTCCAGACTATAATGATGAAAAATGGAAAAGACCATCTGTTAGGTGATTTATCTTTATGTAGTTAACAGCAGGTTGGCCCGGAAACTAGTTTGCAAAGAGGTTCACCTTGACCCCCTCTAAAAAAAAATAAAAAGGAACTTGGCTTGTCAAATGTAAACAAGGTTTCTAGAGGTTTTCCCTGTTCTGTAGCAATAGCACTTAGGCTTATATACCGCTTCACAGTGCTTTCCGGACCTCTCTAAGCAGTTTGCAGAGTCAGCCTCTTGCCCCCAACAAGCTGAGTCCTCATTTTTGGTCAGGATTGAACTGCTGGCAGTCAGCAGAATTAGTCTGCAATACTGCATTCTAACCACTGGGAGGGAAGGAAGGAAGGAAGGAAGGAA
>NW_020716848.1:600530-613412 GCF_900518725.1 Notechis scutatus | reverse complement strand
ACTTAGACTTATATACCACTTCCCAGTGCTTTACAGCCCTCTCTAAGCGGTTTACAGAGTCAGCCTCTTGCCCCCAACAATCTGGGTCCTCATTTTACCCACCTGAGAAGAATGGAAGGTTGAGTCAACCTTGAGCCGCTCAGAATCGAACTGTTGGCAGTGGGCAGAGTTAGCCTGCAATACTGTATTCTAACCACTGCACCACCACAGCTCTGTACCTATAATACGAATGCTGGAAGCTAAGCTTCTTGTACATAGAGCGAAGGAGAAGGTTTATAAAAGAATAGCAGAGTTGGAAGGGACCTCGGAGGTCTTCTAATCCAACCCCCTGCCCAAGCAGGAGGCTGCCATTCCAGACAAGTGGCTGTCCAGTCTCTTCTTAAAAGCCTCCAGTGATGGAGCACCCACAATTTCTGGAGACAAGTTGTTCCAATGATTAATTGTTCTCACTGTCAGGAAATTTCCACTTAGTTCTAGGTTGGTCCTCTCCTTGATTAGTTTCCGTCCATTGTTTCTTGTCTTTCCTTCAGGTACTATGGAAAATAGGCTGACCCCCCTCTTCTTTGGCGGTAGCATTGTTTGTCCTAACCTGTGGAAGACATGATCCATTTTGTAGAAAGGGGACCTTCCTAGTTTGGAGATGATGAGAACTTCCTTGATCGATTTCTTCTTGATGGTTCTTCCTGCAAATAAACCTTCAATGAGCATCCATTCCGGTTTTAGTTTTGCTTTTGAGACGGGAATTGAAAACCACTGGGATCCATCTTTTAAGTTGAAAGCAAAGGATGTTGTCGTGGAACCATAACAACAAAAGAAGAATAACCTTGTTTGAATAATGGGATGTTCTCTCCGGCCACAACTTTCCTTCCATGAGCTGAGAAAAAAAAAAAAAAAAAACTTGCGTGTAACCTTTTTGCTTTTATATCCCCTTCCCCTGTCTTCTTGTTGTAGGTCCAACGTCGAATGACAAGGCCGAAACAAAAGCAGGAAACCTCCCTAAAATCTCCGGGTTAGAACGCAGCCAGGAACTGAACACAGACCTGCCATTCGTCCTACCCCTCTCCAGCCCGCCACCTACCGCAACCATCGTGACGTCCAGCTCTTCGGTACCCACGTCAAGCACCCGGGCTAGCCCGCTCTTGAAAAAGGAACCCTTGGTCCCAGCACCAGCACCTCCGAGGCTCACCCCTCAGCCACAGCCTCGTCCGCAGTCACAACCTCAGCCTCGTCCGCAGTCGCAACCTCAGTTGTTGCCCGAGCTCCGGACACAGCTGCCGAGTCATATCCCCCCACCTCTCAGTTATCAGGTCCATCACCAAGTGGCCCACAACGGAATCAATAATATCAGGTAGGGACCGCCAAGGTTGATTGGAAGGCGCTCTTCTCTGCAGCCTTTGTGTGTGTGTGTGTGTGTGTGTGTGTGTTTGCTTTTGCGTGTTTTCAAGCTAGCACCCAACTCAAGGGTTTGGACCATCGTTGGCAGAGTGCAAGCAACCAGGACAGCTCCGAGATTGGGCCAGATACATCTCTTTATTGTTGATCCACCAGTTTACAAGAAATTCACCAGGCTGTCTGCCTCCCCTTGGGAAAGGCACATATATAGACCTAAGGATTTGACTTCAAACACTTCCTTCCCCAATTCATCTCTAAGCTGGAATGTCTTTTAACTCCCCTAACCAGGGCCTCCAGCCAGCGGTTCCACCACAATCATTTCCTGGATTCCTACCCCAAATTCCTCAAAGTTTGTGGGAGCAGGAACATGGCAGTGAAGGTTTTCTGTGGTTTTTGCAAACCCTTCTCTATCTCCATGCACCGGGCTTGAAAAATCACATGAGTTTTTGACAGCATTAATAGAATAGAATAGAATTCTTTATTGTCCAAGTGTGATTGGACACACAAGGAATTTGTCTTGGTGCAAATGCTCTCAGTGTACATAAAAAGAAAAGGTACATTCGTCGAGAGTCAAGAATCATAAGGTACAACACTTAATGATAGTCATAGGGTACAATAAGCAATCAATCATACTAGGAAACAGTCAATATAAATCGTAAGGATACTAGCAACAAGGTTACAGTCATAGTCACAGGTGGGACGGGATGGGTGAAAGGAAGGGAGGATTAATACTTATAGTGTAGTGCAAACTTAGTAAATAGTTGGACAGTGTTGAGGGAATTATTTGTTTGGCAGAGTGATGGCGTTGGGGGGAAAACTGTCCTTGTGTCTAGTTGTTCTGGTGTGCAGGGCTCTATAGTGTCATTTTGAGGGTAGGAGTTGAAACAGTTTATGTCCAGGATGTGAGGGGTCTGTAAATATTTTCACAGCCCTCTTTTTGACTCGTGCAATATACGGGTATAAAGAATACAGGGGAGTTTTTCCAGGTCTCCCAGCTCCTGGTGGGTTAAGTGGAGGGATATGATAAAGGTAGAGGAGGCAAGTGCCAGGATAAGGAGACCAAAAGTTGTGGAGGATATTTCTCATTCTGTTCTTGAGGGAAGACCCTCAGAACATCACGGTTAACCCGAGTGGAGGATAAAATATCACGAAGAACGTCAAGTTGGGAACAGCGAGTCCATCTCAGATGCACCGAACTGGAAGGAAGGTTCAAGGAAGAAGAGACTTAAGGTCATCCGACTAACGCCGGACCTAATTCAGTTGTCAGAAGGAGCATTTCTCTGTGAGTTCTGGAACAAGAGTGTCCAGAAGTTCTAATTCTGAAAAACCTGAAGTCCAAGAAGAAGGCTAGTCTACCCACTGAAAAAACTTCTGTTTTCTCGGCGATAGAGTGCTTGGGATGCTTTCAAGAATGAGGGTGTTATTTTGTAGACTACCTGGTCCTTCTCTAACCATGTTCTTCTTCTCTCTCTCCTCCCCAACCCCGTTTCTTCTGTTTCTCTTCACAGCAGAAGCAGCAGCGCCAGCAGCGCCACGAGCATTAGCCTCCCCAAGCACCTTTCTCTCTCCCCACAGATCCCACCCCACCATTCCTCTGGCCCCGTGGTGCCCCTTTCCATCTCCAACCTTGCCGCTTCGCACTTCCCTCTCCGATCGCAGTCCCAACACCAGCATCATCCGGCCATGTTCGCCACCCCTCCCACGCTGCCGCCCCCACCTCCAGCCTTGCCCACCAACAGCCTTGTGATCCCGGGACACCCTGCAGGTAAGTCCCACCTGGCTCTCTGGACGCTAGACTAAGATACATTGGCCACCCCTTTGAAAGAGGTACGTGATTAAGTACCTCGGTCAAGTACGTCACTAACCTTTGGGCCCAAAAGACCAGGTCCGTGTGCGAAGGTCCAATTGAACTACTCTATTGCTAAAAGACCGCGCGCAGGAATCTTCTCAACTCACGCTAGGAATCAAGAACGGGAATCTTCTCAGTTTCTGCTAGGCATGAGATAGGAGTCAGCGGAATTTAAGGGACGTTGTTCGCTTGTAACTACATAGGGATTCGAGGCTGATTCCCCCTTTTCACTCTGCCCTCAGGTCCTGCCACTCCTCCTGCAGTAACAAGAATCAAAACCAGCCAGGAAAAACGAGACAAGAAACTAGGGCTCTTTTGAGTTTTAATCTCAATGTCAGGCTTCTGAGTAATGCTGAAAGCAAAACTGAAAGCAAAACTCCGAGGCAGGTAGATTCCTCAAATAACAGGTCTATTGGATACACCGTACTGGCGCCACTGGCGAAAGCCAACTCTAAAAGTTCCTGCAGTTTTCACCTAATTAAAAAGAGAGTATTTTTTTCCCCTTTCCCCAAGCCATCAGCCAATAGAGTCCAATAGAGATGCTGGCAGGTTGCTTGGTTACTCCGCTCCTCCTCTCTCAGCCACCTTTTGGAATGACCTTGGATCCCACAGGAAAAACTTGGCTTTGACGGCAAAAGCCAGCTATTTTCCCCCTTCCCTGTCCCCTCTTTTGCCTCGAGGCAACTATGACGTCGCAAACATGGCCTCAGCCAGGTTCGCTCCAGGGTTGACACTCAACTTTCTTTGAACAGACATAACCCCGCAGTGGCTCAAAAAAAAAACCCATCATCTCTTTTGAGTTAAATGTTCCACTCTGTCCATCCTTTTTTTTTCCTGCAAGTCTCGGCCTCTGCCCCCGGATAAATAGTAGCATGCTGCTGGAGCAGAGAAATGCTTAGCCCCGTGGAGTTATAAAATAGGAGTGAATTAAATCTGATATCCTCCAGATGTGTGGAGCTTCCTAGCCAAGATGGGAATTGGGACTTGAGCCATGAAATTCCAGCACATGTGGAGAAGCACCGAGAAGTTTTGCATCAGAGATGCCATTTTACATAGAATTCCCCTGTTCTACCTAACATGCAGGTTTCATCCTTAGTAGTAGATGGACCATTTAAAAAAAAAAAAATTAAACCTTACCACACATCCCTTTTTTGACAATTCCTTCCCAGCTGCAAAATTCTTCCAGCAAAAACACTGATTTTTATGTGCCATCACTGTGGGAAAACAGTGAGACCCGGCATTCATCGTTATTCATTTATGGATGCAAAACGAATTCCACAATAACATTCACAGTTGGGAATTAATCAACGTATGCAAATGACATTGCTATCCTTTTGCAGGACAAGCGAAAATTCAGGACTGAGCCTACATATGAAGCACGGCTAAACTAGGAAATATGGGGGGAAATTGTTTTGGTGGACAGCAGTCCTTCCTCTAGAAGGCAAATAAACATAGGCAATAAACATTCACACATGCAATAATATTATTTCTCCATGTTCCAGATTTTGGGCACGTGCTCCCCCTTATAAAGCTGGACACCTGTATTCCTGGAGGAAGCAAAACTTCTATTGATTTTTTGATTCACAAGATTTGAAACTTTCCCTGAATATTTCAAAGGATGGATTCATTTCAGGGCTCTCTGTGCCCTGTAAGATCCCCTTTATAGTTTTCCGTTGCCTTACATTTGCTCCTGCAGCAGCTGGGATCTCTGGTGGATTTCTCCAGAGTTAAAGGCCCCCTTTTGATCTGACTCTGTAATTCACGCATTCGGATTAAATGGTGAAATCCACACACGCACAAAAGCAACAGTCCTAAAACACCAACAAGAGAGAGAGAGAGGGAGAGAGAGAGAGATTGTAGAGCGAAGAAAGAAAACCAGATCGCTCGGGGATTAAAATAGCTGCACATGTATGCCAACACCTTCTCCTATTTCCTATGCAAAGCTAGTTCCGAAGTGAGAAAGAGGAGCTTGGAAGAGAGAGATTTTATAATCGCTAATAGCAATGATGCTTTTTGGTTCTCCCATTTCCTCCTCGGAAGGTTTTGCAATTCAACAGATAGGAAATAAGAGAAGAAAGTGGCCGTCGCGGTGCTGTAGGCTGAACTTCCGTAGTTCCCATCTCCATTGGACCTTTTTCTTATAAGTTTGCCTTCAGTCCCGGAGACTTAAATCAGAAAGATGTCGGACTGAATTTGTCCATCCAGACCTGCTTATCCAGAACCTTATTCAGTGGGGCAACTCCAGAGTGGGGCAGAAATGTTGAGGTAGAGCCATGATGGCAGGTGCCACAAGTGGCACTTAGAGCCATCAGTGTGGATATGCGAACCCCAGCCAAACTTACCTGCACTGCGCATGTGTGCGCCTCCTAGCTGATTTTCAGCCCATTTGAGGCCATTCTTGCCCTCCTGGAGGCTCAAGGGCAGCCTTGGAAGGCTGAAAAATGGGCCTTCCAGAAAGTGAACTGCCGAAACTGGCCTGCCAAGGCTACAGAGGCTTTCCTTGAGCCTCCAGGAGGGTGAAAACGGCCTCCCCTGGGCTCCAGAGGCCCTCCGGAGGCTGAAAACGGGCACTTCTGGTATTTCCGGAAGGCCCGTTTTTCAGCTTCCCGAGGCTGCAGAGGCTTCCTTCGAGCCTCCGGGAGGGTGAAAGCAGCCTCAAACGGACCGAAAATCAGCTAGGAGGCACACGCATGCAAAGTGCAGGTAATGGGATGGGGTGGGGGGTGTTGTGCGTGCATGCGCAGGGGGCAGCACATTGTATGGTGGGTGCCGGCACGTGTGCATTTTCGGCACACCACAACCAAAAGGTTCGCCATCACTGAGGTAGAGGCGGGATGACCCATCTATCAGGGTTTCCTCCCCTGACTAAGGTTGGATATGACGTCTCCTTCATTTCTTTGAGCTCAGGGATCCTAGCACTGAATGATGGGTCAGGTAGCAGGTGAGGACCAAGTCCTCGGTCTAGAACCCTGCAAAGCTGCTGCTAATCAGGGTCCTCACCAAATTGTACTACTTTAATAATAAGCCCATTTTCTGTTCACCTCCCCAAATCGCTCAACATTGCTGTAGCGAGGAAGTCCTGTTTTCTGACCCGGCTTCCAAACAAACCCACTGTAGTTAAATAAATGTCCCCTTTATTAGGAGCGCCAGCAGCCCTGGGCAAAAAGTCTTTGTCTCACCACAGGCTAACAAGTCTGTCCAGCAGGGAGATGAATAGTTTTCTGTCACATCTATTCCTCTCCGCCCCCTGCCTTTTATCCCCAGAGCTAGCAGCAGTGGCTCTTCTGTCCCAAGGACCGGCCCATAGATTTCCACTGCTCTCCTCTCCTCTGCTTTCTGTGCATCCACGCATCAGACACTGGACCCAGCTGTTCCTCCTCTTCTTCATCAGCCACCTCCAGACCTGAGGGCTGTTGACTCTCCATCTGAGAGCTGACGGACGGCCCAGGCTCCGCCTCTCTCTCTCTCTCTCTCTCAGCCAGCTCCATTCCTTCTTCCCCTTCGGAGCTCTCAGGTTGCCTTGATGCTGCCCTGATTCCCACACCACCTCCTCCTGATTTAGCTGCTGGAGGAGCCGGTGGCCAAGAGGCCACACAACAGGTCCTGAAAAATTGGTTCTGACCCAGTTTAAATCATTAATTTGACTCCAATGCACCATTCAGGTCTCTGGCATTTGTTTATTGGTACAATCCGATGCTTCAAACCCACATCACTTTAGAGAAACAAAAATCCAAGGCACGAGATCATCTATTGCCCAAAAGGAGGCTTGGGAACAACCTCATTGCAACCCAAGTCACATCACATTAATATTTCATCCGGGTATTTCCAGCAACGTAAGAAATCTGGATTTCAGGTTCAAGCCACTTTGAGGACTCTTAATGGCTTTTATCCATCGCTTGGGAGATAACTCTCAGGTCTCCATTTCAATGCGGCTTGCAATGTTGGCTTTGCATGATCTGGAAGGGGTTTTGAAGGGCGGCTTTGAAAAGATGGACATGCAAGGAGGGAGTGGGGTTGAGTGGGGTTTGGAGGGAGTGGGGTTGAGTTTGGGTTTGGGTTTGGGAGGTCCACTTCTAGAAGAAGATAGGAGAAGCCATGACTTAGTTGTTTTTCCCTGGCCCATTAAGGACACGAAACATAATCTGGTTGATGGGCCTTATCTGTCCCACCAACCTGAAACCAAAGTTGCAAGGAACCATGTAGACTTTTAAGGACCAACCTCTTATTCATCGCAATGCATGAAGTTCCTCCAGAGATGTTGGTGGGGTTGGAAGAAGAGATGGAGACATCGCTGGGTTGCCCTTCTCTCAGCTCCCAAATTTGTTCTCCCGAAAGCAAGATCAGTCATGACCCCTCGGGGTCTCTGGGGTTGGTCAGTGGTGGTGGGAAGGGGCTGAATGTTGCTAAAAAAACAACAACCCACCCCCCAAAAAACTGTTTTCTACTGTGGTGGCTCATTGTATTCTCTCTTGTTCTTTAGATACCAGCCTGTTGATATCATTCAACCAACCAATCATGTATTGCCAGCCTCATTCGGGGATTCTGATTGGTACATTGTCACAGGCATCTCTCTTACCTCCACCAATGAGTTCTCACGTAGAAAACCATCACAGCATGACGTGCAGAAATAGGGAATGCCAGGTGAATGTTTTGAATTATTTTACCTCTACGTTTTTTGTGGAACTCACAGGCTGCTGGGCCCTGGTGTCTTTGTTTGTTTGTTTGTTTTCCCCTCCCCACTCTCTCCCTCTCTCTTTCTCTCTCCACCTCTCTTTCCCTCCGTCCCTCCTCTCTTCCTCTTGCTCCCCCTCTCTCTCTCCTCTCTCTCCCACTGTCTTTCTCTCTCTCTCTCCCTTTCTCTCTCTCCCTCTCCCCTCTTTCCCCCTCTCCTTCCCCCTCTCTCTTCTTTTTCTCCCTCTCGTCCTCTCCCTCTCCGCCTCTCCTTCCCTCTCTCTCTTCTCTCTCTCCCTCTCCCCCTCTATTTCCATCCCCCTCTCCCTCCTCCTCTCTTCCTCTTGCTCCCTCTCTCTCCTCTTTCTCTCTCTCTTTCCCTCTCTCCCCCCCCTCTCCCCCTCTCTCCCTCTTTCCCTCTCTCTTTCCCTCTCTCCCCCCTCTCTCCCCCTCTCTCTCCCTCTTTCCCTCTCTCTTTCCCTCTCTCCCCCCTCTCTTTCTCTCTCTCTTTCCTCCCCACTCTTCTAGATCACGAGCTGCTTAGACAAGAACTGAACAATCGGTTTTTGATTCAGATTGCGGACAGGACTGGCGGCTTGCTCGGTCTGGTGCCGATGCTGAGGGCGGAGTTCCATCAGCACCAACACACTCACCAACACACCCATCAGCACACAATCAATCCTTTCCCGTCCAGCCTGCCCCAGAAGCCGCACTCTGCACCTCCCCTGGTGCGTACCCCTTCCCCAAACGTGTGGATAAGTAAGAAATGCCTCTGGTTGACCCTGGTTGAAGGATGTCCCAAACTGGTCTCTTTCCGCTAGTCCAAAGGATGTGTTGCTTTTAAGACACAGTTGTGGTTGCAGCTTTTTGCCACAAAACAAACATGGGGGTAATTTGCTACTGCTGTTTCTTAGTTATTACCTTTATTTTATCTGTTTGCAGGCAGGAGGGAGGGTTGTGGTCTCAGATATTCTACTAAGGCAGACCTGGGCATTTAGATATGTCTAATCTAACCCTTGGTGTGACATGATAACAGTATTCCAATATTTGAAAGGTTGTCACAAAGAAGAAAAGGTCAAATTACTCTCCAAAGCCCCTGAAGGCAGGACAAGAAGCAACGGCTGGAAACAAATCAAGGAGAGAAGCAACCTAGAACTAAGGAGGAATTTCCTAACAGCGAGAACAATTTAATTAGTGGAACGAAGTGGCAGTGCTCCATCACTTGGAGGTTTACAAGTAGAGGCTGGACAACCATTTGTCTGACATGCTATCGGGCAGGGGTGTCAAACTCAAGGCCCGGGGGCCGGATCCAGCCCGCGGTGCCAGAGAAATTGGAGCTCGGGAGGGCTCCTCCCAAACTCCGTTTTCGCTGGCCATAGGTTGCAGGAGGCCATCGCAGCTGAAAACGGAGCTCGGGAGCCGCTCAGGCCACCACAGGCGCCCCCGACACGAGTGACGCTGAGCTGGCCACACCCACCCAGCCTCCCAAGGTCAAACACAACCCCGATGCATCCCTCAATGAAATCGACGCCCCCCCCCCCCCTATAGAGTCTCCTACTCCATCAGGGAGTTGTGACTAGAAGACCTCTCCAGGTCCCGTCCAACCCTTTTGTTCTAAGCCCCCTGAGAATCAGAAGAGCCAAACAAAGAGAGTCTTGAATGGCGAAAGGCATTTGGCGTGTCGGGGGAAACCCGCAACCCCCCCCCCCCCCGGCATGTTCTTAAAACTCCAGAGCAGCCATCTTCCTTCCTTTCATGGGGCCCCCTCATCCTGCCGTAATCATCCAGCCGCCCGTGAAAATATTCTCCCCTCCGTTGCTATCCCAATCAGTGCCACCCAGTAGCAGTGGGAACGTTTGTTTCTGTCCCGAATGTTAATATTTGGCTTGAGGAAGCCAAGACCCCATCAATAAGTGTCTGTACGTTCGACACTGACCAGGCTCTGTGTGGCTGTTGTGTTTGTTTACGGCACGGCTGAAAGGCTAATTCAGGTATTCGGGTTATTTGAACGTTTCCTTCCCAAGAAGCCCGGCTAGTCGAATTGCTGCCCACCCACAAGCAACTTCCTGCTTTGCCCCCCCCCCCCCACCCCCAAAATGTCACAGCCCGTTAGGGTCCAAATTGGTTGGTTGGAAACACAGCGACTCTTTGACTCGGCGGGGAAGGGAGATCGCTTCTCCCGTCCTTTGGCCTTTTTTAAAAAAAAGAAAACTTCACAGCAACTTCTGTGCCTTTAGAAAAACAGGCTACCGGAATTGGAAGGGACCTTGGAGGTCTTGTAGCCCAACCCCATCGTTCCATTAGGAGACCCTATACCGGTGGTGGCTAACCTTTTTGGGCTCCTGGGCCAAAAATTGTGCCTGGGCTGGCACTTGCACGCTCACGTGCCAAGACCCAGAAGGCAATGCGCGTCCCCCGCACGCCCCCTGCACATGTGCACACAATGCCCCCAAGCCGCCGCCCCCTTCCCTGCACTGCACCTCACAGCTAATTTTCAGCTGGTTTGAGGCCTTTTTCGGCCTCCCGGAGGCTTGAAAAAAAGCCTCTGCAGGCCGAATAGGCCCGTTTTGTCACTTCCGGTATTACGGGAAGTGACAAAACAGGCAGGGGTGCGATTCAAATTTTTGACAACCGGTTCTGTCCGCGTGGCTTAGGTGGTGGGCATGGCTTGGTGGTCATGTGACTGGCTGGGCATGGCCAACTCCATATCCCTCACATCGAGGCACGCATCTCCTCGCCTGGCCTCTCATGACTGTGGGGATGCTGCAACAGTCGTAAGAGTGAAAAACGGTCGTAAGTCACTTTTGTCAGTGCCATTGTAACTTTCAATGGTCACTCCACACAAGCAAAGTACCAGCAAAGGAGGGGAAAAAAACTCCAGAGAAGTTCCTGAGACAGGAAGTCTAGTCCTGCCAAGAATGTAATAAGGGTTAACGGAGAGGCAGTTTCTGTAAGCGACACCAGAATGTTTCCTTCCTGCCTTCCTTACAGGATTAGCCCTGTAATTTCTTCTAACAACCGGTTCTCCCAACTGCTTAGAATGTTAACAACCGGTTCTAGCGAATAGGTGCAAACTGGCAGAATCAAGCCTATTCTATTCTCTTGTTTTCTTTTCTGAAAACAAGCCTATTCATCCTGCAGAGGCTTTTTTCAAGCTTCTGGGAGGCTAGAAAAGGCCTCAAACCAACCGAAAATCAGCTGTGAGGCACGCGCATGCACAGTGAATCCTGTGGCTCGCATGCCAGCACAAATGGTCTCCGTGACACCTGTGGCATGCGTGCCATAGGTTTGCCATCACGGCCCTATACCATTTCACATAAACGACTCTCCAATCCCTTCTTAAAAAGCCCCCAGTGATGGAGCACCCACTCTTATTTATCACGGTTTGTGTTCATTGGCCCAGGTAATTATACAACATACTATCCACAGGCTGGAAGGGACCTGGGAGATCTTCTAATCCAACCTCTTGATCGAGCTGAAGACCCTATACCAGGGGTCTCCAACCTGTGACTCTGGAGCTGCATGCGGCTCTTTGGGCCCTCTGCTGTGGCTCCCTGTTGGGTGATCCCACCCCTGGCTGGCCCCGCCTCTCACCCTCCCCTCCCAGTCACTCCTTTCCTGGCCTGAGAAGGTAAAACACAAAAGACAAAAATGAGAGGGAGGGACGGGGAGAGAGAGAGAGAGAGAGAGAGACCCATTTCCCACAGAAAACACCGGGAGCCACAAAACCTGGCTAGGCAAGGCGGGTGTGTGTTTGTGTGTCATGTGAGTGGGTGAGAGTGAAATTGAGTTGGCCATGCCCACCCCGGGTTTGTGGCTCCTGGTGTATTTTGTTTTCTGTGGGGAACGGGTCCAAATGGCTCTTGGAGTGTTTAAGGTTGCAGACCCCTGACCTTTTCCAGCAGTGGGGAACCTTTTTGGCACCGAGTGCTGAAAGCACGCACATATGCAAAATGCAACACACACACACCCCATGCATGCATGCATGCATCCCGCCTCCCGTGCATGCACGACAGAGGCCCGAAGACCAGCTGGCCAGCGGGGAGTACACATGCATGCGCGTTGGAGCTGAGCTGGGGCGACAGGGCACGTGCCCACAGAGAGGATTCCGCATGCCACTTGTGGCACGCGAGCCATACGTTTGCCACCATGGTCCTGTACCATTTCAGACAAATAGCTGTCCACTCTCTTCTTTGGAGCATCCTCAATTTCAGGAGGCCAGCCCTTCCACTGATTAATTCTTCTCACCGTCAGGAAATTCCTCCTTAAATCTCTTTCCTTAATGATTTTCCACCCATTACTTCTTACCCTGGCTTCAGGTGTTTTGGAAAACACGTCAACCCCCTCTTCTCAGCCCCTCAAGTACTGGAAGACTGTTATCATATCACACACACACACACACACACACACACACGGTCCTTCTCTTCCTTCGTTCCCTGTAAAACGGGGCAAAATTCACTTTACAACTCTCTCACTTAGCCCCAGAAATTTGGGGCTCCGTTGTCATAAACCGAGGACTTCCGGTAACTAAATAAAATGTGACTGACTCCTTCCCCGGCCCCTCAGTCCTGCCTTTAGCAAAGGCCGGGCTCAACATTTCTTCCCAACCCTGTCAAAACAGGGTTCAGGGTTTTGCAACTCTGCGTATTATTATTATTATTATTATACACAAAAACGACAGTGTACACAGCAAACGAGATAACCATGCTGGGTTTCGTATCACAAATCACTAGTCGAACCCTTCCCGAGAGTTTATGATTGCGTGATGTATCGGCGGATTATGCGAGCAGATCCCAGTAAGGTGGCCTTTCTGCAGCTGACCAATGGTGATCTTGTCAGCGCCAATTGTTTTCAAGTGCTTGCCTAGGTCTTTAGGCACAGCACCCAGTGTGGCCAGTACCACTGGAACCACCTGCACTGGTTTATGCCAGAGTCTCTGCAGTTCGATTTCTCAAGTCCTGATATCTGGT
>NW_020716848.1:574843-589902 GCF_900518725.1 Notechis scutatus | reverse complement strand
GGAAGAAAGGAAGGACAATGGAAGGAGGGAGGGAGGGAAGGAAGGAACGAGGAAGGAAGGAGGGAGGGAGGACAATGGGAGGGAGGGAAGGAAGGACAATGGGAGGGAAGGACAATGGGAAGGGAGGACAATAGGAAGGAAAGGTAGGCAGGTAGGTAGGTAAAATAACCACACCTGGATTCTGTTTGTCTAAGAAAAGACAAAGGAAAATTCAGACAAACTTTCACGCTTCTGTTATTATAACCAGCAACATTAATGTGGCCTGAACTTCAGCTCCCAGAATCCCCCAGCCAGCAAAGAATGCTGGGAGTTGTCCACACACCTCTTAGAGTTGCTATGGTTGAAAAACACGGGCTGTCCTTCCTGATGTGGCTCAACTTCCTAATATTATTTATTTATTCAACATTTCAATGTTTAAAAACAGTTTCCACTCTTTACAACGATTCTGTAAGTGTTCACACTGATTAACAAAGTCTATAACTATATCGATTACTTCTCCATTCTGTTTACTTATACTGTTATTTCCCAATTTAACTTATAACACTATTAACATATATGTGTGTGTGTGTGTATGTGTGTATGTGTATGTATGTATGTGTGTGTGTGTGTATATATATATATATATATATATATATATATATATATATATAAAACATTAAATAACAACTTCCATGGGTGACCCATTCATGGGATGCAGCCTTGTGAGTCATCTTAACTACAGCATTTGGACCATTTCTGAGCCACTCCCGAGAGCGGAAGAAGACTGATGTACTCTGCTTTTATTTTTAATTAAAATTAAAACAAGGAAGCGGAGGAGATCCATTTAACTTTTTGTGGAAGGAATTAACGTCTCTGGAGCCGGCTGCATTTAGCTGACCTGGCTTGATTCCTAAAGAGCTCAGCAAATCAAACCTGATTAGCCTTCAGTTGGCATCTTCCAGTTAGGCACAAAGGCTGCAGGCGAGGCTGAGATGTTGAAAAGGGAGAAAAAGAAATGCCAGATGAAAGAAGGGATAAAGCTGTTCTGCACGGCTGCCAAGACCAAGTCGTCGAGGGTGGCAATTAAAAGGGGGCGAATTAAAAAGAAATTCACCTGGATCCAGCTGGGGCACAGCTAATATTTCCAAGAAAGCAAAAGTCCCTTTTAAAAGGGGAAATGGAATTGACACAGTTCCAGGCCTCTGAACATTACAGATTACAGATAATCAGAGTTGGAAGGGACCTTGTAGGTCATCTAGCCCAACCCCTCTGCTCAAGCACCATTTCTGACAGAGGGCAGTGAAAGCCCTCTTGAAAGCTTCCAGGGATGAAGCTCCCACAACTTCCAAAGGCAACTTCTGTTCTATCAGTTGATTGTTCTCACTGTCAGAAAATTCCTCCTTATTTCCAGGTTGAATCTCTCCTTGGTCAGTTTCCATCCATTGTTCCTTTTCTGGCCTTTGGGTGCATTGGAAAATAGCTTGACCCCCTTCCTCCTCTCTTTGGCAGCCCCTCAAATACTGGAAGGCTGCTCTCCTGTCCCCCCTGGTCCTTCTCTTCCCTAGACCAGCCAGGCCCAGTTCCTGCAACCATTCATCATATGTTTTAGTCTCCAGGCCAATGATAATCTTACATAGATTAAGATTAACTGAGTTGGAAGGGACCTTGTAGGTCATCTAGTCCAACCCTCCACCCAAGCAGGAGACCGTACACCATTTCTGACAGATGGCAGTCCAATTCTTCTTCTTGAAAGCCTCCAGGGATGAAGCTCCCACAACTTCCAAAGGCAACTTCTGTTCCATGAGTTGATTGTTCTCACGGTCAGAAAATTTCTCCTTATTTTCAGGTTGAATCTCTCCTTGGTCAGTTTCCATCCATTATTATTCCTTGTCTGGCCTTCGGGTGCCTTGGAAAACAGCTTGACCCCCTCTTCTCTGTCATCTTCAACTTACGACCACAACATGACAAGTCGTCCTTGACTTATGACCGCAACTGAGACCAAAATTTCTGTGGCTAAGTTGAGATTGTTGTTAAGAGAATTTTGCCACATTTTTAGCACCTCTTTTCCCACTGTTGTTAAGGGAAGCACCACGGTTGTTAAAGCCAGCAACGTGCTTGTTAAGTGATTCTGGCTTCCCCGTTGAATTTGCTCATCGGAAGGTGGCGAAAGGGGATCCCGTGACCCCCCGTCATAAGTGGCCAAGCATCTGAATTTTTATCACGTGACCAAGGGGATGTTGCAAGGGTTGTTAAGTGTGAAAAATCACTTTTTTTCAATGCCGTTGTAACTTTGAACGGTTGCTAAAAGGAATGATTTTAATTTGAGGACTATCCTTATTCTGGATGGATGGATGGATGGATGGATGGATGGAAGGAAGGAAGGAAGGAAGGAAGGAAGGAAGGAAAATGAAATTTTGAGCTCAATTGTGGCTTTATTGCTCAGGGTCGTTGAATGTTCCTTCCTGTTTGCTAGCGTCACATCGAAGCATTTTGCTAGAACGGTAAACTCACCGACATTTTCATTTTTTTCTTCTTCTAGACTTCGAATCCAATCGATGTGGCCAGCAGGCCTAGCACGGTGCACCACACGCTTCTGCAGAAGACACCAGGGGTAAGTACCAAGTCCAGTGAGGTTCTTTCAGGAAAATTATAGATATAGTTTTTAAACAGATCTGTATCCGGAGTTACGGGATAGACTGAAATAAAGGAATTGCACACTTTAGAATTAGAAATATTTGTTTTCTAAGTCTTGATGCAATTATGGTCTTAACGCTGAAATAAATAAGGAGCACTTTTCACGCTTGTTCCCTGGCTTGTTCCACACCCTGAATTTTTTTTAAAAAAAATCCTTTTTATAATCCAGGTTACGTAAAAGGTTGATTTTTTTCCCCCCTCATGTTTTCCCTAGGTGGCGGACGCCTATCGGGCTCCTGTACGAGTAAGTAAGGTTTGTCAGGGATTTTATTTTATTTTTTAATCTATTTTTTTTTTATTTTTTTTTAAATTGAAGGGAGGGAAAGAAATGACACATATGAAGACTCTTCAAAATGCTTTCCTTAAAAGGGTGAGGGAAGAAGATGTAATTTTAAAAATATTCAATTGCGCAGAAATAGATAGACCGACATTAAAGATAAAAGAGAAGGAAAATGCAGAATACTTTCAAATATGGGATTTGTTTTATAAATTTTTGGATAATAGAAGTAGAAATGAGGAGCTGGGAAAACTTCATTATGTAAGCAACTGACCCAGACAATACACCCACACTTCACAAAGCACATATATATATGTTAATTGAAAATGTATAAATAAACTATATACATAAAAAAAGAACGGGTGAGATTATAGATTGCAGCTAGCTGACATTTGTCAATTTCACTAAACGAACTGTTGTAAGTGGACTGTCAACTCATAAAATATTTCTATGGTCTTTTTAGAATAGAAATAGGAACAGAACAGAATAGAATAGAATATTGGAATAGAGTAGAACAGAACAGAACAGTATAGAACAGAACAGAACAGTATAGAATAGAATAGAATAGAATAGAATAGAATAGAATAGAATAGAATATAGAATATAGAATATAGAATAGAATAGAATAGAATAGAATAGAATAGAATAGAATAGAATAGAATAGAATAGAATAGAACAGAACAGAATTCTTTATTGGCCAAGTGTGATTGGACACACAAGGAATTTGTCCTGGTGCAAATGCTCTCACTGTACATAAAAGAAGGACAGAGTTACTTTTTTTTAGAGTTGCCAACTCTAAAAAAGCAAGGGAGAAAGGGGGTTTGAAAGAGCAGTGCAGCAGCTTGGAAATCAAAAGTGCATTCCATAAATAGTTTTCAAAGATAGTAACTAGGTGACCAAAGTTTCTGCCAGGCAAAATTCTAACTGGAGAACATGATGGATGGCTCTTGGCTATGGATGTGTCCCATTGGAGAATATGAATTACGATACACCCAGGGGGTGGGGGAAAACCAGGGTCAAGGGTGGCAATGAATGATGTGTCTCAGAGTCAGCTACACCCAGGCAGTGTAGGACATGTTAACTCTCAATAAATCCTTTTGAAGTTTTGGAAGTTTGGCTCGAGACTCCTGATTTAAATGGGGGTAACTGCTGGAATCCTGACATATTAGAGTATTAGGATATTAGAAATATTAAGGCAGCCTAATCTACGCATTAGGGCAGCCTTTAAATCAAACCAATGATTTCAGGTAGTCCTCGACTTACAACAGTTCATTTATTGATTGTTTGAAGTTGCAACAGCACTGAAAAAAAGCCACTTACGACTGTTTTTCACACTTACGACCGTTGCAGCATCCCCCGTGGCCATGGGGGTCAAAATTCAGACCCTTGGCAACGAATTCATATTTACAACGGTGGCCGGGATCAGGGGATCCCCTTTTGCGACCTTCTGACCAACACAATCAATGAGGAAGCCAGATTCACGTCCCCATTTTACGACCTTTCTCACCACGGTCGCTAAGCAAATCACTGCAGTTGTTAAGTGAGGAGCACCTGGCTTCCTCGTTGGACTTTGCTTGTCAGAAGGTGTTGATCCCCGGGACACTATAACCCTCATAAATACAAGTTTGTTGCCAACTCGCTGAGCAAACGTCTCACTTAGCAACGGAAGTTCTGGGATGAATTCTGGTCGTAGGTCAAGGACTACCCGTAGTCAGTTGTACAAAGGAGAGAGAGCGAGAGAGCAGTGGACACCACAGCTGCTTAAAATTAAATCTCGGTCCTTGTTTTATTACAGAAGCCCGGGAAATGGTGCGCTGTCCACGTACAGATTGCTTGGCAGATCTACCATCACCAACAGAAGATAAAGGTAATCAGGCAGATTTATTCAGAAAACCAGCGCTTTTCTCTTCTGGCTTTGAGGCTGACAATTCCCATTTTCACCACCCCTGATTTGCAAAGATGTCTTATTTTTCACACTGTTGCTTTCCCTCTGTAAAGCATGGAAATTAATTAAGCCTTTATATTTCCGAATATCAACCTAAGAAATCTTAAATGGCTGTGTTTCTCTGGTGAGGCAGGGCACCCTAGCAGCAATCCTACACAATCCAGAAGAGGAGATCGGAATACAAAATAACACAATTGGAAGGGGCCTTGGAGGTCTTCTAGCCTAACCCCCTGCTGAAGCAGGTGGACCTTATCCCACTCCAGACAAATGGCTGTCCAGTCTTTTCTTAAAAACTTCCAGTGTTGGAGCATTTACAACTTCTGGAGGGAAGTTGTTCCCCTGATGAATTGTTCTCACTGTTAGGAAATTTCTCCTTAGTTCTAAGTTGCTTCTCTCCTTGGTTACTTTCCATCCGTTGCTTCTTGTCCTTCCTTTCAGGTGCTTTGGAGAATAGCTTAACTCCTTCTTCTTTGTGGCAGCTGCTCAAATATTAGAACACTGCTATGTCTCCCCTAGTCCTTCTTTTCACCAAACTAGATATAATCCCAGTTCCTGCAACCGTTCTTCGTATGTTTAGCCTCCAGTCCCCTAATCATCTTCATTGCTCTTCTCTGCACTCTTTCTAGAGTCTCAACATCTTTTTGACATCAAGATGATCAAACCTGGATGCATTATTCCAAGGGTGGCCTTATTACCAAGGCCTTATAAAGTGGTATTAACACTTCACGTGATCTTGATTCTATCCCTCTGTTTATGCAGCCTAGAACCATGTTGGCTTTTTTTTTGGCAGCTGCTGCACACCACTGGCTCCTATTTAAGGGATTGTCCACTCGGGCAATTTTGCTTTCCTTTAAAAAGCGTGGAATTAATTAAGCCTTTCTATCTTCGAATATCTATTTTAGAAATCTTAACTGGCTGTGTCATCCTAGTAGCAATACCAATCCTACTCAATCCAGAGGAGAAGATCGGAATACAAAATAACCCAGTTGGAAGGGACCTTGAAGGTCTTCTAGTCTAACCCCCTGCTCTAGCAGAAGACCCTGTGCCATTCCAGACAAACGGCTGTCCAATCTTTTTCTTTAAAATCTCCACTGATGGAGCAGCCAGAACTTCTGGGAGCAAGCTGTTCCACTGGTGAATTGTTCTCGCTGATCAGTGATTCCTCATTAATTCTAGGTTGCATCTCTCATTAATGATCTTCCGTCTGTTATTTCTTGTCCTGCTTTAGGGACAGGAGAATAGGGGTTGACATCTTTGGGACAATAGGACATCCCCTCTTCTCTGGGACTGCCCCTCAAATATTAGGAGACGCTTGGAGATTGCCAAGAGTCCTTTTACCCTTTGGAAGAATGACAGGTTGGAGAACATAACAGAGTTGAAGCCGAGAGAAACTTTGTGGTAGCGCCTCTGAAACTGAGATATCTCTCATCAGGAGATGTTAAAGAGAACGCTTTCTGTGGTGAGGGAGAAATTCTGAGACAAACCAAGCACAAAATGGCAGAATTCAGAGTTTTGGCCCCAACCACAGAAGTCAACATCTAACACCCGGTGGTTGGTGGTTGGTTGTTGTAGAAGCCGCTTGGGAAATGGTTGGAGAACGCCCAGTTGTTTTGTGAAGAGGGTGGTTGCAGAACCACCCTGCTTCTGAGGAGGTGGATAGTCAAGAAAGTCACTTTGACAGCCTCCTCCCTATTGTAATCACCACAATCTGTGTTTTGTTCCGTGGTTCCATCCCCATTGTTTACCGCTCTAGTTGAGTAACCACAAAGCGGGGAGGGGAGAGAAGCAGAAAATTGGTCAGGTCTCCTTCCTTATTGAATTGTTCGAAGAAATATCCATCTGGTTCAGTTCCAAGTGGGGAGAAAGACACTGGAAACATGGAGGCTGATTGGGAAGATGGTTTATTGACGGACAGGACCACATGGGTTTGAAGTCCTGGGCAGCTGAACACATGGAGTTGAGAGAGAGGGGTATTTATGCCCTCTCTTGGGCCTTGTCCTTGAGCTTCCTGTTCCTGTGCAAGAAATGTATATTCTATTAGTTGTCAGACTCCCATGGAGCTATGCAGGGGTCATAGCCAACTTTTTAGATTGTCTGAATTAAGTTTGATTGAAGCCTGGACACTCTGAAATGATGTAATGAGGAGGCTTGTGTCCTGAAAGGGTGTTGGACCATTTCTATTGTGTCTTAATGGCTTTCCTGGTTTGGATCTTGAGCCAGGGCTGATCCTACCATTCTACCTAATTCTGCCTTTGTTCAAAATATCCTGTCTTGAATGGATTACCAAATCTGCATGTCTAAAAGCTGGCCTCTCTGCTTGGGGGACAGGGAACTGTGACTCTGAGTTTTTGTTTCCTTTAAGATTTCTATTTCTCTTTGAGGGGCAATATAATATTCTGCCTTTTTAAATATTTCTCAAAAGTGTTTCATTCTTTTAGGAGAGGGGTGGGTGCTAACTTTCTACAGTATCATTCTGATTTTCATGGAACTTTGCTTCTGGTGTCAAGAGATTAGAGAGTGATCCTTTGATTTAGGAAGTGGTTTGAGGAACAGATCTACTCTTTTGTAAGCATGATGAAAAACCAACGTGGCTCAATTTGGCTTTTTTAGCAAGTTTCCACATTACAGAGCTCTCGGTACCAATTATGCCGACCTTACCTGGTTTTACATCCAGTGGTAATCAAGGAGAGGATGGAACCAACATGTACAACACCAAGCCCAGAAAATAGAAATGGATAGTGAGAGGTTGTTTTTTCTTTTTCTTTCTTCTTTTGACAGCAAATGCAGCTGGATCCCCACAAGCTTGAAATCGGCGGAAAACTTGACCTCTTCAGCAGACCGCCAGCTCCCGGCGTCTTTCCTGGTTTCCATTATTCTCAAGATCTTGCCCGACCCCTCTTCTCCAGCACAGGTGAGGGAAAATCCCTGTTGATGCACACATGTCTATTCTGTTGCCAAAAATAAGGGGTGGGGGGCTAGATCAGGGGTCTCCAACCTTGGCAACTTTAAGACTTGTGGACTTCAACTCCCAGAGTTCCTCAGCGTTCTGACCCAGGCTTCCCCAAAAAGCAGTAAGCCGACTCGTTGTCCAGGCAAAACCCTTTTTATTAAATGAAGGTGAATTTCTTGCATTCACGTTCAGCCAAAGGCCTGGCAAACAGTCTTTCAAGCGTGTAATTAGGAGCACAGACCTTATCTAGCCTGGAGAGATGCCAAGGAAATATTTCCAATCGCAGTGCTGACAAGGAAGGGCTCAGCACAGTGTCTCTGAGACGCACAGACAGATCTTCACACCGCTGCAACGAACGAATGGTTTCTTGCAAAAGCCCCCTCCCCTTTTGCTCCTCCTTTAATCCCTATGGGAGGGGCCATTCACCATTCACCACCTGTGGCCTTACTCCCACATCAACCCTTAGTTCATAATAGCTCTTTCCTTTTGGCAGCTCAGGCTGAGAACCGTCTCCTGCTGCTCCTCCACCTCACTACTATCCAACTCCGAAGGCAGCTGATGACGGCCAGCCTGCCCTGGCCCCATCTCTGCCTCTTATGCAGAGCCCTTGTCCGAGCCTTCCTCAGCCTCCAGGACTGGCCCATGTTCCTCCCCAACCTCCTCACTGTCCGAGTCTGCCGCCAATTCCGCTAGCCGCCGGCGGGCCACAACACTCAGCCAGCAAAGCTTGGCTGAGGGACTCTGGGAGTTGAAGTCCACACGTCTTAAAAGTTGCCACGGTTGGAGACCCCTGCCCTAAATCAGCAGCCCTCAACCTTTTGGGGACCATGGACCGGTTCCGTGGAGAGAGATCTTTCCACGGACCAGAGAGGGCCTGGTTTGGTGTGTTGCCTGCATCCCATGAATGGGGCCTTGCTTGTTGGTGGGGCCCGTTTTCTGGCATGCCGTAGTTGGTGTTGGGCCATAGACCAGAGGTAGGGGACTTCCCTGCCCTAGATCCTTCAGGAAACGAATACAGCATCTTTAACGAGTTTGGCAGGTGTGTTCCTGATGCTCTAAAATATCTTCTCAGAATCAAATCCGAAGCCCCGTGTGGCTTATATATTATGCCTTTCCATCTGCGAATACCCAAAGCTGCACTGGGCAGTAAATCTCAATAAAGTTGGCTATCGTCAGAGAAGAGGTGGAAGGAACTTGGTTGACTCAATGGAAAGAGGCATAAATCTGTGGATTTCCAGCTTCTGAGGTTTCCTCCTGGCCTTGTTGAAGGAGAAGCCATGGAGAAGCCCAGCTTCTCCAGGCTGTAGACGTTGCCGCCAAAAGCATTAAGTTATCTCAGATTCCCTCGTCCCTGGGATGGATGTACAGCTGCAGGCAAACATTCAGTTTAATAGCTTCCACAGCTACATTCCTGGTTTTTACTCTGGAGGAAGCCTCTCCTTCCCCTTTCCTCCTCCTGACGATTATCAGCCCGGAGTCGTCAAGGCGCAAAGAGGTCTCCTTCCAAGAAATCACCTATTTGTGATGCACCTTCTGATATCCTAAAGGATTTACGGGGTGACAGCCTCCATCCATCTCAAAGTACGTCGATAACAATGGGTGCCATTCTCCAGGGCTGCTTTCAACACACACACACACACACAGAGAGAGAGAGAGAGAGAGAGAGAGAGAGAGAAATGATTTCTTCTTTGAGTTGTTGGGAACCAGTTCAGTCTCGATCACTGTTAGATCTGATGATGGAGAGACCATGTGGCAACAAGTCCGAAGGACGGCCTGATCCTTTCTCCAGCCTTCTCAAAATCCCTTCACAATCTGTTTTGACCAAGGCTTATTGAGACACTAACAAGCACACGTTAGTTCCAAAAAAAAACTTTTTTTTTTTTTACAAAATTTCAACGGCTGTGAATTAAAGTCAATCACAGCCCATAATGAGTCTCAAACAGTTCCACAGAAGTGTACCAATATCCTTCCCGATAAGCCCGCACCTTTATCTTCCTTGAAATGCTGCCAATGACTAAATTTCCAATTAGTTGTACGAGGCTAAGCAGAGCACAAATTCAACCCAGAGCTTCAGGTTTCAAACCGACGAGTACGAACAAAGTTGCTTCCTGCAAAGATTCCTGTCCCTTTGCTCCTCCTTTATGTCTTATGGGAGGGCCAATCACCTCCACGCCTTACTCCTGAGTCGCCCCTTTTGTCTTAACTGTTCTTGCCTTCTGGCAGCTCTGTGCACAAGCACACTGGGAACAGGCTCCCCTTGCTCCTCTGCCTCGCTGCTGCCAGACTCCAGAGGCTCTGAAGGCAGCACCCCACTCCCAGATGGCCTTGGCCCCATCTCTGTATCAGACACAGGACCCTCGTCCAAGTCCTCCCCAGACTCCAGACTGGCCCATATTCCTCCCCACTGTCCGACTCTGCTGCCGTCTCCGCAGGCTGCCGGTGGACCACGACAGAATCTTAGGAAGGGTTTTCAAGATGGATGGGGAGCGGGGCGGTGAAACAATGGCAGATAAGGTTCTTTCAGCAGGGGGATTGCTTTGTTATAATTCACTCTTGTAATGTTATATGGGAATGACCTTTGCAGACAAGAGTGAAGAGATGCTCTCTAGGGAATAGTCAGATAAGAGTCATCGGCAACCCGCAGCCTCTGGAGCCGCATGTGGCTCTTTCATCCCTCTGCTGCAGCTCCCTGTCACCAGCTGGTGCCACGATTTTGAGATTAGCTTCCGGTTAAGTGGTGGGGGGAGAGGAAGCACGGCGCTCCAGGAGGAGACTCTATGGCAAGGGACGGGTTTTCCGGTTCGCTCCACAATTGATAGGGCATTCGGTTAGGACAAGTAGAGGAAAAAGGACACCATGCTAGGAGGAGACTATGGTGTGGGAACCGGACTTTTGGTCAGCTCCAGAATTGAATGGGGGGCTTCTGCTTAGGACCTTTGTGGCTCTTTGAGTGTTTAAGGTTGCCGACCCCTGGTGTAGCCCACAATTTCATAATGGGTGGAGAGAGAGAGAGAGACTCAAAAGAGTCCCTACCTAGTTTCTTATCCTGTGAAAGAGGTGGCGATAACGCTTGTGAGAAGAACTTTGGGAGGTGAAGGGAGGAGATAGCTGCCTCTGGAACAATCAGATAAGAGACGGCATAGTCCTCAGCTGTATAATGGGCCAAGCAAGAAGCTCAGGAGGGACCCTCCCTAAGTTACCAGGCTGTAAAGACGATTCTCAGGTGCTGCTACAAGCTTATTTTGCGGTTGCTGTTGTTGTTGTTGCAGGATCTGCTCATCCAAACTCCGCTCCATTTGGATCCTCGCCTCATCATAGCAGCTTCCTGCCCACCAGCCATTTGGCAGGTAGGTGTAAGTACACCTTATTCTTCCGATTTACTAGCCTTTTGATATATGCCTTGACTTTTCCTACATCAGACCAGTGGTGGCGCAGTGGTGAGAATGCAGCAGGGCAGGCTAATTCTGCCAACTGCCAGCAGTTCGATTCCCCAGTTGATTCAGCCTTCCTTCCGAGGTCGGTAAAACGAGGACCCAGATCGTTGGGGGCAATAAGCTGACTCTGTAAACTGCTTAGAGAGGGCTGTAAAGCACTATTTAACGGATTAACAGAGTTGGAAGGGAATCTTGTAGGTCATCTAGTCCAACCCCCCACCCAAGCAGGAGACCCTACACCATTTCTGACAGTGGGCAGTCCAGTCTCTTCTTAAAAGCTTCCAGTGATGAAGCTCCCACAACTTCTGAAGGCAACTTCTGTTGATTGTCAGAAACTATATCCTACGAAGCAGTACATAAGTCTAAGTGCTGTTGCCATCAGGACCTGGGAAGGAAAAGGAAGACAGGTGTGCAGAAGGGTGGTGATAATTTTATCTACCTCGAAGAGCAATTCCTGCGTAACATTCCTGGGCTTGGAAAATATTATTTATAGATCAGGTTTAGAACAGAACAGAATACCAAATACAATTACCCTCTTAAAGCTAAAAAAAAAAACCAACAAGAACAACCTTCTTTCTAAATGAAACGGATTTATTTGCCATTGGGGGAAAAACCAGCAGTATCTGAAAATCTTGATCGTGTTTCTGAATCAACGTTTGAGTTCTCCCAAGGATTGGGGAGCGGGACACAGATTTGAAGAGGCGATGTGTCCCAACCTTTCAGCCCAAGTCTCTTTGGTAGATCACACCTTCTGCTTTAAACTGTGTTGGCTTCTTTGGGTGAGCCATTTAAGGACAAGCTAGGTGCACAGCAAATAGGAGGTCTTCAACTACCATTGCTAGTGAATGGTGAAGGACACAATAATTAATCCACAATCCTGAATCATTAAGGGAAGCTGTTGATGCAGCTTGTAAAAAAAAAAAAAACAACACACACACATCCATTTCAACCCAGCTGGTCGTTTAGCCAGAAGTATTCTTTGTGGATAAAGAATCTCTGTGATATAATTCACGGACTTTCATCAAGCGCGCCACGCCGGCCCTAACCATCTGGCCTGGCTTTAAAATTAAGCTTAGGAGAGACATCATTTTGGCCTAATTAAATTATTAATCGGTCTGTTTCCCAGAGAGAACCCGGTCTCCATTTCCACAAGCTCCCAATTTGTTATTCCGAGCCCGCCAAGCAAGGCTACGTTCATTGGAGTGGTGCGGTGGTCCTAGAGCGCCACAATCAGGAGGCTGTGAGTTCGATCCTAGGTAGAGGCAGATATTTCTGTCCCTGGGCTGCTGAACAAAACTCCACATTGGCAACAGGAAGGGTAGCCGGCCCTTCAAACAGTCTGCTAACTCCATTTCGTCGTCCAGACTCCTCTCCGCAAGGGATTATGGGGTCGTTTAATGAAGATGAAGCAAGGCTACCCTCAAAAACTAGAACATGAGTTTCAACCATCACTCCATCGCACACCTGTGTGTCTTGTTTGCGTTGCCCAAATAAGAATGTTTCCCTCTTTGGGAACCAAGGGGTCTTGGAACCAAGGGGTATCCGAATGACGAAAAAAAGCTTAAAACGATAGAGAATAGGTAGATGCTACAAGAACCCGGTTTTAATTCAAGAACGTGGTTTCCAGGTGATGCCGCTGTTCCTTGCCACCCCCAAATATCATTTGTAGGTTCTGTCCAATTCTTGCTCTGTGATTCAACCAAGACGATGAAGGAGAGGGCTGGGGAAGAGAGAAAGAATCGGTACAGGTAGTCCTCAACTTAACAAAAGCTCATCAAGTGACCATTCAAAGTCACAACGGCACTGAAAAAAGTGACTCGTGACCATTTTTCACACTTATGGCCATTGCAGTGTTCCCCATGTTCACCTGATCAAAATCAGATGAAGACTATCAGAGTTGGAAGAGACCTCGGAGGTCTTCTAGCCCAACCCCCCGGAGCTTGGCAACTGACTCGTATTTATCACGGTCGCAGTATCCTGCGACCGTGTGTTCCCCTTTTGGGACCTTCTGACGAGCGAAGTCAACGGGATAAACCAGAATCACTTCACAACCCTGTTACTTACTTCACAACGGCAGTGATCCACTTAACAAACCATGACAAGAACAGTCAAAAAAAGGGGGCAAAACTCGCTTAACAATTGTCTCACTTAGCAGTGGAAATTTTGGGCTCAACTGTGGTCGTAAGTTGAGGACTACATGTATTCCAAATGTCTCCATTAGGCCTTCTTGAGATCTTCTCATGAAGATCTCTGGTTGTTGGGCCCTCCATAACAGGGGTCTCCAACCTTGGCAACTTTAAGACTTACGGACTTCAACTCCCAGAATTCCTCAACCAGCAAAGCTCTGGGAGTTGAAGTCCACAAGTCTTAAAGTTGCCAGGTTTTCAGACCCCTGAGGAATTCTGGGAGTTGGGAGTCCACGATTGGCTGAGGAACTCTGGGAGTTGAAGTCCACAAGTCCTAAAATTGCCAAAGTTGGAGACCCCTGCTCCATAACACGTTCCCACCAGAAACTAGTTTCCACCTTCTTACTTTGCTCTCGCAAATCTGACCTTCTCAGATTCCATCTCGGTGGCCACCTTAGTCCTCCTGGCTCTTCGGCCTCAAACATTTGGTTTCTCCCTGGCACGCTGAACCTCCAGCACCTGTTTCCATGTTAGCAAGTTCTCCGACCCACTCTATGTTTTTAACCCGTCAAGAATGTTCTACGCAGAGGGCCCCGCCAGGGAGAAGGATTAGCTGAAAGCCTGGCCTTAATCCCACTTGGGATTCAAACCATGAAATAAAACAAATCAACAAGGGGGCGGGTAGGAAAAAAAAAAGGGGGTACATTTAGTTTTCCCTTGCATTCTTGGCTAAATGCCGGCTAAAACCCTGTTTGCCTTTCCAGATCCGTTTACAAGGTCAAGCACCTTCAGCGGCCTTGGAAATTTAAGCAGCAATGCCTTTGGCGGATTAGGCAGTCATACTTTGAGTAAGTACGGATGGGTTCCTCAGACTAGCTTCTTTCCCAGAGAAGAGAGCCATGTTCCTATCGAAAGCAACCGGTGGCCATTTGTTTGAAGCTTCTTAAAAACATCCCCCCAAAACAACGGACTGAGGCTACAAATATTCGTCCGTAGAGGACTTTCCCATAATTGATGTCCCAGGTCCATCAAGAATGGCGACTTCAGCTCACTTCTCCAGAGAAGGAGTGGGGGAGTCCAACAAAATTTATCCCTCCCCCTTTAACTATTCTTTGGGGAGGGGGGTGTTTCAAGTCCAAGGTTTGAGGAAGTAGTTCTTCAGGATCTACCATCTTACTGGAAGAACTGAAGAGAAAGTATCAGGAAGATCTCAAAGGGGCTTTTAACTGGACTTTCTGGGTTTTTTTCTTTGAAGTCGTTTTGCTTCTCACCCAGGAAGCTTCTCCAGTTCATGAACTGAATCGGTTCTCATCCAAGAACTGAAGAAGTTCCTTGGATGAGAAGTGAAACATCTTCAAAGAACAAAAAAAAAACACCAGAAAGTCCAGCTGCTTCTTGAGAAAAAGCACCTTTGGGACAACTATGACCTGGATGATTGAGAATCTCTATAGACGCATCAGGTAGATACCCATAGCACCCGTTAAATGGCATCACTGTAGAGCAGCGGTCACCCACTGGTGGGCCGTGAGAAAATTTTGGTGGGCCACAGAGAAATCTCACCCCCAGAGCACCCTCCCCCCCACAAAGCAATTAATCCAGGCTGCACCGAAACACAAGGCTGCTCAGCCCACATGGCCCGCAGGAACCCTCCCCA